>JAWNPO010000436.1:0-600000 GCA_035047525.1 Drosophila quinaria
CTCGTCGCCATGTTATCAAATGCAATTCCATCAATGCAGCAAACGCAACCTGAAAGAATGTCTGAAATTTGATTTTCTATGTGTGTGTACGTTGATAGTGATGCAATTTCATATAGGCAAGCTTTCAAGAATATGAAGAAGAAGAAGACGAGTATCCGTCAAGTTTCTTGGCTCATACACTGAGAACATTTGCCAAGTGCAATTTGTTGTAACCACCCCCTAACACAGTCAAGTTGCAACATCAATGAACTTTTGAATAAAATAGCATTGCCAGCTCCATTTCCATTCATCTCCTCGTCCTGGCCTAGGCTGGTAAAATGATTGCCCAAAATGGCAAAAGACGAACAGCCTTTAGGCCATGGCGTAGACGTAATGCAATAAACTGATTCTGATTCAGCCGCTGGCTGAAAAACGTTTGCCTGCACTTATCTATCTGCCACCAACAATCAAAAATATGCAGATTTTCATTTTATTTGATTCGAGGTTCATCTCTCTTTATTCTCAGGACACAATGCCAACTGCTAGCCAACTTTAAATGGAGACTTTGTCTGCGTGAGTATAATACATACTTTTATTTTATTTTTATAGAAAGAATTTCTAAAGATTTATGTGGTTTAAAGAGTGAAAGAATAAATAGATACAGTTGGGTGGATAATTTATGCGCACCCTAAAATTAATTAACGATCGATTGTTGGTAAAGTATAAAAGCAATTAAAGTCATATATTAAATATTTCAGGGACCGTAATCATTATAAGTTATATCTTAAAAAAATTCATTTTAATGATTATTTTTTAATTTTTTAGATTTCACTTAATGATAATCATTATTTTTGAGTAATTTTATAAAACTTACACCATAATAATTATTTTTGATCAAAAAAAAATATAACTCAAAAAATAATGATTATGATTATCATTGAATAAAAAGGTAAAAATAATAAAAATAAAAATCGTGATAAAAATACAGAGATTGTAAAAAAAATAAAAATTTTGGTCTTTTCTAGGTCTTTTATAAGTGACTGATTTTTTTATTTAGAAGAAACCAATAATCATTATTTACCGTCCCTGAAATATTTTTTTATTTAACTTAAATAGTTTTGCTTTTTAAAAGCAAGCGGGGACTTAAAAATTAAAAAATAAAAGTGTCAATAATGTATTTTGATAAATTTGAGTATTGCATTCTTTTACTGTGTTGTTTATTTGTAATGTCCAGTTTGACGAATGATTGCTCTCCACAGTACTGTAACCTTGCGGGAGAATGTAGCCTGATCGACAATAAGCCCAATTGCAAATGTTATGAGGAAGCCTTTCATGGTCAGTACTGTGAGATAGTCAATGATCTGTGCCAAACAGAGAAAAATCCTTGCTCAAACAGGAAGAGCTGTGTGCCTTATATCGGTCAAATGATCTGTGATAACCAGGACCCAAAGATAGAACTGAAGACACCCACTAATCCAATCTGTAGTTTTAATGTACGTGCAATCTATGGAACCAAGCAGTACATTGTTTTGAGCTTCGAAGAACTAAATGTGTTAGACTTTGACATAACAGTATCAACTCCAACTTATTTGATTGGCCACGTTAATTCGACAGTCAGTTGCAATCACACGAAGAATCTAACGGCGACTCTGGATGAGCTGGGCATCAGAAGACATATGAGAATTCCATATAACAAAGTCTGCTACTATCTGTTTGAGGCAACCTATTTTACCCTGGGTGCCAATCAGTTAACTGTTGACATTGAGTCCTATCACAAAAGGAATAGCTCCAAGCAGACCTTGTCACTGATGGTGCATGTGGTCCAACCAAGATCTGTTCCGTGTTACCCCCAAATTGTATTCCAACAATGCATGAATCCCAAGAAACCAAGAGAGCTGGATGTCGAGCACTTTACCAACATTCAGGCAATTGTGGAAAAACGTTGTTACCCATCGGACAATACTTTTCGCACTCAGTGGACCATCTTTAATTTTGAGGAAACTAGTATGATACTTATGCCACATCTAATATAACTAACTAGCTGCCAAAATATCCCTTTTCAGTTTCATTGTTTGCCACAGGCTTTGGGAAGGAACTGCTGTTTAAGATACCACACTATAGCTTGTGGTATGAAGACTTACTATATCTTTATCCAAATATATTACTCTCAGTTCGAATGGCATACAAGGAGACAAACACACCTTGGACATACACGCGGGTAAGCATATCGAGTCCTAATGCCAACAAAAACGTAAATATGTACATAAAAATTAAGTCACTTAAAATATAAATATAAATTAGAAAAATTTATAAAATAAGAAATTCCCTTCTTACGTTATTGTCGCAATTAGAACTTGATATGGGAATAATAAATAAATTTGACTAAACAAAATACTGTGACAGTGTTACCTAAAACTTTCGGCACGTAATGTGATAGCCAATATAGCTGGAGGTCATTTAAGAGAGGTAAATCAGGACAAATGGTTAATACTGGATGGCTCGAAGAGTCGTGATCCCGCAAGAAGACTTGGAATCTCCCAGCAGCTGATGTACACTTGGCTCTTGAGCTCAAAGGACGGCAGTAATGAGGAGTATCTTGCCTTTCAGAGCAACCGTAACTACTTAGCTCCCTTGACTCTTAACTGCTCTCAGTTCATTTGACATGCTTTCAGATGCAAAATTGAATATTCCAGCCAAACTTCTAAATAAGGGAATAACAAATCGAATCACATTAAAGGTCGCCAGCAGATTAGTACCGAACCGGAACAGTTCTGCCATTCAGATGATTCGTGTGCTGACGAATAGAGTTCCAATGAACTTGGATATAGAATGCATTAGGAACTGTCAGTCCAATCTCTACGATGTCGACACTGTATTGCACTTGCGAGCTGTTTGCGCCAGATGCAGGTTGCCCATTAACTACACGTGGACATTGAATGGAATGAATATGAAACAAAACAAACCCCGATTGATCACTAAAGTTGCCAAGGACTCCGCCGGAGAGATTGTCGTAAGACTCAGCGTGAAGGAGAGAACTGCGACGGGTTACACGGAGCTCAAATTTCAAAAGTCCCTGGCACCAATTGTCGGAGATTGCGTAATTGAACCTAAATCGGGCATAGAATGCATCACTAAATTCCATGTGCGTTGTGAAAAAGTCAAAACGCTTCTAAACGAACCTATATTATATACCTTTAGACTGGGGAAAGTCTATGAAGAGAACAACAATTCTGGAGAAACATTTTTGTTTTTAAATGGCAAGAATCCTCTGACTGTACGCATCTGTGGATTTCGACTCCCATGTGCATTCAAGGATATTCACTTTACAGTTGAACAAATGCCGGAATCTGATTTGAAGAATCTTAAATATAACTCATCTAAAACTCTTGAAGAGGGTCGAAGACAACAGGCCTTTTGTATGCTCCACATGATTGCAGCCAAATCAGACATGGATGTTATGTTACAATACATTCAACCTATTAAATATGATAGAACCTTTACTTTATTAGAACTTGTAAATACCCTGGAGATTGTCCATAAATCTATGATTAATGTAGCGCCACTCAAAAGCTACGATGCCTATGTCGTTTCACACCTCTTGGAGAGAGTAGTTTTGAACTTTGATTTCATCAGAAAGGACAACGAAATTTCGGATATGACTGATGAAATATGTTTCAATTTGATCAAGCTACTAACGGATATTGTTGAACATTGTGTGGATAGCAATGAGAATCTGGAAAAGGAACTGATTCACAGGGATTATGATGAAATATATGTTGATTGGTCGCCATTCAATATTACAGTTACGCAACGGATTAATCGGTATTCGAAAATGGTTCATTTAATCTTTAAAATCTTTCAGATGATTGGCCAGGAGTTAACTCACCATATTCAGCCAGAGGAGTCCTATGATTATGTCACTGGGCTAGTCAGCTATAAGGCGAAACTGAA
Organism: Drosophila quinaria; assembly: GCA_035047525.1. Taxonomy (NCBI): domain Eukaryota; kingdom Metazoa; phylum Arthropoda; class Insecta; order Diptera; family Drosophilidae; genus Drosophila; species Drosophila quinaria. The sequence continues at coordinate 3,931 of JAWNPO010000436.1, forward strand.
CGAGATATATGAACCGATTCTGTATAATTCAAATGACGCGATTTGCACTTTTGAAGTACCTCTATCATCAGTTGAAAATTTGCGCCAACAACTTCAGTCTAATGAACTAATGCTACACACATGGTGTTTCAACAGAAATATATTCTGGTGGGCACCAGAATCTTGGCCACCAACTACAGCCATTTTGGCCGTAAATATATTTGGCCGTGATGGCAGATCAGCTGCTCAGCTAACAGGATCTGAAAATATTTACAAGTTGAGTCTGCGACGGGATGATATTATCAGAAATGATCGCCTTCACAAGACGGATATACTCTATCATAGTATGGTTATTTATAAAGTAAAGCTAGACGATCATGTAAATCTGCTGGTCGATTTCTTAAACACGACGAAAAATCTGACGGTGGTGATCACCATGAATATTGAACCGAGGCTGAAAAATCGTAATGACGCTAGCTGCTATATTCCCGCAGCTCAACGCCGATCTATAGTTCTGAAGAATCGCTGTTCTAAAAAGGGAGTTGCATATATAGCCATTTATAAGGAGGATCTCTTCGATTCTTCAAGCGTCACATACACATTTCGATTAACCGCACAGGAGTGTGGTGTATGGGGAATTCGTGATAACAATCCAATGTGGATAAGAAAGTTCTGTCATTCCCAGAACTTGGAACAAAAGCCACTTTACTCGAACTGCTCCATCAATCATTTGTCAGTGTTTGCCGCCAAGGAGTATCCCATTAATCCATCTCTCATCCAAAAGAGTCGCGAATATGTCAACATCTTCCCACTCAATGTGAGTTTTATAACATTCCATATTCGACTTATTGTGGGAACTCTGAGTCTTTTGCTCTTTGCCAAGATGCGTCTGCATAGTAAGAAGATGAATCTTATAAGGGTTATTAAATCAAATCGAGATGAAGTTCCTTTGGAATCGGAGAACATTATTGTTCAACTGCAGACAGGTGGAGTGCTATTAGCCGGAAGTACCTCCAACATCAAGCTGGAGTTCAAGTCAGATCTTGGACGCTACAAGGTTGTCGTCTTTCAGAACCCAATGGATCCTCAATTGGGCGTGAATTCCTCGGGCACAGTGCGTCTCAGTGATGAAAGAGTGCAACTACCGTGCAGATTAACTATCAGTCATGATCATTCCGGCAGATACCCTTCCTGGTACTGTCGTTCCATTCAGGTGAATGATCTGCGTCGCAAATTGACCCATACATTTCCCATACACTCCTGGATAGAGCGTGGTCAGAAAATTCGGGTCTCCAGCTATTCCAATGATTTGAAACTGATCAATAGTCAGTTCAAAAATAGGTTTCGACAGTACATCGAACTGTACTTTATCAATTGGTTCATGTTTCAACCAATTTTGGGACCCGGCCGATACAATAATGAGTCTAATAATATTTACGAACGCATCTGCATTTGGACTTGCAAGACGATTCTCACAGTAACCTTCGTCTTTTGCTACTATCAAAGAACCACATACATTGATTATTATGACTATGAAAACAATTTTACCTCTATCGATTTATATGAATTTATAATCATAGCACTTGGAAGTTATTTTGCAACAACCATTTTTGAGCTAATCATAACGCAATTAATTTTATTATTTAAATAAAACATTTATTCCAATTTTATTCAAATTTTTCTAAAATACGTAAACATATCTTATTTAAGAAAACAGTTATTGTACTAAATACCCATCTTTATTCGAATATAATAAACGTGTAAGTATATCGACCTGAGCATTCACTATTTCCCCAATTATGTGAATACGTTCCTGATGAAATCTGAAGTCTTCATTTTCAAGATCCAAATCAAATTGTCTTATATTTTGCTTCAGAATAAATTTCTTTTTACATTTCTCCTGAAAATCCATGTCCCTTTTGATGTTTTCAGAAACAGTGCGATTATGACTTTTATAGTGTTTCCGAAAGAAACGAAACTTTTGCAGAAACTTGAAATATGCCGAATACTCAATGTATAGAAACTCGAAAATGCTGATAGGTAAGTCAAGGGAAATCCTTTGGTTCTTTGCAGTGGTAAAGTAATCGTTAATTAAAGATGCGAAAACATTTATCAATATCACAGAAATTACAAATACCAAGAAGGCATATAAAATAATACCTAGGGTGGTGTCCTCTGTAGAGAATCCTTTACTAAATCCGAAAGCCATACACATGCAGGACACTGTGCTCCTGCTGAGTCTATAAAAGTTGGTACTGTTATTACCATTAATGACGGCAACGGCAAAGACGAAGCTTATAATACAGATACTGGTGATGATGATCATGCTGGCCAAAGCTCTCCAGGCTAGGAACAGAGTGTGGGTAAAGAGTTGACAGGCTGCTGAGAACTGCAATAGCTTCCATAGTCGCAACGTGGCTATGGCGATGAGTAAACCCATCACAATATTTATGGCCATGTGTAATTGACTTAAATATCTCAATTCAAAGAACTGCATTTTACTAGTCTCTTGAATCTCAGCGAGAATCGAAGATACCATCGATTCGCGATTAATAATTAGGGTTAATAAGATCATATTGAGTAAAAAAATTCCAACATCCACTTGGTTCCATGAATCACATAGTTCACGTGGATTAAACCACAACTTTACCAAAAGCTCCTTAAAAAAATGAATGAAGAAAATGATATACAATAACAGAATAATCAAGGTGAAAGTGGACATAGAGTTGAGAGTTTTTAGTAGTCTAATGGACTCTATGTCCGCATATGGAATTGTGCTACCAAACGGAGTCTGCTCCAGCCGCAAGGTGCATAAAATCAAGGTGTTTGAATCCACATTGTACAACGAGAAGTCCATAAATATAGCCGAAGTGTTGTAATTTAGCCACTTGTAATCTTGTAGATATTTCAGAATCGTCAGACTATTCTGTCGACTACGAGCGAGTAATGCTTTGTATCCCTCCAACTCAGGATAATTCCGGTAGTATCCATAATGCTTAAAATTCATCAGCAGATTTTTAAACGAGTCCGTTTTCATTGGTAACCAGGGCTCAAAGATGCGCCAATAAATGTTGTTGTAGGGCAACTCATCGTATGGCAATCTCCAGTCGGGCATATACTTCTCATCCGTAAATGGAGGTTCACTTAATCCGTAATGCTGATCCGTAAGACGCAATTGACGTAGACGGACAACTCCCAATAAAACCGTTTGCTCTCCATGCACCCAAATTCCTAGTTCCTTGCTGAATGCGTTAATCAATGAAGATTCAATGAACTTATAGACGTCGGATATGTGATAGATCTCTGATAAACCAAAAGAGATAGTGTCGTTCTTATAAAAAAGTTGCTTGATATGATTTGTAGTATAAAACTTGTACTCATCGCATGTTATCAATATCATGCACACCAAAAAACAAAAGTATTTTCCATATAACCAAAAATCATTCACAATATATCTATACTTGATATTCAGCTGCTCATCCCGATGGCGTTCGGTAATATAAATAATTCCCCGCAACGCCTGAAGTCGTAATTTCAGATAATCCAGACGACTGTGATGGATCGTGTCTTCATCTATGGAAATCTTTCGACTTTGCGAAAGCCAACAAGAGGCATCAATGGCTTGTAATACAAACTTGATGGGATCTCCGATAAGATAGTGAATAAAGATCACAAATACCAGTGTTATCAGTATTATCTTGAGTTTACCAGGTGCATGAGAGTAGCCAGAGAACATTGCAATCAATATTATGCAGACTAACAATATAAACAGCGTGATCCAAAATGAAACATGATTACTCTTTTTGCTTGCCATAGTCCTCAAGTTTTATAATTTTTATCGAATACAGATCTTATTATTATTCAGCACACTTTAATTTATAGTTTCAGCTTTTTACTGATTGTAGAACTGAAATACGGAACTCTTACAGAAATATTTTAGATTTATGGTAAAGTAGTACCATTTGGCTCAGAAAAGTTAAGACAATTTTTAATAAATAAATTGCAAGATTCTTTGAGAGCCAGATTCTCAAGGGCCATTAAACATTTTCATTCTAAACCTTAATTTTCAATAGATCGTTTCTAAATCAGCTACATATATGACATAGTGATTGCAATGTATATAGGAAAATGCAATGTAAATGGAAAAAAATGTTTATCCCAAATTTTGGCGGTTTTAGAGAAAATAATAATAACTATAATTAATAATTTATATATTGAATTTAATATTTTTCGACACATAAGTAATTGGACATCAGAAATTTTAAAGCATGGAAATGTTTTCGTCACTAGACTTATACATTCCTCGCAAAGAAGTTTTTTTATAAGACATGCTATTCTCGTATTTGCAATGATGTTACAATTTTAAAAGACATTAAATTATTCCCTACTAAACACAAACACATACACATGAACTTATACTATTGGGCTTTACAGTCGTTATTACGGATATCTGCAGATAAGCGTTTTTGTATCTGTTACGAGGGCGTAAATCAGTCCAAGTGTGCTAACGGCATCTTTATACACTTTTACAAATGCACATATGTGTTCACCCATACATATACATATGAGCATGAGTATGCGAATATGACTATTTCTGTCTCTGACACCAACTTGTATTTTATTACATCATATATTTAAAATATTTGAATTACTTTTCTTTTTAGTTCCTTTGCGCATTGAAAATAGTATAAAGGGTATTATGTTTTTAGGCGTTAGTCTAAAGAATATATATATTCATAAGAACTCGTATTTGTTTGCTATCATTTCAAGCTTTTTGTGGCGTCTACTGATTTCCTATTATGTCTACAGCACACATTTATTTGTCTGCAAATGGAAATAAACTTTCTTATCTGTGTTTATATTTACTTATTTACTTCTGTGCAGAATGAGGAATTTCAGACTCTAGTCGCTCAAATTTAAACACCAGCTGACACAAAATAAAAACAATATTTACCCACTTTGAGTTTGGGAAAATATAAATAAGGAATTTTTAAAAATATTCCCTTAATTCGGTTTTAAATTTGAATTAATGCAGGATGGTAAACTCTACTGATATGTTAAACTGATTGTGTTGGGTGACTGACAGACAGTTCAACCCGTAATAAATTCAGGAATTAAGGAAGTCCAAAGTTTTATGAGAGTAAGTTTAATTGCCAACAGATAGACTTTAGCTTACATTCCAGAACACTAAAGAAAGAACAGTTAAAATAAAATAAGATCAAGAATTTACATCGCTATAAAATAAAACAAGAAAATACAAAAAAAAATATAATTTTAAGGAATTAAGGGTCACTGAGATTTCCAAGCATTAACTTGACAAATACTGAAAGTGATGTAATAGTTTCAAATGCTCAACAACATAAAATTGGATCAAGAATTTATTTCGCTATAAAGAAGAAAGAATTTGGTTCAAGGATCATTGAGATTTCATAGTATTAACTCCAAGATTACCGCGAGACATGTAATATTTTCAAATGTTTTAAGCTGCAATTTTGTAGCTCTATAAATCCAGGTGGGAAAACTCTCACCTCAGAGTGGAAACTGTCTGTCATTTAATAAGACGTTGGCAGAGTGCAGAGCAGCTGCAGACGACGCCGTCGCCATCGCCATCCACATCGCCATCGCCATAAAGGAGCCACAACGTAAACGAAAATTTCGCGCCATAAATCACGTGTAAACATTTTTGGCTTTTCTTGCCTCGATAAAATGGCCTGACCCCCTGGAAAAACACTGGGCAAACGAAAGAAAATGGTTGCGTAACTGACAGGCGAGATTCAACAACAGAAGAGCAAAAAGCAAATGGGGAAAGGCGGCTGCGACCTCGGACAAAAATCCAACGACGACGACACAAATCAACAGCAGCTAAATTGAACGTCAACATGTCTTTGATTGCTCCATGCAACTAGGTTAGCATGTGTGTGTGTGTGTGTGTGTGTGTGTCAAGTCAACCCCCTTTTGGCCACTTAAAGGAAACGAAGTGAGAGACGGACGGACAAATACCTAGAAACGAACGCATAACAGCACAAATCAGAACAACTCAAAGTCGAATTTCTGGCTAACATCCAACAACAACAAAATGTACAAAATGTTGGACATGTCGGACAATCCATCCATTGGCCACTTTCAACTATTACCTTAAAGGAAGGAAAAACGTAACGAAAATATGCCAAAATGTCAGTTGTAAGTATGTGGTAAAAGTGCTATCGACACCCACTAAATAGTCCATCACCATCTACGGCTCTGAGGATTGACTGGAATTGACAACAACTTGGTAAGCAATATGGCAATAACTTGTCATAGATCTTGTTCTGAGGGCTTAAAGTGTTTGTGTGCCAGCCAGAACACAACTGGCTTTCCAAATGCCTGAGAGTCCTACAAAAATAACTTGCATGCCCATGTCTAAGGGGGTGTATATGTGTGAGGGTGTATGGGTGTATCTGTGTGTGTTTTTGAGTATCTGTGTGAAAAGGCAGTGAGCGTTAAAACAGTTTGCTCTTGTGCATTTTTTTAGTTTCTGAACCAAAAAAAAACAAGCATGGAAGTTGTTTCGCATTTCGCGTTTTTATGCACTGTCGCCTCGCCTTCATAGAAAGAAAGAGAGAGAGAAATAGAGAGAGGGAGAGCAAAAAGCCTGTGTGCCTTTTGGTGTTGTTTCGGCCGCATTAATCAATTTAGTTGCGCTCAGTTACACGATTCCGTGGCTCGGCAAAGCCAAAGAGCCCCAGATGAAGCAATAAAAGGATGCCTGAAACTAAGTGAAAGCAAACTGAACAGTACAGCACTCGTATGTCGAATGAAATTAAAAACAATGAATCATATCAATGCTGAAACAAGATAAACTTTATTTACAACTCTTACGAAAGTACCAAATACTATTATAATAATAATTATCATCACATGGACCATAATGATTGAAAGTTTTAATTGAATTGCGAGTAATGCATGTTGAACATTCTTTTCAGAAATTCATTTTGAATTATGTCCTTTCTACCGTGCACACTGTTCTGTTAAATCAGGGTATCAACCCGAAATGAATATCGGTTTCAGCTACGATTTCGGTAATGTTCTCAATTAGTTTTTAATGATTTCTGTTCACAACAAAATTTATTTTAAATTATTTTAAATATTCAAAAATTTTAAAAATGTAGATCTTTTTATTGAAATTAATATACACATAAAAAATAAAAATCAAAGTTACTTCTGAAAACCAGTATTACACCTTAATAACATAATTAAATTTTGTTGCTGGACCGAACCGAAATTAACCACTTTGGATGAATCAGTTTCTAAACGGTGTCGGTTGGAATAAATGCGGTTTTTCGGTATCGGTATAATATTAAAGTTTTTTTTACGGTTTCGGTTTCACTTACGGTTACCAATTTCAATCGGTTAACGGTTACGGTTATGGTTTCGTTTTTAATTCCTAGCTAAAATCAATAAAAATAAAGTTTTCCTAAAATTTTCAAACTGTGAAAAAGAATTTGAAAAAAGTTTTTAGGCAATCGGAAAAAATTAAATCTTCGAAGTTAATTGATCTTTGAAAATTTTTTTGAGGCAATCGCAGGAAATATATAAAATCTACTATTCAGCTTGTTCAGATTGGATTAAAATCAGATAGTTACATATCGATTAAAGCCACTGTGCATACTGCTTAAAATAAATCTCAATTAATAAAGAAACAACATAAAATATTAAAAAATGAATTTGGTCACCTTTAATAAATAAGAAATGCATATGGAATAATAAAATGCCCCTGGTTTGTACTCCACCCTTAATTCAGAATTTTAAATTAAATGTTCTTGTATGAAAACAACGAACGTAGAAATGTTCTCCTCAGGATCCGGTTATAAAATACCCCAACAAAAGAAATCCTAAAGCGTTGATTTTAATTAAATTTTTCTTTAAAAAATTGATTTTTTCTCTTGATTTTAAAGTATGCGTTATTAAAAATTATCAAAAAAAATGTATTTCTTTTTCTTAATACATTAGCAAAGTACTTTTTACCCTTTGTAAGCATTTGGGTTATGTTTAGGGGATGAAATTATCTTTATGTAAACGATTATTAAAGTGTGCGATACGCACACTCAGATTTAGTTTAAATTACGCATTTTTTGGGGCTGAATGATTGATTGCTCTCTGACACTTTGTGAATACTATTTTTTTGGACTTTGGTGTATATTGACACTAATATAAATGATGTTTTGAAATTTAAATCAGAAAGATAATAATTCTAGCAATGGCAAAAAATGGACGACAAAGGCTGGTCATCATTTAATAGCCTTAGCAGCATCATCAATAGCTGATAAATCAGGATTTCTGGTCAAATACGATAATACATTGACAACACAGAAAAACATACTTAGGCAGGTAAACATTTTAAGTAGCTATATTTGAACTGTTTTATTTATTTATATTTCAGTCAAATTAGCAGAACTGAATTAACTTTGATTCTAAAGCACTTGTATTATAACCGTAAGTTGCAATATAACTTTAATAGTTTCAACTTCCTTGACTTGATTTTTCAGCTTTCATCAATTTTAGTTGCTGTTTAAGTGCAACATTTTTTTTTTTACTCCTTCTTCAATGAATCAAATTTCTGCAAAACTTAGTTAACAATAAAGTTTCTATGCATTTAATGATAAAAAATAAATTATAATTATTTCCAAAACTATAATAGTTTTATGAAAATGTCTTAGCCATCTAACTGAAATTATCTTGAAATGAAGCAAACAAGGCAGGCAAACATCTCATCAACGTGGAATCGACTTAAATGCCTTACAAAATTCATAACAAATGCTTAGAAAGCCTCCAAGAAAAATAGATCTAATAACATTAGTTGTTTACTTCGAAACAACAAAAAGGGATGAAAAAGTTTTGTCTGAGCCAAGATGGCGCTACGGGTGTCCGTCGCAAAGGTATGTCGCATTTCCGCTTAGACTAAAAAGAAACACACACACACAACAACAACAAAATAATATTCCAAGTTTTTGTGCCACGCACATTCACATATTGTGCCACGCCCACAACTTATTAGTTGGCCACAGCTGGGGCCCTTGGAAACACACTTAGCTTCTGTTCTTCTGTTTTCGATGCTGGGTTGAGTATCATTTTTCATTAAGTCTTTGCAGGGTATTGCAAAAGTTCGTTATGTATACGCACAGTATACAATTTTATTGGTGCCCTGACAATTGTTTGCCTGTATGCGTTTGCGTCTCCGAATTTGTACATATATCATATACTTACATACATAAATGTATATAAATTTTAGGCTATAAATTATGCTCTTTTTTGTGCATTTTGGCTGATGAGATTTGGGAGATGGCCCAGCTCAATGGGCTGACAAAGTGGCTTTGACATGCCATAACTTAATCGCACAAGCTGCCACTGTCTCTGTCTGTCCGAGGCAACCTTTATCAACAACAGCTTGTCAGTACATTCAGTCAGAATTCGTCAGTTAAAAAAGGCAAATAAAATGGAAAATGTTGGCAGAGAAAAAGTTCTAATTTGCATAACAAATCCAAGCATCCATTAGAATTTTCTCACTTTGCAATTATATATGTGAATATAATGGAATGATTGTGGTTGTTTGCCAACTAGAGAGCCAATAAAGACCATTGTCAGCCACAGTTTGACCTATTTCTTGTGTAATAACTTTCAGCTTAAGCCCGCATTTTAAATTTGCAGTTTTGTTTTGTGCACATCATTTGAATTTGGAATAATAAAGTCCCAAGATGTCTGGGCGCGTTATCAAAATCATTTTCATTTATATGCGAGTAAGAACTTTTGCCCACGAAAGTATTCCAACTGCCAACTACAATTATACCCTGTACTGAATTTCAATTGGGTATAACAATTAATTGGCATTAACGTATACAGATTCTTGAGCTGTATCAACTCCTGAGTTGAAGCAGGATATCATGTAGTCTAGCACTCTTTACAACAGCGTTCTGACTTTGTTTGCTGTTGTTGCTCAAAAAAAGTTGCAAAACTGCAAGGAACATAATTGGCCGGGTGACTAAATGCGTGTGTGTGTGTGTGTGTATGTGTGCGTGTATGTGTTAGCCATCCGCTCACAACTTTGGGAATTAAATAAAAACCAATAAAGCTGTGCAAACATGCCTTAACGTTGTAAAGAGTAAACGGGAAACACGATAATTGTTATGTAATGAATAAATATGTATGTATATGTATATTTCGGTGAAAAAAAAATTTTTTTATTACACACATAACTATAAAGCTTAGGGCTTAAGCTCTTAAGCTATTTTGATGATGTACTCGTTATTATAATGCTTTTTATATTTTGTGGATTTCTATGAAAAATTTTCTATCTCAGAAAATAAAAAATGTAGATTTTAAAGTTTAAGCGAAGTACATATAAAAATTAGCATATAATTACTGAGGTATTCCTGATTGGAAAGAGAGTACTAACAGTTATTGCTCAGTAAACTTACGGACTATGTTATTGTTATGTTATTGCTACAATAAGTCAAAATCACTTTGATTTAAATGTCAGCGAGAAAAGTCCAATAAAGCATTTTACAAAAATTAATTTAAGGTTAATAACTAAAGCTAAAATAAATAAATAATTGTGTAAATTTGCTTTAATTGTTGGAATTCCACTTATCATATTTCACCAAACAATACATTGATATTTTGATAAAAAAGTTTACACGAAAGAACAAATAAAGAATATATTGCAATCAACCGATGAATTTCGAAAAAATATATTTTTTACCCCCTTTAGAAGAGGATACCGAGAAGGTTGAGGAATTTGTTGTTGAAAAGGTAATTCATCGACGCATTTGCAAAGGAGAAATTGAATATTTGGTCAAGTGGAAAGAATTTTCAGAAGAGCAAAATACTTGGGAGCCTAAGAAGTATCTGGAGTGCCCATCGTTAATAGATGAGTTCGAGTCGCAACGCCAGTTGAAAAACAATAAACGAAAAGCCGAACTGGAGGAGAATGATATGTATAAATCTAAAGCAAAGAAATTGAAAATCGATGCAGAAACTGTAATCAACAATGCGTTTGATAATGGACATGAGGCTGAAAAAATATTAAGTACTGCAAATATTAATGGACAAATATCATTTCTAATCAAATTCATGGACTTGGATCAGCCAGAAACTGTTTCTTCAGAGGATGCATACGCACATATACCACAAATGGTACTTGAATTCTATGAAAAAAACTACAAATTCGAGCAACAATTTATGGTCGAATCTTGTGATTAAATCCTTTTATCAACCAGCTTTCAATTTTTTGATTTGCACAAGAAATTAACTACCTGTAGACTTTTTATGTAAGGGTATTTAAATCATTTCTATAGAAATCGAGCGGCAGCGAAAGTCACGTCTACTTCGTTTATGCTTCCACGTTTGTCAAAACATTTAATAAAACAATGTCATGAATTTCCCACCTTTTCCCCATCATAATAATATGATGTCCTGAATTCGTGCTTAATCACCACATCATTATTACTACTTAATGGGGCATTCAGCGTAATTTCATGAGGAGAGGGTATTTTACATAAAAATAAATCCATAAATTTGTAAACATATATTGTATAAACAGGGTCAGTTTTAAATATGTAGAATATAACTTTGTCATCACTCTAGTTCTAGTTCTACAGAGGAGATATTTGCTCTTGTAATTGATTTTAACTAGGTGAACAGACAGTGATAAATCGACATATAGTCGATTTCCCGACGCGTTACCTATTTAAATATATAAACAACATTTTTATAGCATACTTTTAGGCACTTGCATTGTTTAAAAACTGAAAGCAGCCATTATCACCTTTCCATTTGTCCGATCTTGTTAAGATTAAGTAGTATGATGGCTTATAACAGTAGTTAACGTTAATTAGCAAACAATTTGAGATTTGGTTTTTCAAGCTCTTATAATCTCTGAGATCTAGGCTGTTGATACAAGAATATATATATTTTATTGGATCGGAGACGCTTCCTTCTGCCTGTTACGAAAAGCATACTCTTTTACAAATTTTTATAGTAACGTGTTTAAAAATGTACATAAAATTGAACAAGTTAGAGCACCGATTCCTCTTTAAAGACTATAATGAATAGGTACATTTAAGAGACTTCACGGTACTTGATTCACCTGTTCTTTTATTACACCATTTGTCTTTTATGCTTGATGCTTAATGGTTTAAACACCGAGTGGGAAAAAAATACTTTTGCTCGTTTAACACGTAGAGAGGTCTCATCCAGTTAAAATGTTGTAGTGGTAGATGCTGTGGTTTGCGGACGTAACCAACGGAGTAGGCAGCAATTTATTGTAGGACCAGGCAGGACACTGAACAGGAGACTGAAGAAAAACATAACCTTGGCAGCATTGCTTTAATTGCCATAGTTCTTGTTGTTGTTGACGTTGATTAGCCAGTTTTTTTTTTTTTGGCTCATAGTTTTTAGGCAATGAAGCGTAAATTTAGACGCTCTGTCCAAATTGGAAAAGCACGAAAAAAAAAGAATTAATTACTTGGCCTAACGTTGGGGTTTCTTCTCTCGCTCTATGCTTTTCACTCTTGCTACTCTTTGTTTGCACGAGGTCAAGGGTTATACACACACATACATCTTGTCGTTGTTTTCCATCGCCCCACTATTTTTTTTTTTATTTTTTTTTGTTTTTTTTTTTGTGTATTTGTTTACGTGCTTGAGCCTTCATGAAGCAGTGCCCAACAATGGGCTTTTGTTTATCCAGTGACCCCACAGGGATGCTTTATGTGAGGGTGTTCGTGTTTGTGTACGTGTGTGTGTGCTCGTGTGTGTGCATGAGTGTAACACAATAAATGAGCATAGGTATAGGTAGGACGGACTTGCAACTCGTTATTGAAATTGTAAATTATGCATGCGAGGTTTACAAACACAAATTCCATCGCCCGTTATGCCTAAAATTAAATGTGTAACATAACAACAAAGTTCAAAATTTCGTCATGCCCAAGAGATGCCAGAAACCAGCATCAAGATAGTCAGGTATTCAACTTTAAGAAAATATGTTGTACAATATTTTATAAAAGGACAATTTATGGTAAATTTGTTACATATACATTTATTTTTAAATACTTTTTATGCACATTTAGTACACATACCAAAATCCACTTCTAAAAATTAAATAAAGCAAAGTTTCTTTTGTCCCTTTAATTTAAAACATAACAAATTAGGCACTTTATTGTTTGTGTTTTGTATTCAGCGAGAAAAACTAGGAAATAATACCGAAAAATTCAAATTAAGTACCGGAACCGAAACTGAAATTAAGATTTTTTTAAAAACCGAGATTCAAAACGGTTGTTCCGGGTGAGTCACGGTTAATTTTTTCATAAATTATAAGTGGTTTTCTGCAATATCCGGATGTAAACATATGAATAACTGCTTTAAATTTCAAAAAAATACATAAAATTATACTTAAGTTTGTTACTAATACCTGAACCGAAAGCAAAAAACCGAAATAGAACCTTTTACCGAAATATATCTTTCGGGACGGATCAGAATCAAAATTTGATTCAAAATAGAACGTTTTACCGAAACATATCTTTCGGGACGGATCAAAACCAAAATTGGTTTCGGTTTCATTCCCTAAAACAATCAAATATTTCTGTGCAATTAGAACCTTCGTACAAAATATATAAGTGATCCCATGTACCAGCGGATAAGAGATGGACCATTTCAGTTACAACTGTACCACACAACAACTTTACAGCTACACAATTGATTCCCCGCAAACCTCAAGGCAGCCACAGAGCCAGCTGTTGGAACTACAACAACGACCACAACAGCTTCCAAGAAACACTTTAACTTTTTCAACACGAATTCATGGGAGAGTGAGGGAGATGAAGAGAATAACAGCGACGTCTGCTGTTTATGTTGTTGGTGTTGTTAGTGTCTAATCGTCAGTGCGTTGCTGATTGTTAATATTTAAACAAAAGTTTATTTATGTTTCCTACTTTTTGGGGCAGACAGGCACATTGCCTGGCAACATTCACTGTGCAGCTGGGTTAAATTAAGCGGCTAATTAAATGGGTGCCTTGCAGTAAGCAGTAAACAGCCAAATAAATGGCACCTATCACAATGATATCGTTAGCCAAATGGGCGGGCTTAAAGTGAATAAGATGGAAATTCAGCAATAGAAAGATGTCTTAAACAAATTGTATCAAGTTGACATCTTTAGAAACAAACAAAATAAATGAATTGCTGTATAGCTTGTGTAGTATAAAATGGGAAAATCGATATGTACAATATATTATTTATTTATTTATTAATAAGCTTATTAATTATATACCTTTTCAAGTAAATATCTGATAAACATTTGTATGAGATTGACAATCAAATATTCAAAATATTAACATTTTCAGGAGACAATGTAATAAAAGAGCAATAACTTTTGTTTTTAAACAAATTACAACAGGTAATGAACTCATCAATTGTGTTTTAGTAATTATGTGTCTAATAAAAGATTAAAAGATTGTGTTACAATACTATTGTGTGATGTGTGCGATATATTTAATCATGTTTACTATGATTTTACCGATTCAACTAAAAATTTAATTTTTGCTCAGTGCTCGTGCAACTGTAACTTCATACATTTTATGTCAGATGTCAGCACATACAGACTAGATCACAACTGAGGACAAGTGAGTGTTAAATATTTTATGATGGCCGAAACCCTATCAACCGTCTGTCTCTTAAGTGGATTGGACATGCTTACGTTCCTGTTGATGCTACTGCTTAACTGTAAAACACTTTGGAGAGCAGGACGCCGAGCAATATGACCAAATATATGCACAAATTGTGCACTCACTTTCACTCACACACATATACAAAATATACTCCCACACATATATGGTGCATGGCATAATGTATTTATGCTTGGAACCACTGTGCTAATTGAAATTGGTAGACAGTTTGCATATTGTCCTGGCCGATATATTGAGGTCAGAAGGTTCTTTGCAAGGTAGATATGTATATTCAACATTTCTCATTACCAAATAAGCCTATTATATGTGTAGTCTTGAATTATATGTAATTAGCAATCAGTTATTAGTAAATGCCGTGTAAGCTTTCACTCATGTACGTGTTGATTGTAATTGTATTTTAGTACCAAGTATCAACAAATTTGGTTTAAGTACATTTGGAGATCATCAACTCTTTACTTTAAATGTTGCAAAATATAACATTTTCCAAATGAAACATTTTTGATTAAAAAAGTCAAAATTGTTATTTCGCAAGTAAGTTATTTAAATCTCGGGTAAGTATAAAAAAGTGAACAGTGTTGCAAAAAAAATCAAAAAAGACAACTGATGCAAAATATATTAAAATGTAATTAAATTTTTCAAAATAAGCAAAGTTTTGATGCAGAATCAAATAAAATCTGTTTCGGGAGAAAATCGATTAAGTTTTGCCAAAGTTATGACAGTTTGAAGTTTATGAATTGAAGATCATTTAGCTCGGTCGCTTATCAAAAACTCAAGGACTGAAAACTCTTCAAATACGCTACGATGAACAAACTCTATAATTAAATTAAAATATTAGACAACCGCTTCCACGAATATTGAATTGTCAATTTTTATATTCATTTTCGAACCCCTAATTCATTCCCTAAGATAATTATACTACTAATTATATTAAGTTATTATGGGTGATGACTTTGCCCAAATCTTGTTAACATATTTTATGAAAAGCACAAAAAATGTCAGTTGGACACTCAATGAAAATGTCAACGTTAATCAGTGATAAATCAAATAAATAAAGTTTCCATTCATGAGCCCAATCAATTTGTTTGCGTGGCATTCGCTTTGTTTTTTTTTAATATTCATCTCTGATTACATTAAATGTTTAATTATATGATAGTCAGAACATCCTCCACAAATAAACATTCATATTTTTAATTAGTATCAACAGTAAAGTCAATCAACCAATCAATTGCAGGTAAATATTGCCAAAAATGATGTACTTGAATTATATTTATTGACACCCGCTGATTATCGACTATATTTTAATATATGTACAAACATAGTTAAACTGTTTGGGCAAAGAATTTGTAAATTAATTAACTGGTGAGATGCTTAAACATTCTTGCATCCCTTTTGTTTCTGCTAGTGATATAAAAGTTGATATAAAAATCAACAGCTCGATTTTCTCAGAATCGATAATCAATTACATTAACTCGAACATTTTTTTGACTATCAATCGGTTTAAAAAAATGGTCAACTTACTGGAGTTTGTTCATCGTTGTTATCGGATTTATTTAAACTAAATGAATTGAATTTAAACAGCAGATTAATTTAAGTGGCCAAACTGCTTGTAAATCTGTTTCGTTATAGAAAACTTATGAAAGTTTGAGGTTGGTCACACAACTTTAAAAGTTAATTTTTGCATGACTTTTACAAAAACAATGAACATAATCACGATTTAAATGTTTTATTATACTAATTACGACTTAAGAAGTTGATTACAAGCTAAAACCTGAGATTAAAACTTTTAAATTTTTGTAAAAAACAACAAAACACCCTTTGCATAAAAATTGCATTCTGACCAAATAAAAACAATTATTTAGACATTATTTAGAGGCCAAACTATAAATATTCCGTTTGAGACTCTGTTCAGTTGGTTTGATTCTCTTTTTTTTTTAAGTATATTGAACTTGATTTACTGTTTGCATTTACATTACTTTGTACTAATTAAATTTGATGTGCTCGTATAATTAACAGTTTGTTTTATTTTTTGGCTTACTTCTAGTTTTCATTTCTTTTAGAGAATATATTAAATGTTTGCAGTAATCAGAAAGAGATTAATCAACTTACCACACAGAATTTCTCGCTCTTCTTGTTGCATTCCTTGAGATAAAGATGCTCAATCTCCTTGGAATAATTCGTGCACGGAGTTATAGAACCGACGCCCTCATTATATTGGCCGCACATGTGGCACTTGAGGCTTTCGACAAGTCCAAAGTTACCGATGCAAAACAAAATGGCGACGAGAAGCAGGAGCAACGTCAATAGAGGCCCAGATGCGCCAAAATGCGCTGAATGCGCTGCCCGACTGACCTTAGAGGGCTTTTTGTTTCTGGTTGACGTGACATTGATGGCAGCAGCGACGGCTTTTGTTGGCATTGCTTTCAGGTTAGCGTGCGACATTTTCATATATGAGTTTTGACCTTTGACTCGGACACTAGACACCAGATGCACAGTTTGCACGCGCACTCACAAATATTGCAATTCCGCTATTTTCTATTTTTCACTGATTTGTTTCTATTTTGTTTTTGCTTTTTTTTTTGCTTTTATTTCAGGTCGAGGGTCGTTTGCTTTGTTGGATTTGATTTGATCGTTAGTTTTAGTCTGCGGTTATCTCGTAAACTTTTTACTTTTGATTTCAAAATTCCTTATTTGGGATTGCCTTCAAAAAAATATTTAATTTAAATGGGTTTTCGTTACGCTTTATAAATATTTGCTTGCATTTTGAAATCTCATCTCGGTCTTTTTAATTAGTAATTCCCTAAAAATCAGTGAATAAATTAAATACAACAGTATAATTTACTTATTTAAAAAAACGAATTTTTCCCATTTTAAAAAATTTCTGAAACTCTTTTTTAAGCTAAAATTTTTGGTAAAATTACGACTTTATGGTGCTTTAATTCATATTTAAGATCTTTAATAGACCGATTTAAATATTATGTAGCCAACTTGAAACTGCTGAAATGAACTTAAAAAAATTAATTTTGAATGACTAAAATAAATGACTAAAAACATTTCGATTATTTCCCAATTGTTCAAGTATATTTCACGAACATTGAAAAATTATAGTTCATTTCCAAGTGCGCCTGAATCTCCATAAAAAACTTTTGAAAATTTATAGAAATGTTCTATTTAAATTTTATTAAAATTTATAGAAATTTTCTACTTAACTTTTGTGCAAATGAATATGCATACAAAAATGCATGGTCGAATTTGAATCTCGAAAGCAGTTGTCAATTTTCGTTTAGGATATGTAAAATGTTTAAATTTAAAAAGGACAGTTTTTAGTTTAGAGTTGAGACAGTCTTCATTTGCTCACTATTTGATCTCTAAAAATTTTGAACATTTAACTGGTAACGCTGCAATTTACCAACTCTCGACCTGAACAGCCGTGTTCAAAAAGAATACATAAGAAAGGTGAACTTAAATTGGTTTTGTTGTTACTTAAATTGTTTGCATGTCGACGTATGGGTGTGCAAACACATATGTGTGTGTGTGACGTGGAGCTTTGAGAATTCCCACGAAATTTCACAATTTGGCGGAGTACACTTTGAAAACAGCCAGAAATTGTAAGCCTTTGTAAGACTTTGTGTATGCTTTTTTGTTGCCTACTTTTGGGCTTTGATTTGATGCGGCAGTCGGCAAAAAAGTGGGGCAGATGGGGCAGGTGGGCCAAGTGTGGCAGCTGAGGTAGGTGATTAAGCTATTTTTTTTTGCTCTTGCTCAGTCGAAAAGCGGACACGTTTCCAACTGCCGCACTGTTTAATTTAAAAAAACATCACGTATACGCAGCGTTGCTGCAACCCACCCACTGTTCTAGCAACTGCAACTGCAGAGACTGCAGCAGCCAATTAACAAATTTTTTTTAATTAAATGAACGAAACTATGGCGCCATCGTTATGTCCATGAAAGGCTGATTGTTGTTGGCATCCCCCTCTCGTGACAAGCACCCTCTCTCAACATCAAAGACGAGCATAATTAACACAAAATAGCGCAGATCTTGGAACGAAAAATGATTTTAGTATGCTGCACAGTTTATCACAGTTCATTAATCTCTGTTTGCTTAACCAATGTAAACATCACTGTTATATGTCTCAACACTTTGGGGACCCACACAAATAATTTTTATGCTTTTCTTTCTTTGCCCGCTTCGTGCGCTTGAAGCGTGCGTCGCGTTTGAACTGAAATCGTCGACTGCAGCAACAAAATGGTCCACGAACAGAGCCATGCCACATGCCACATGCCGCATGCTACGTGCTGCGTGCTACTTGCTGTGTGATACGAACTCTTGAGTGTTCGCTCGCACTTATTCGTACATTCGTATATTCGGCTGCCGAAGTCTGAGTATCTGAGAATCTCTGTGATTGAGTATTGTGTGTCAGAACTGTTGATCGCACTTTGATTTATTAAAGTGCAGCAAATTTGTTACTTGCAACCCTCTCTGAAGAGGTCGACACTTCACTTGCACTCAATTTGCGAATCTGCTTAGCTTGTTGTACATTTTCATTATGTGCACATACTTATATTGAACACGTTGTGTCTATTAATCATATTTTAATCCTTTTTGTATTTTAAGTGAAGACATTCTTTCACTCTTAGTAGTAACAAATGTTAACTCTTTTTTAATTCATTTAGTTAACATTATCATCCCATTGGATCAGCTATCGGCACGGCCCTTCTCGAGCGCATAGGAAATTTTCGTAGCGACTGCGCTGCCGCTTCATGTACACGTACACGTCGCTGCTACGCTTTGTTTCTGTTACGTCGCTGTTATTCCGCTGTTAGATGAACAAAAATACTAACGTAATGCAAACATATGAATGTATGGTGCCGAACACTGCATTGATGCTTGTTGACCATGAAAATGGTAGCATGTTGACAAACAGTCTGCAAATGTTGCATTTGAAATAGAGCATGTTGCGCTAACATGTTGACATGTTATCAAACTGTTAGCCAACAGCTGGTGTGTAACCAACATGTTGCGTGTTGTATTTCAAACGCTGTACAACAATTTGCTATAAAAACTATGTATAAGAAGCTAGGGCACGCACCGTGGGCTAGGATACTGGCTTACAGTTTGAGAGCCTTAGCAATCAATAACAAATTGATCAAGTAAAAGTCCCAAAAGCTTTTTCATTATATTTACATAATAGAAATATTTCTCCATGTAAAAATAAGCAATTAATGATTAATACTAATAAGAAATGTTTCCAATTTGACAAGTCAAACTATGAGTTTGTTACCATTTGAAGAGATATCGTTGAAATTGACGTTAATATTACTTAGTATTTATAATAATAATTTCGTATTATATTATAAAAATTGATAAACAATACATGACAGAAAGGGCGATAAGAAAATTTATATTTTAAACGAATGATAATAAATGTGTTCTCAGTGCATTTTAAACATCTGAAAAGTAACTCTTATTGGTGATTGCATATCTGTAATTGTAAAACTGCAATTTATAGAAACCGGACGACAGCAACTAAACAGCGGCGATAACAATACCACAAAGAAATTAACACAAAGACATTGTTGAGAGTCAATAAATACTGAGAGCTTTAAAAAGTGATACATTTTATTTGCGAATCTATGCAAATTGGGCTTGTTTCCTTTCTATCCAGTCTATATAGTTGGCCACCTTGCAAAAAACGCCAGGATAAGGCGCCGCGGCGCAAGGTTTCACGCTCCACGAGACAATGCCGACCTGCTGGCCGTCAAACAAAAGGGGACCGCCGGAGTCACAGGTGCATTGCCCCTTGCCGCCCTCATCGACTCCGCCGCAAATGTGATAACGCGGATTGGCGGCTCCTTTATGACGTGCTGTACACTCCTCATCGGAATAGATCTTTAGCGAAACCTGCTGCAGTGTTGTCTGTATTTTACCATCCGTCTAGACATTAAAGAACGGGATTAGGACAAATTAACTTTGACATCTTCACAATTACCAACCGCATTCAAGCCCCAACCAATGAGTTCACCTTCGCCGCCACTTTCCAGCTGAGGTGTGGCGAAGTACAGCGCTGGCAACTTGACAGGAGCAACAGTTTTGTAATCGAACTCAAATGGCTTTGCCACCTGGAGCAACGAAATATCGTTGGCATGGTTAGATGACGGATTGTATGGATTGTAGAGCTCGTGCAGAATAATTCGCTTGACTGCAACAACATTGGGCCCCTTGGCGCTGATAACGGTCACGCCATACTGCACGGTAAGTAGGGAAGGAGCGAGTCCATAAGTACAATGAGCTGCAGTCAACACAAATGAATTTGAAATGATGGAACCGCCACAGGAATGGTCACCTTTTACACCACGCAATGAAACCTGTAAAATTAAAAGTTGATATAAAGATTTTTCACGCACTGTTTAAGGAAGCTAACGGCTGCACAACGACTGTTGAAATTAACTCCTGTGTGCTCCCATTGCGTATTCCGCCTCATTGAAGTCTCTCCACATCAACTCACCACAAAGGGATAATTCTCCACACGCGCATCTGTGCCATTCACCACTCGGCCAATCGGAGGTGCAGCATAAACTCCGACGCTGGCGATTGCCAGAATTATTAAAAGCGAGGTGCTTAGATTTCCCGTTATGCGTAACATGTCTGCGTTAACTCTGAACTGTCGGCATGTTTAACTTGGTTGTGCCTTTTATAGCCAAGTCTTCGAAGACAGCCTAGTCCGATGTGATATCACTTATATTTATGAGATGCGATAGGTCGCCAGTAACTGTTAAAAAGTCCAATCCAGCAAACCACTCAGATTTGCAATAGTATTTACAATTTAAAGGCAATGATAAGACATTTAGGTCTTATCGCAATTAATTAATTGCAAGCACTTGAGCATTTCTAAGGAAAGACAGATAAAATTGGTCGAGATGACACCTCTATAGCGCCATCACCTTTCATTTAATTAACCCTCTAATGCCTAACCCTGCCTTTAGGCGGGGTAAAAAAAAAATTTCAGTTCAGACTTTAAAATTAATATAATTATATTATATTTATAATTTGAAGTATATTGCTACAAAACTTAATGAAAAACTAAATATTCTATCAGCCTGTTTTTCTTTTACTGCTCTACGATGTGATTTACTATGGGTTTTCTATATCTGAAAATTAGTGATTGCTAAAATTTCTTGTTTTACGTGGGCATTAGAGGGTAAAATGTAGTCATGTCTGCATTTTATGAAATTTCTGATAAGATTTGAGTCTTTTTCTGGTTCCCTTTGTGAAAATAAATGTTGTCACATCCGAAAGGCGAGTCATAAACGACTTTTTAAGAAGATTCGCGGCTATCCTACCGATTTCTCCCGACAACAGTAACATCTATAATCAGAAAAAGATCGCAATTATGCTTGTTTTGATTACAAAGGGAACTAGAAAAAGACTCAAATATGATCAGAAATTTAAAAAAATGCTGGCAGGGGAACGAAACATTTTACTGCTTTACACCAGGAATGCTCAACAATGCTAGCAACTTTTGTTTGAAAAAAAGCTATTTTTGACTGGAGGAACGATCAAAAAAGCTGAAAAATTAATTTAAAAAAAAAAACCATAAAAAAATCTAGTTTTTCAATTCATTAATTCCTGTATTTCCTCCAGAGAGGCGAATAGTGATCGCACAAAATCAATTGCTCAGAAAGAAACTGAACAATTTGAGCAGCAGCAGCTCTGTCATTTATTAGATGTGAATAAATTCATCAATGCTTTCCTCATTCTCCTGATTTTTATTATCATATAATAATCGCGTTCTTATCATCTGAACGAATTTATTGGGAGGCTTTTATTTGTAGCAGCACAATTTATAATTTCTAATAAAATATATTATTTTAATTTTAAGTTGCAAGCTATTGATCCAATTACCTTATAAAGGGTGATTTTTTAAGAGCTATAGGAAAGTTTTTCAAAAAAACACATAAAATTCAGAAAAATTCATGAAATCTTTATTTGAATCGATAGTACGGTCCATATAATTTAATGTTTGAAGATTATTTCATGCAAATGTTGACCGCGACTGCGCTTCAAATAGTCCATCCGCTTAGTCAATTTTTCGCATACTCTTTCCACCACTTCGGCCGGTATCTCACGAATAAATGCTTCAATGTTGTCTCCCAATGCGTCAATTGAAGCGGGCTTGTCTGTATAGACATGAGCTTTAACATAGCCCCACAAAAAATAGTCTAAAGGCGTTATATCGCACGATCTGGGTGGCCAATTGACCGGTCTTCACTCCAAAATCTACAATTCTGCTTATTTACGTACCCATTGAGCCATAAATGAGCTGCGATATTTTCTTCAGTTCGCACTCTACGTAAGCGTGTTGGTGGTTTAAACTGACCATAAAATGGAAGAAGCGCGCGATGAACTTTCTTAACAGAGCACGCATTTTGATAATAAAACTCAATGATTTGCAAGTGTTGTTCGTTTGTAAGACGATTCATGGTTAAATTCTAGACCAAACTGAAGTGTTTGACAGTGAAACAAAACACGAAACGTGCGAAAGCTGTTTAAACCAGTGTTGCCAAAAAGATAATAGCTAAAAAATCACCCTTTATAAAGTACACTATTAAGTATCAATGACAACCTTAGCCAGGTCTGCAAAAGTGTTGTTTCCCCCAGAATCCTTATAGGAGTTGACTTCAATCAAAAATTTTGTAGTGCTGTCATTAATTTGACATTTCACGAAGTGAATATTTGTATATTGGGTTTTAATTTCCGCCTATATTTGGGCATATTATTATATTATTGATGGATTATTTACGAGTAAGAAGAGGAAAGCTATATTCTGAATGCGATGATATATTCGAAAAACTCTACGATTTGGACTACAATGTAAAAGAAATTATTGCAAATCATCATCATGTGTTAGGTGCTTGCTAAACTAATTAGTTCACCGTTTAATTGGTAGAGCTCCTAATGTTATTGTGGTCTGCTTTCGTCACTAGAGAGAGGGGTACCGGTAATCCACAGTTTTCAGTAGCATTAATTTATCAGTGAATGCAAAACTGTGCCAGGGCTATACCAACTGTATGGTGATTTATGAGATATCGATAGATATAACGATTGCGATAACACAATGAAGATAACGACATTTTAAAATGCTCCATATGACGAGGCGGTTAATTTTATTTGCAGATCTACGCCAATATTATTTGATTCTTTTGAATCCAGGTTATGTAGTTGGCGACTTTGCTGTACACGCCAGGATAAGGTGCCACAGTACAGGGCTTAATGCTCCACGAGACAATGCCGACCTGCAGGCCGTCAAACAAAAGGGGACCGCCGGAGTCACCGCTGCATTGCCCCTTGCCGCCCTCATCGACTCCGCCGCAAATGTGATAACGCGGATCGGTAGCTCCCCTATGACGTGCTGTACATTCCTCGTCGGAATAGATCTTCAGCGGAACCTGCTGCAGTGTTGTCTGTATCTTACCGCCCGTCTACATAATAACAAGAACAAGCTTAGTAAAGTTAACTACTCTGATTCAGTTAGACAAATACCAACCGCATTCAAACCCCAACCAATGAGTTCACCTTCGCCGCCACTTTCCAGCTGAGGTGTGGCGAAGTACAGCTCTGGCAACGGCACAGGAGCAACAGTTTTGTAATCGAACACAAATGGCGTTGCCACCTGGAGCAAGGCAATATCGTTGGCATAGTTGTTAAATGGATTGTAGTTCTCGTGCTGAATAATTCGCTTGACTGCAACGACATTGGGTCCAATGGCGCTGATGTCGGTCACGCCATACTGCACTGAGAGTTGGGCAGGGTTGCGTCCATCTGTACAATGGGCTGCCGTCATCACAAACTGTTGTGAAATGATGGAACCGCCGCATGAGTGTGAACCAGATGGGCCACGCAATGAAATCTGCGAAACGATAAATTGAGTATTCCACCTGACTGCAGTCTCCCCACCTCAACTCACCACAAAGGGATAATTCTCCACACGCGCATCTGTGCCATTCACCACTCGACCAATCGGAGGTGCAGCATAAACTCCGACGCTGGCGATTGCCAGAATTATTAAAAGCGAGGTGCTTAGATTTCCCGTTACGCGTAACATGTCTGCGTTAACTCTGAACTGTCGGCATGTTTAACTTGTGCCTTTTATAGCCAAGACGCATGCTGCCTTGACTTCGAAGCGATATGGCTAATAAGTACTTATTTATGACTTGCGATAGGTCGGCAATAAACGTTAAAGAGTCTAATCCAGCTACTCTTCAGAATTTTAATATTTACAATTTAAATGCAATGATAAGACACTTAGGTTTTTCGCAAATAGCTAATTTCAGAACATTTTTAAACAATGACCGATAAATTTGGTCGCAACCTTCACTTATCTTTAAGCAATAATTTAAATCATAAAGTTTTAGATCTTCAATTCTGGAATGCAAAACTGTAAGTTTTTTTAACAATGAACATTTCCAGAAAAATTTCCACCTCGCAAAAAAAACGTTAAATTTATCAAAAACTCACAACTTATGAAATTTTCTTATCTTTACGCTAGAAGAAACTCAATAGGATCAACATATACATGTATTCTATATCGGAATAAATTCACTTTTTCTATATTTTTGACCATTTTCTTAAAAATTGACTCCCAAAATGGACCATTTGAATTCTAACGATTACACTAAGTAGAACAGAAAAATTTTAACATGAAGCATTTTAATTCATAGAAATATATTGAAAGTTGAATTTAAAACGAGTTTTTCGTGCTGTTTTCGATATATAGAATAAAATTTTATGAACAAATTCTTGGAAAAAACTAGGTGGGAATTTTGTCACGTTCGCGATGTCGCGTTACAAATTACTTATAAAACTTGTAAAATAAATAAAATTATAGTAACATACCAAAATTATTTCTAAAATGGAAAACTACATTATTTTATTATAGTTTAAGAGTATTTACTTCCAAATTACACCCACATTTCGCCGGCTTTCGCATTTGTCAATATGAAGTCAAACATGACTTTCATTTTTCGTCGTGTTCGTGATGCATAGTTTTCTGAAAATAATTTGAAAACGACAAGTCTTCAAAGCTTGCCGTTTAAAATTACTATAAACATTAAACACTTGAGAAAACATTTTTGATAGGGTCAACTTTTGCCATTTTTTTTTTTTTTTTTTCATTTAAAGATGCACAAATGTCGCGTTCTCGATCCTGGAAATACCCATATGTAGTTAAAAAAACATTTTCTTTTCGTCTATTAGCAAAAAAGATGTAATATATTTTATATATTTATGTAAATCATCAGACTAGACAGCATTTATTAAATTAATCACAATGCATAAGAATAAATAAAAGTGTGGTCTGATATCCAGGTGAAAAAGTGGAAATGCTGGAATGTGAGACTGTGTAAAAACGGTATTTTAAAATCCACAAATCATAACGAGCGTGTTAACAAAACAATTTCTGATCAATTCACTTAATTCTAGGCTACTTGACTAGGCGATGCTCTTTTTGGGGCATCGGTCTACAAAAATACTCTAACAAATGCGCTGTGGGCGCCATCAACATTCTATTCTACTGTATACTACAGCTGCGTACCGTGGACAGCTTTTGCTCCTCCTCATCCAAATTCTTGGCGCTCAAAATGCTTTTAATGCTCTCGGCCTCCTTGATCCAGAACTCCAGCTAAAAAGATAGTACGGCAATTGTTTTTAAAATATAAAAATGCAGCAGTCAAATTTGAATTTGTTGGTCACACCTGTTGTAGCAACAAATTGCGACGATCTCCCTTTGGTTCATTGTTGACAAACGGCACCAGAATGCCCAGTGCAGAGGTATATGACTCTAAGGCTGCATCCAGCTTCCGTTCGTAAAGATATAGCTCGCCCTGTCGCCCGATTTCCAGGCCTGTCTTCAAGGACGGACTGGAACTCGATAGCGCATCTGAAAAACACAAATTTTAGTCAATAAATGATAATTGAATGCAAACTTTGATGTGAACAAAGTTATTAATTTCAGCGATTGTGCAATTGTGACTCTAATTTTCAGACAGACAAGCAAGACAATAAAAACAAAATAAAAAACAAAAACAAATTATTAATATTATTGATGAATAATTCTTGAAAAGAGTTCAAAAGAATTATATAACTTCTGAAAGGTACTAAAGAGAAAATACGCTATAAAATAAAATACTGGAGGGTTCAATGCCTACAGTAAAATTTAAAAAAAGATACAAAACTACTGCTAAATTGTTTCAAGTAAGGTTTCATACAAAGCTGCTTATATCGCGCATCCGGCTCAATAAATATTAATTAAAAAAAAGTTTTAAAGTGAACAAAATTTTTAAAATCAGCGATAGAGCAATATGCAAATTGTGACTCTAATTTGCAAACAGACAGGCAAGACAATATAAAAAAAGAACCAAAAACAAACAAATTAAATAATTTCTGAGATGTACTAAAGAGACAATTCACTATAAATAAAGATACTGGAGGGTTCAAAGCCCACAGTTGAATTAAAACAAAAGATATAAAACTTCTGTTTCAAGTTAGGTTTCATACAAAGCTGCTTGTATCGCCCATCCGGCTCAAGCATTTCCATCATGCGCGAGGTGCTTGGTTGACTACTTTCAGTTGTTGATTCGGGGCCAGCTTTCTCAGCTGGCTGCTGACTGGTTGTGGATGGCAGTGTTGACTTTTGATTCTGATTCTGATTACGTTGGGCCAACAGTTTGTACTCATCCTCAATGATAACATTTTTGATTTCCTCGGCGCGTTTCATGTACGCCAAGGCACGGCTGCGCAATGCTTGCCGTCGCGTGGCATCTGATTCCTCGGTGATCAGCGGCACAAAATACTGTAATGCGCTGCAATACAAATAATATGCCTCTTTGCAGTTATGTTTCTCATCATGCTCAATCGCCTGAGTGACCAAATCAATGGCCTTCTTTAGTGTCTGTTCCGAGGGAAATGTTTTGAGATCTAAAAACGGATGTGCAAAGAAATCCTCAAAGGAGATACGCTCCGCAGGCTCATGGGCCAGAAGGCGACGCAACAAATCGTGGCACTCGTTGCTGATACGTGCATTTGGTGGTAGTACAATTGGTTCAGCTTTTCGTATGCGCAACAGCAACTCCTCAATTGTCCGCGAACTGTATGGCGCCTTGCCGAATAGACATTCGTACAGAATGACGCCGACGCTCCAGAGATCGGCCTTGGCATCGTACTGATGCTTTCGCACTATTTCCGGCGCCATGTAGAGCGGAGAACCTTTCAGCTGTTCGTTGAATTCGCCCAATTTCAGATGTTGCGCAAAACTATAGAAACAATTTAAAGTATTAAATGATGATCAAACTGATTTCTTTACTTTTTGCATACCCGAAATCTGCAACCTTTAGAGAGACACTGTTGGCGCCGCGTGTCAACAGAAGATTCTGCGGCTTGAGATCGAAATGTGAAATGTCATTTGCTCTCATGTATTGCACGGCAGCCGCCAGTTGGCGCAGAAAGTAACGGCATGTTGTCTCCGGCAGCGCCTTCTTGGTTCGTATAAAGGCTGATAAATTGCCCGCGTTACAGTACTCCAAGACAATATAAATGTTCCTACAAGAAATCAAAAAATAAGTCAACTGGCAAATACCCTTGCAATTGCAACTCACTTGTCATCCCAGAAGAAATCCTGCAGCGTCACAATGTACTTGTGTTTAAGGTCGCGCAAGAGGCGTATTTCCGTTATTAGATTATCACGCGAGCTTTGTGATAGTGTGGACATTTCCACGTACTTGATAGCGTGGTAAGTGCGTTGCTTCTGTAAGAAATTACGAATACATGTTACAAAAGTAGAATAATATTTCATTTGTTATGCCTTACTTTATGACGAGCCTTGTAAACAGATGCATAACTGCCCGATCCAAGCTTCTCGAGTATTTCATAATCAGTTATACGAGGCAGTGACATGTTTGAACCACTAAATAGCCATTTATAAATGAAAATAATATTGAATTTTATGTTGTTAAACAACAACAACTTAAGCAATTTTTGATAAACAAACCATAATAGTGGTGGAGAAACATTGATGTCATCGATGTTTGGTAGGCCACTATCGAATGTTTAAAATATACCACAAAAAATAAACAATCCTGATAATTAGAATCCTGTAAAATATTGAAAGAACGAATTTCAAAATATAATGAGAAATACGTTTAGTAACAATCTCTTTTATAGTTGAGCACTGGTATATCACATGGCTAAAATAAACTGTTTCCAAAAATATTTATGTGTTTAAGCAAATATTGAAAACATCGGTGGAGACACACACCTCTAATGCTTTAAGAGACAGCTCTAGCAACCGTATGGCAATCTGGCTCCCAAAACACGGTGGCAGCCACCAGGCCTAAAAAAAAACTCAATTTCCATACTTAACATTACTATCGCAACCAGATATCGATTTGCCATACTTAACTTTACTATCGCAACCAGATATCGATTTGCCGGCTAGCTATCGGCAATACTCAGGGATGAGTACGACCTCGATACCTGGCGAGTCGGGTAACAAAAAAATTTATAATTTTAACTCGGAATAAATACTGGGACTTCGGTTTCACAACGCCTACCTAGATGTCATCATCCACCTGTACGATGCCCTCCCTTCCTATAGTCGGCTTTCGATATTTGTTCCGACTCCCTAACCCAATTATCTCCTCTCAAACTCCTCCCACTTTCCTATTCCTTAATTTCTCTTGTCCACAGCTGGCGACTTTCGTATCGATAATATCGATAAATCAGCGCCGATTTAGCTTAATTTTAGGAATAGAATTTTGAAATGTACATAGGCATATTTGTTATATGTTAGTGATTTTTTAATTTTTTTTTAGAATTTTTTAAACACCGAAAATTGTTGTAGAGAAGAAACATCGATGTTCCAACAGCTCTAATTCACGCCGCAAGTTTTCAAAGTAAAGAAAAGTAAAAAAGGAAATAATCACATTTATGTTATCTATGATCTCATTACAAAACTAAAGAATTGCTAAAAAAAAAATAAGATTTTTTTAATGCACGCCTGACACTTTAAATTTTAAATCGATTGCCGCCACATTGTCATACTTGTTGCTAAACAGTTGTGCCACCGTGGAGTAAACACCAATGCAACGCTGTGCCAGTGAATGATGGGCAGCACTTTTGTGATTCAGTGTGTTTGTTGTTGATGCGTAGCTCAGCAACTGAATTTCTTTTTATTAAAAGGTAAATAAATACCTATAGCTATATAAATAACCATAACTTAATATTAAACGACTTAAAGTGATGCACCGACAAAGCATTGGCTTACGACAAAACAATAGACTGTTAAACGGGGCAAACCTTTTATGTGTTTAAGCTGGGCTTGAGTTCGTTCAATTTGCTGATTGACACACCCAAAATAACAAATTAAGAAAGACACGCCCGTTAACAAGTATATGAAAACTGAATTAGAACTACAATATTTAATGTTATTGCAGTTATTCTCGAAAAGTGCAAGTGCCTTACACAGTATCCCTAAACAAGTGACGTCACTTCAAAGGCTTCATGATGAATTACGGCCGAAAGACGCCCTCCACCTATCGGTCAAATCCCTCGGTGTATTCC
The DNA here is from genome assembly GCA_035047525.1 of Drosophila quinaria. Taxonomy (NCBI): domain Eukaryota; kingdom Metazoa; phylum Arthropoda; class Insecta; order Diptera; family Drosophilidae; genus Drosophila; species Drosophila quinaria. The sequence goes on from JAWNPO010000436.1 coordinate 34,231, forward strand.
CATGCGACGGGACGGTGAGTTATACAATTATCAACAGGTACATTTATTAACATGTGTTTGTGCGTGTGTGTTTACAGATCCTCGACAAATTTACACTCGAAAATGTCTCGTTCGACACGCTCCGTGCGAATTCCATGGTACCAGAGGCCTCTGCTCAAAAACAATCAGTATATTGATATACAGAAAGGTGCCATGCTTATAGGATTGTTTGCTGTCGTAAGATTGATATTGTTTAAGCATACTTATTGTCTGCAAAATAACTATCAATATTTCTGTTTCTTGCAGTTTCTATCACTCTTCACCATTGCCACTACCATCTTTGATATATATTGTTATTCGATGGCTGCTCCAGGATCCACACATTATGGTTACTACATTATATCCTACGAATTTGTTTATGTGGGAAATAAGCATGGTATTTATAACATTTATATTAAGGGCCGTTTTTTCAATGTACACTAGCCAGAAAAACTATGAGTACAACTTTTTTTTACTTTACCAGCTGTTGTAAGTCAAGATTTCATAGTTAAAAAAATATATTTGGAAATGTTCAAATTCCGTTTAAATGATACAAAAATTTGCTTAACCCCTTAAGTACCCATTGAAAAATTCGAAATTTTGTGAACATCTACTTTTTCAACTTTTATTATCGATTTAAAAAAAAAAAATTTTTTTTTTAAATCTTTTCGCTGGTATTTTTTAGACTTTTTTTGGAAATTGCTAAAACTGACTATTTTAACCCTTTATCCTACGTTTCACACAAGAAGTGGCTTTTTAGTGATTTTCAAAAAATTATTTGATTTTTTTTGTTTGCAGTCACTCTTAAAATTGTTTGAAGATTTTTTTTGCATCAAAATATTTTTTTTTTTTTAAAACCGAGGAAAAAAGTTGAAAAAGTAGACTTTAACAAAAATTCAACATTTTCAACATTTTCAATGGGTTCTTAATGGGTTAAAGAAATTTTAGTATCATTTAAAATAAATTTAATTGAATATAAGATTAATTTAAGAAACCAGCGCCAAAACTTTTTTGTTATACAAAAAGTTTACGAATTTAGGCTGCATACAAACTTTGTTGAGTGACTGTAGTTTCAAATTCGAATGTCAAGCACTTTATTTATACATTGAAAAGACGGGCCTAAGTTTGTTTTCCTGAAACTTATTTATCTTATTTATAATTATTTCTAGTGCGCAACATGCTGATTGTGTTCGCCTTATTCTCACTAATTTTGGCGCTCATCAATTTTGTCACTAGCATTTTACTGTGCGTCGCTTTGCGCAAGGTAAGATTATTATTTTGGAATCGGCTTGGCCAACACTTTTCACTTTTATTTCATACTCATGCCTAATATAAAAGCAAGAAAAACTTGGAAAACAGAAACGCTTGTTAAGCAGACGGGTAACAAATATTGCATCAATCAAACATCCAAACAATTCCATTAAACAAAATTATATATTTTTTAGTTGACCAATTGGCAGTCATCTATTTAAAGCAATATATACATTATTATTAATATTATTTATAATCTAATCTAAACAGGAATACGAACGAAAAGTGCTTCCCTGGCTGTGGACATTTGCCATCTTCACCATTTGGCGCGCTTTGGCCCTCATCTTCTTTGCCATTGTTAATGATTTGTATTTTGCCTATAACATTATTATGGTTCTGCTGTGGTCCATCTTTTGTCTGTTCTGCATCTATGGTTGGGCCGTTGTCTATTCGCTCTTCCTGGAGCTGGTCGATCTGACAAAGCTGGAGGATCTGGCTCACTTGCGTGTAAGTATATTAAACATCATCATTTCAGACATCTCTTGAAATGCTTTCCCATTCCAGATGGGCACAATGGCTTCGCTGCATGCATCCACAGCCAACTCGTTGGCGGGTTCGCGTCCGACAACACCCCACAGCACTGTATCGACCATGCCAGTGGGCTAGACAAATGTTATTAACAACGAAAGCCGTCCGTCTAATGCGCTTTATATCTGTATCTGTCTGTAGACATTCCATTTATGATAGCATTTTCACCAGTTCAGTGCCTTAGATGCGTTTCATTCACGTCTAGTACATATCAAAAAAAAGAAATGTATTTACAATTTTTTACATGAATCTTTATAGTTTTAAGTGTCATTCCGTCCACCAAACAATGTTACTTATATGTATTTGTCTTTATATACCATTTTTTATAAACACCTGACGTTAAATGTAACTATATGCATATGTATATTTAAAAGATGATTTATTAAAGTCACACAGATATTGATTGGCTCAATTTTCGCTTTAAATGAATAATAGTATAAAATATTTACAAAGCTGTCACACTTCTACTGCTTAAAAGTCGTATAAAATACACAAGGTTATTTATTCCTCATTATTTATGTGATCCTCTTCAAAGTAGTCGCAATGTGAGACCAACCAACCAATCCTTAATGCACTTTTTGTAAGCTGATTTGAATATGGGCATCAGCTGCCTCTGCCAGTTCTCCACTGATTTACGACCATCTCTGAACTGTTTATACCACTTAAATTCACCTGCATGTGATAGAGTATCACCATCGTTTTTTCGTTGAAAAAACAAAACACAAAATAGGCTTAAGGTGGACTTGGTTATTCGACAACACCAAACAAACTACGAGACTTAGGCCGGGCGCTCACTGGCTGCTGAAAGCAGAACTTGCATCTGCGCTTAAGCCGCCAGTGTGCGCCCGACTTTAGAGCGTTCAAATGTTTTGTGTAATCTTATGATAGTACCATAAACCTTCGACACAATATAGTTGGACATAACGTAAAGCCTGGCTCACTCGAACGAGGCTGTCTGCTTCCATTTTTAGCAGAAAATGCACTAAATTTAAATGCCTTTAATTTTATATAGCCACGAAATTAAGGACAACTAAATTATTTGCACACACACAAAACAAAGATAACTGTATGAGTTGATATATGGCGCCACAGCATTTGAGCTTAAATAATGTGACCATAGTTTGTCAAATATTTGGGATTTTAATTTACCATCAAAAGAATTTGCAGGCACAATTCAAAATCATTCTTTAAAACACATGTATTATATTGTATAACGCAGTTTGTTTCAAATGCAAGTATTTTATAATTTTTTTTTATATATCAATCTAATTGTATACTATCCTAAATTATAATTTACGGTATTCAGAAACTCTGATATTTGTGTTATTTTAAAAAGTGATATATTTTGTAATGACAACAAACACACAGAAAAAAGATTATCACAACAAATATGCCCTGGGGTATGTGTACAAAATTCGTCATAATAATCATTTTTCTGTGTGTTTGTTGTCATTACAAAATATATCAATTTTTAAAATAACACAAATATCAGAGTTTCTGAATATCCTAATTATATTTGTATCAGTGTTGCCAACGCTTAAATACAAAATAAAAGGCCGGTTAAACCCAAAAAAAAAAGACAGGAACGGACAGATATTTTTAAAAGGTCAAAAAATCTGGAAAAAAAAATGTTTTCTTATTAATACATTTAATAATACTTCACATAATAATATTTCAAATAATGAAATCATAGCTTTAAAAATAACTTCAATTTTGAAAGTATCATCTGTTTATTGACCATCAAAATATTTTCCACAGAAAATGCATAAATTTTTTTTTTTAAATTTCAAAGTTTTTCGGCGATCCGAAAATGAACATACTATATGACACATAGCTGTATTTGATATATTCTATGAGCGAATTAGAACAATTAAAAAAGGATGAATAAAGGATAAAGTAAAATAAATTTTAAAAAGGCATTTATTCCGTATAGGGGAACGTTTTAAATTTTTTTGGAAATCCCAGTTTCAAATCGGACAGATCTGTCCGCAAAAAGGACAAATTGGCAGCACTGATTTGTATTCAAATGTCATTTTTATCTTTGACAAGTGTGGTCACTCTGTCAACACTAAAAAGATATTTTTGTGTGACGGCAACAACGAAATATAAACAAAACAATTAGGCATTGGAATTGGCGATAAACACCCCAAATTATGAACAGCACATAAGAAATTGGGTTAAATGCAATATATGTATGTACACTGATACAAAGCTGAGCCCATATGAAAGCATACGAACTACGTAAATGGTAAATAAATTCAGTAATACGTAAAATTAAAACAGGGTATAAAAATTAAGAATGAAGAATATTTTCAAATTCGTTTTCTAGGAAGGAAGTAATGTTTTTTTATGCCCTTCTTTAATTACACAAAATTGCTTGCATCAAAAATACAGTTATAACCGAAATACGATTAATATCTAAATATTATAGTAACAGTATCCCCACATACTATTCAAGGTAATTAAGAGAACGATTATTTTATTGTTATGTTACGATTATGTTTTGATACAATTTTTAAAAGCTCAAATATTATATTTTAATTATTCAATTAACTATTCTCCTTAAGCAAACCTTTTTTATAATTTGATATCATAGGTATTTAAAAACAAAATTTAAGCGTACTCGAGTACGTTCAAATTTCTGAACATGCTTCCAATATGCGTACTACGTATGTACATATGTATGTATGTACGACTTACGTTTGTATATGCATATAAATATGTACATAAATATACGTTTGCCTTTGTTTCGTTCACTTGGCAACGCACATTGCAACGCAGTTGTTGTAAATTGAATAAATCTTGCATCCTGATGGATGCGCATTTGATGAGTTTGCCTTCCTGCTCTTTGCCAATTATTCGTATTCGCTCACACAGCTGTCGATCACTCGAACGGTAAATGTTACTGAAATGCGTATCGTGCACCTGTCCAAGTTGAATGCCCCTAGCGTCGCCAAAAAAAACATATGTTTGTATGAAAATACATATGTATGAACGTACATATGTATGTATGTACAGAAAACTTCTATTTCTGTGTGGCCCGACATGTTAATCAACGCTGTGTTAATTTTTGACTCTACTGCTGTTCAATTCTACGCAGTGCTTTAGTAGCTTTGACTTCGGACGGTTGCTGCGCATTTCCATTAGGACTGCGATGTACTTTGCCGGTCAAACAAGAGGCATACGGATATCATGATGAATAAAATGCAATGCCAACCTCCTCCACTCCGCACTGATGTAATGACGCTAACGCTTGGCTGCCTCTGCCTGCTGTGGTTTTTGTGCGTGGGGCGCGTCGTTCACCTCAGTAAAACACCCCCACAAGCTGCGGCTGCGACGCAGGTTCGCATACACACATATTTACATGCATATGTACATATACACTGTGCATATGTCATATACATTGTATGTTTGGACACATACATTCACAAATTTATTCATTTGATTGTCTCAGTTTCGTGATTTGAGTTATGTTGTTGCTCTCACTGGCTGTTATCTCTGAGGGCAAGCAACTTTTTCACCACGGTCGGTCGGTCGCTTGCTGCTCTGTTGGTGACTAATTGTTGTTATTGCCAAATGTCTGACTTTACTCAATTCAACAGTGTTTTGTTTTGTTTCTGTACGATCCAAAACTGTCGAAATCAAGTGCTTCTCTTTTCCCCAGCTCTCTCATTCTCTTTCTTCATCGCACCAACACTATAGTGTTGGTTGGTACACGGCCTCAGCTGTTGTTTCTCAAGTGCAAACATACTTACTTATACTATAAAATGCATATGGAGATGAATATGTATTTGTGAATGTACATACATTAATGCACACAAGTGTATAAAACAGGAAATAATTTTTGGTTTTCTATAAAAGTGCTGCTGTCTGCTCTGGAGTCTTTCGCACTTTAGTATGTATTTACATACATACATGCATATGTACATACATTGTCTGTCTGTATAAGTATGTATGTATGTGTATTGATGTCCTTAATGCTTTTGGCTTGCTTTTAAAGCTTTGTCTGAACCAATTGAATAATTTATTATGCTTGTTATTTGTACGTCGATATTGTTTGATTTTTCTACTTCTCATAATATTATTAAGCTGTTAACCTTGTTCAAGCTTCGTGAGTGTGCGAGTGTCAACAACTTTGCAAAGTTCGTTAACATGGACACACATGCATACATACATATGTACACACAAGCACTTATGTACATATGCATGTTCATATTTCAATTTATTTGTATTTACATACCACAAAGTCTGCCTCAAGGTTAAGAGTACGTACATGTACATACATATGTGTGTATGTCGGTATGTACAAGTATCAATCTTAATTATATGTGTTTTTACAGACATACATACATTTGTGTATTTTTTGAAAATGAACAAAATAATAATTATAATTAACTAGTGCGAACATTTCTGCAGTTGTTTACCATTTTAAACGTTGCCCTTAAACATTTAATTCATCCGTTGCATTGAGTTGATGACCACCGAGCAGACATGAATTCTCACTCTGAGTGGCACGGAGAGAGAAACCAAAATAATAAATTGCAGACAACAAAAATGTTAACCTGTCTAGCGAAACTCACCACACCATCGTGATGGGAACAATAAATACAATATGTACATATGCATGTACGAAGCAAAAATCGAAAATTCAAGTATTAAGACGTATTTTATGCTGGTTAACCTATAGTTTTTATAGTCTTGGTTCATACACACATATTTTTACGTGTGAGTGTATAAATAACGTAGATATTGAAATTAATAACATTTTTTTCATAAAAGTGCGCAGTTTGCATTGATGACGCAGCAACAAAAACACAATGGCAAAGCCAATAGCATGACAATAACAACGACTGCTCTCAATCTCAAATGGCTCTCTCTCTCTCTCTCTCACTCTCTCGCACAGTTTACGTGTGACTACAATATGGCGTCGTTGAAATTGTGTCGTCGCCTCATTTAAACAGCAACAATCTGAATGTAAATAAATGTTAGTTTGTAAAGTGCACAGTATGATTTATATTTTTAACATTTATGAATAATGTAAAAGTAACAGTTCCGTCATAAAACGACGTAAAATGTGTTCTCCATAATTCATTCCCTTAGGCCTTGCATTGGTCTTTAAAAAGAGTCTGTGTGCGTGTGTAAATGTATACATTCATGCATCCCATATGCGTGTGTGTGTGTAAATACCTGTGACTTATTGCAATTTTTTAATTTTTTTTAAGTTTATGAAAGCATTTGAACATCCAGAATAACAGTATCGGACTTAATAAAGACATTAGCATTTATTTATTAAGAAATTAAAAGTATTTAACTATCCACCTTAAAGTAACTTACTTATCACTGTCACATTTTTGCTCATCTCTATTATACTAAAGTACAACATTACTCTCTTTTGCTCTCTTATTGTCTATTTTATGAACTTTGCTCTCATTTTAATGCTATTCATCTTTGTCAAGCTACTCTTTTTACAATTGGAAATAAAATACCACATAGACGGTATATTATAAATTGCTATTTTATCACTAATGTCTATTAAATACAACATAAATTCTTATTAAAGTACATATCTGTGAATATTTAAGTACCATGTACAGAATATTTCCTACTTGTCTGTTTTTCACCACTGCTGGCTAAGTTCTCTCTAGTCGCACACGTACTGTTGTGCTCTCACTTCCGTCTACATATCTACGCATATAGTATGTACATATTTATGTGCTATTTTTTAATGCTAAGCTGTCTGTTTCAGACTCTGTTAGACCGAGTCAAAGAATACTAATTGTTCATTATATCGCATAGGTTAAAAACATATTTATGCAATTAAGTAGCTTCATATATTCACGACTATATCTACCAGAAAAGGATTTAAAACGCATTCAATGAACAATGAAATTGACAGTGACAATTAACATTTACGTTAACAGACTCTGTTGCTCTATTAACATTTCATTTTGAGCATAACATGACCAGTTTAATTTTTGCTCGAGTATTTTGCGTTTTGCTTTACCGTTTCATTCGTGCGTTGAACCTTGGAGACTTCACATCGAGTTTGGAGGATCAAATCCACGTTGGGTTTTGCTACAACTACAACTGTCATCCACAATACAATTCACGCGTTGTGTCTCTGTCTGCTTCGCTGGCTGGCTTTGTGTCTGTGTGTGTGTGCGCGCCGTGTTGATTTGGCATAAATTGTAATAACTTTACACATTTTGTTACAAATAATCGTCGAGCGCCAATAAAACGCAACTGTTAACTGCGCGCCAGCGTCGCTGCTAACGTCGTCGTCGCCGTGTGCGTTTTGTGCAAGAAAAATTTAGTTTACTTAAAATCAAAAGAAAGTTAACCATAAAATTTGTGATATATATTATTTGTATTCGCCACCCCGCCCTGTGCAGTTTCTACGAAAAGTTTCTAATTTATTAGCAATTTTTACACATGTATTTGAATACTTTGTGAAAAGAAAAAAAAATCAACCATTAAAAAATTCATTACAACTGTGATTCCAACAAAACTGGCAACTTTGCTTTAAATATATTTCAGCCATTTGCAATATAAATTTAATAAAAAATACAATAACGTACTTTCCAAGTAAGTGCATTACTTAAGCATTTTCTGATGAAAAAATTGTTTAATTTTCGCCTACGTCGTCGCACTACTCACGCGCGCTTATTCACCACCATTAACAGCTAAATTTCAACATGAGCGCAGTGCTGAGCTCACCACTGACAAATCATACTCTCTCGCTCTCTCTACACACGCAGGCACACTCATACACTCATAAACATACAAATGTTGTGTGCGTGAGCGTGTGTCTTGTACATAAGACAGACGTTGCCATGTCGCGTAAAACACAAAATAAATAAATAGCAGTACGAGGAAAGAAAATGAAAGCTAAAGCCAGTTAAAATAATAGTAGACAAACAAAAAAAAAAAAGAAATAATACGGAGATACATACAATGGTTGAATGTACGTACATATGTACTTACATACATTTGTACATCGACTGAAATCGCAATTTCAACCTTCATATGTATTAGCACTTGGTACGAATGTAATATACATATGTGTGTGTATATAATACATACACTGAGAGCACAATACTGTTGGTATTTTTTGTATATTTGACATTTTGCACAGTGTAGGAAACTAAGAATTTGGCAACACTCCCAAAACAGCTTTTTCCCTTGCCAAAAACGAAAAGGAAAAAATGAATAACAAAAAAGAATGAAAATTGCTCGCTGCTTTTGTCTTTGCCACGAAGGACGTTGCAAAAACAACACACGTTTATAGATTCATTTGTAGATATGCAGGCATATGTTTGTATGTACATAAACCTACTGATAGGTCAAGTACATATGTATGTATATATGTACTTGCATGCACTGTGTAGTACATAAGTATCAACAAATAAATTATCTCTGGTCATTTAAATTTTACTATCTTTTTGTCCACTATGTGTGTGTGTGTGTGTGAATGCAGTTTGTGATTAGAAGTTTGTGCGCTCACTGCATGAGTCATCATTGTGTATGTATGTATGTCTGTATGTATTTGTTTCCTTCTTTTGCACGCATTATCTGTAATTTATTATCAGAATCAACATTTATTTATGTGGGCATATTTTGTTGTTGTTTTTGATGTGGGTTCATTTTTCTAGCCATATGCAAATCCAATTGACACTAATTCTACCTGTATACTTGTGTGTGTGTGTGTGTGTTTTAGCTGTTGCTATTCAGGATTTACAGGGTAGGGGCAGGTATTGATTGTAGTTGTATTGATTTGTATTGAACAAGGTTGTATATCATTAAGAGTCATTGAATTCAACACTGAACTCATGCCTATTTTTTATCAATTTAAAATGCTGATGTAATATTGTGTATATACTTTCAAGTCTTGTATGAAATTTGCAATGACGAGGAAAATAAATAAATATCAGCTCAAAGAAAGTGAACTTTGTACCCAATATTCTCTTGTCAATTAAATTCCCATTGAAAACATTGAAACGGAATCTCTAATTTTGTACTTATCTCGGCAATAATATTATGATTAAACATTTCTTTGATGCACTTGAATCAGCACAGGGTATTAGCCAGTCGAGTACTTGCTTTAGTTTTAGTTCTGGCATTCGACACGTGTATCGAGTCTGGTTCTAATCGCAAAATGTGCATTATCACTATCACGTTTTACGCCACTCTACAATGCAAATGAAAATATGGAATAAGCAAATTTTTACACGTCGTGGTCGCTGTTTTCGAAACTTATATTATTTGCAAACGTGCATGTTTATAGTATATAATATATGAGTGTATATTAAGACTCAATGAATAAGTTTGAGTACATAAAAAAAAATGCATATAACATTTGAAATAATCCGGAACTTATAAATAAAAATCTAGTGACGTAAAAATTTTGATGCCCCAAAATTTCTGATATCTAATTTTGTGACGAACAATATTAAATTATACATATAAATTTTAAAAAAAACCTTAATAAATATAATATAAACTATAACTTTCGATTGATATATAACTCGACCTGATCGGAGTGTCATATCAAATTTTCTATTCTTCCTGTATATATTGCTAGTCCGCAGTGATGGATCGGTTGAGTCTCATTGTTTTATCTTGAAGTCCAACTTTTGACTTGTTTTCCATCTTCCCATGATGAAGAATAAGAAAACATCTTTGATTAAGATAAATATAGAAATAGGCTAAACTATAGGACGATTTCATTAAATTAATTCAATTGTTTCATTCGCTTTATGTTATCATATAGTTTGTTCTGGAAACTTATTCAGTTGTCCTTTTCTATTGTCTATTTCATCATTCGTCAGATGTGAGTGACGCACTGATAAGAAAACAACAACAAAATACTAGAAAGTAAACAGCAAAAAACTTGAGAGCATACAAATAATGCTAATTGTGTGGAATGACTTGACAAACAAACAGGTTTTCGACTTTCAAGTGAATCAGCTTGTAATTTATATGAAATATTCAAGTGGTATTATAATCTCAGAACAATTGATTAGTGCGAGTCTCAAATCTCAAAATTTTACTAAACATTCTTAAAATAATCACTGTGACTAATAGGGAAATTTAACTGGCTTATTGACCAAGTGAAACTTTTTCAATCGGGCACTATGACTAATTTTCTGTTGACCAGAAAATATGTTATTGTTTTGTTTGTTGCAAAAAGTCGATAAACAACACGTGTCGCTGATATAAAAATACATGTTCCTTATACTATACTTATACATCTGTTCATATGCATATCTAGTTATATTCATGATGACGAAGGCAAAACTAACAAATGAAATAAAAACAAACAAATTGCTCGGCGCGTTGCCGTCAGCACACGTACAAATACAAATACCTATAAATATGCGCATATGCATATACATTTGCATCTGTGTGTAAGCTTATTTAACTTGTGTGAGTTTTTGTTTTATATTGTGAAACGTTTTTTCCACTATTTCTCTCTTTTTTTATTCGAAAACTTGCTGTCTCTCTTCAGTTTCTCTCTTTTCACGTAGTCATATACAAACAACTGATAAGTTCGCGTCAACGTCGACGTCACAGCCGCTGTCGCTGTCAACGTCAGCGTCAGCTGCTCGGTCTACTGTCGTCTCCGTCTCACGCCTCTGCTACAGCGACGACGTGTGTATGACCACGACCTCATTTTTGTTGGTTTGTTTTTAGGTCGCGTGCAAACAGTTGCCCCTCTCCTCCCACTCTCCCTCTTCCGGTGATCGCCAATTTCTGTCTGCTCTCCCGCTCCCGCTTCGTTCTCGGGCGTGTGCTCCATTAACAGTTTACTGTAAATCGAGAATGTTCAATGATTATTAAAGCTCTCTTTTTTGTATTTGTTTGTTGCTATTATTAGTGCTTAATCCTCTCTAGTTGATCTTGTTATATAAATATTGTACGTATACATATAGACATATGTTGTTGATTTGTCTTTTGGCTGCTCTTTCAGCATTTATTTTCTTTTTCGTTATGCAATTTGTTGTTGTTTTTCCGCCTGTTGATTGTTCCATTTACATATATTTATATCAAGCAATGTGTGTGTGTATTAGTGGGTGCGTATATTTATTTGTGTGTGTGTGCGTTGAATTGATCTTTAGTTTTATCGTAGAGAGTGTACTGTACCTATGCATTTGAATGTATATCGAAGAGAGTGAAAATAGTATATTGGACCCCTTAGAGATGGCACGTCCGAAGTCAAGAGAAAACGAAACTTGTCACATCTCTGTTGCAGAACATATGTAAAATGCACTGAGAAAAACGAAAGGCAGTCCAGAATTGGGCGTGTATGCAGTTGACACCCTGAAATAATATTAAAATTGAATATGCCAATAATTTACTGACGTGTTTCGCTTTAATTTGAAAATTTTGTGAAAAGAAAAGAGAGAGAGAGAGAAAGGTAGCTAGTCGGTGTTGTACATCACCTAATTGTTTTCATAAATAAAAAATTCATTTTTTTTTTCTTGGCTTTTAAATAATTCTATTTTATTTTTTTTATAAAGACAATAATCAGATTTATTAGGACCTCATATTTATACAAATAAAAAGCTGGTTTCTCTGCTTTTCACATGAGTGTGTAATCATCCCTCAATTTATTTAAACCAAAATTCATTTAATTATGTAAATTTGTACATAGTATTTTTTTTATACACAAACATTCTAATCGGTTTCCGTTTTCTCTTGCAGCACAACCTTTAAACACATTTCACTTTGGGGCCTACAACTAAAACGTAAGTAGCGCTGTTGTTGTTGTTGTTGTTGCCACCCATAACCTTGGCGAGTTGTCCTTGACATAAACGACCATGTCCTTCAGACTTATCATCGGGCTATATACTTGTATTTAATTCTGCTAACTGGTAGTGTTTTATTCCGTAAATTAATGTTAGATTGTTAGCGTGTTATTTGAATTCTCTTTTGGTGAATAGCATACTCTTTTATATGCTTTTTACTTTTAGATTTGAAGTGAAATTAAAGTCAACTAAATAAGTATGAATACATTCACATACTTTTTATTTTAAATACATACCTACATTGTTTCTTTGTGGTTGGCATTTAAAGTGTCAGTCAAGACCCCATTTCCGCTCCCCTCTGCCAGTTTGTGTAATTTTTAGACAAAGAAGGTTTCCTCACATCCCCCGCCCTCGACGACAGCTTTAATGTGTTGAACTCGCTCTTCAACACAGTTGAAGCAGTCGTTGTAAATGTGTATTCACCACAGCTGGCAACTATGGCAACCGTCAACTCTCCACATTACCGTTAGCCTGGCAAGATGGAAAGCGAAACTTTTGCCTTGGCTGCTCTTTCTTTCTTTACATTACTTTCCTTGCCTTCTCCTCCGTCCTGCACACTGCTTTTCTTTGTCGAATTCGTTGCTCTTGCTAAGCGTCTGCCTCGCCCTGGTCTTCTTTGTCTTCTTGGTCGCCTTCTGCTTGCAGTTCATTGCCTTGCACCAAATATATGTACATATTTATGTACTACACACATGTATGAAATTTTCATAAATAAATCAATGAAATGAGCGATGTTCGCTTTGTTTATCATCCCACGCCCCGCGACTCCCACGAAGTTGACGTCAGCAGCGCAGCGCAAACTCAGCTGGCAGCAGTCTGTCGGCTTTTAGCCTTCAGTTACTACTGCAAAGTTCAAGCGCTAGCGGCAAAGTTCAAAAGCACAAAGTAGCTGTCGAAAATACAAATTTTGCTAGTTAAATTCAGACGCTTCCGCGTTTTGTTGTCTCTTCTCTCATCTGCTCTGTTTTATACTCGCACTTCTTATTGCTGTGCACACATTTTCAGACTTTTGAAGCATCAACATGTGATGAGATAAATTAGTCATTAAATAAATAGTCATTCATTGCAAAAAGCTCAACAAACCTATAGAATGGCCTTCACTTCCTTAAAATAATTATTACGGAGAAGAATAAAAAAATTACTACTAAAATACTAAGACTAATATTAAAGTGTACTTACTACTTACTACTTTTCAATAAATAGTACCAGCTAGCACATAAAATTACAACTACTTTTAGCAGTAGTTTTGTACTTTGGAGTTTCGATTTGAATTATGAAGTTTTACGGATCCTCTTTGTATTGTGTATCTAGGATTGAAGATTGATTATATTTCATGGTACTATAATATCCATTTAGCAATGAGCTTTGCTCCACTCTCACGACTATATAGTATCTATATGTGTGTCTAGGGCTCTCCTGCTGTTGCTTCTTCTTTTTTCTCCACGCTGCAATCAAAATGACGACAACGCCCAACGACGATCTTCGTGGTGGTTGCTTGTCAACCTGAACCTTGTGCTTGAAATGAACCCCATTCTCTGTCCTGCATCTCTCTCTCCCTCTGTCTCTCTCTATCTGTGTGTCTTTTTACTTCCAACAGCACTCTTGTAGCATTTCTCATATTTCATTTTCCCATGCGATTTCCATTAATCTTCGTCGGGTGTATGTGTGTGTGTGTGTGTTTATGTGTCTGTGTATGCGTGTGCTTCTGAGTGCAATTGTAAAATGAGTCGTCGTCTCTGGCAAGAGGCACCTACAGCACCTACTTTTAGAATTTAGGGATTACAAAGAGCGGTGGGGTATCCCTCTCTCTCACTCCAACAACAACACAAAAGGCAACGTAGGAAATCGCTTTGTTACTGGTCACCTAGCTGTTTGTTCAGTGTGTGTGTGTGTGCGTGTGCTTGTGTGTGTGTGGCTCACAACCTGCAGCGTGGCTGAAACAGGAGCAGAACCCAAATGATACCCTAGAGCAGCAAAAGGTCTCGCACATCTGACCGTAAGGCCAAGACTTGAAATCGGATGAAATGCATCTCACACACATGCACAAGCAAACATAAATGAAAGATTAATCGGGCATGTCGAATATTTAATACACTAAGTGCTTAATAAATTTATGTTAGAGTACTTATTTTATTAAAGCGCATTTTAATTTGTATTAATTTGTTTGTTTTTATATTAATTTGTTTGTTTTATTGCAATTGCTTGCTAGTTGTTTAGCTAACTAAATTAGGCAAGGGTATTAAACTTTCTGTATAGTATGAGAAAGATTTCTTTCTTTCCTGTTATACCTGAGTATGTGTATTGTAGAGTGTTTGCCATATTGTTGTGCTGAGTATGTTTCGAGCACCTTTTGTCTTCGGAAGCAGCCAATAAAAAGTTCAAGGTAATATTAGTTTAATGGCATCCGCAGATCCGTGTCTGTTATTATATGCTTTCCCTAGCATCCTTGGCCTTGAGTTGGAGTTATCTTTTTAATCTTTTAACTTCCATTCTTTTTCTCATTCATCTGAAGTTTATTTACCTATGATGATGCCGTTTTAATCAACTATTGATTATAGACAATATAAAAACAAATATATTTAAAAAGGTTTTCTATTTATTTAGATAGCTTAGTAATTGTCGACAATACAAATGAATTTCACTTACATTTAAAGTTTTTTACGGATTATTTTAATTTATATTTGACTTCGTTTATAACTGACCATAAAATAATTTAGAACTGGGCGAGCATAAGTATATTCAATACCTCATTATTAAAGATGTTAAATCTTTTAGTTTGTGTTTCTTTCGTAACAGTGAGTGCCCCTAATGCTGAATTTCATTTCGTTTTTAGTTCTTATTCTTGAATCGTGACCGGAAGAGCGGCGCATTCTTGAGCGTGGCTTTAAAGCTCAGCAGCTAAGCTCAGTTGAGATGGCCACCATGTTGTTCTCTCCTCTCTCCTCCGACTCCTTTTGTGCTCTGTTAATAATATTTTAATAATTCAACATGCGCCGAGGAGAGCGCTGATGTTACTCCTCTGTTGCATTTCATCAGTTTCTTCTTGCTGTTGTCTGTTTGTTGTGTCTGTCTGGACGGTTAACTCACTCATTAATATGTAAATGTGACTCAGACGTCATGCGTGTGTTTGTGTGTGTGTGTGCGTGTACTGTTGTTGTTGTTGTTATTATTACCTACCAGTTTGCGTTTACGTTCGTTCTTTACCATTTATGCTCAGCCTGTCTCGGCTCGTCTTCTCTTTTCCTGTTGTAAATTTCGTGATTAAAATGCAGGTCAACAGCACATTAACCTTTTTACTTAGCAAGAGTATTGTGCGTTGTTTTAATATTGCAATAACACGAACACAAATCCTGTTTATCTTTGCCGCTGTATTTGTATGTATTACACACTCACAAATAAATGTATGTATTTAAGCACGCGTTTATTTATTTGTTTATTGTTTTTCAATTAATACTTGGCGCTGATTTTATTTCTTATGCAACTCTCACAAATGCGCATTTGGCTATCATTTATGCAAGTTCATGTGTGTGTATGTTTAAGTATGTACATATGTAGTTTGCCGTGATGAACGACATTTGTATTTCGATGAGAGCAACCGTGACGTCACGAGTCAGCAGTCAGCGGGTGACAGATGTCGTCATCGCAGCAACATCATATGATTTCGTTTTAGCAGTTGCTAAATCTTTCAACACACATATACTTGAACAGTGATGTACATACATTATTATTCCTACATTCAAATGCATGCACACATTTATGTGGTGTCATACTGGTATGTATGTACTGTAGTAGAAGCCGGACGGCTTTGCAAAACAAAATACACACATACAATATATACACATGTCATAGAAAAACTTTTTGCCTTTTTAACAGAACCAAGCTGAGCAGTGTCGAAGTCATGTTAGCGAGAGCGCAAGAGTTTAATTGTATGGTAATCAAATGCATAACAGAAAACAGCAACAAAGTCGGAGATGTTGACAATCATCGCCACACACTAATACATTCTCTTCTTTGCTCAGTTTACAGTTGGTGTCTAGTATTCTCCTGTGTTACATGTACATGTATATGTATGTACGTAACGCATAAGCTGTCGTGTCGCTCAATAACAGCTGCTCTCTCTCTCTTGTTTGCTTGCTCAACGAAACGTACTTGGGGGGCTTTTGGCTGCCAATTGTTGTGTGGGGAGTTGTTTTTTTTGTATGTATGTTTGTATATTTGTTTGTGTATTTGT
Source organism: Drosophila quinaria (assembly GCA_035047525.1). Taxonomy (NCBI): domain Eukaryota; kingdom Metazoa; phylum Arthropoda; class Insecta; order Diptera; family Drosophilidae; genus Drosophila; species Drosophila quinaria. The sequence continues at coordinate 51,127 of JAWNPO010000436.1, forward strand.
AGTTGACATTTTGATGATTTGTATGAGTGCCAAAGAGACAGAGAGAAAAAGAGAGAGAGACTACCGTTGACAGACAGCTGTTTTGGCTTTCAATTAAACCGCAACAGCAGGAAACCAACTATCACATACGTGTACAATGTATATAACTATATATATATGTGTGTACATATGTCTAGGCTAGTCTAGGCTAGTATCTACAAAATTAGCAAGCGGCTTGTTTATCTATTTTTGCCATAACAATGTCGATACAGTTGCACTTTAAATTAGAAGTACATACAAATTAGATATATGTACACATATGGGCAAACAAATGTAGAAATGAAAATCTAGAGAAAGAAATTTAAGCATAAATAAAACGATAACCTCATTTTGCCCAATATTAATTGTTCTATATCTTCTGATTGAGCTTATTAAATATAGTGAATACGAGTAAGAACTATTAATCTGAAACACACTAAAACTAATTTTTGGCATGACAAAATATTTTATTTGCCTTGTAATTTTCTTTCACGGTAATTTATCGAATGAGAGCATCGTCCTGATAATAAACGCTAAACATACGTGTAGCCAGAAGTATTTATCTTGTCTTGTGCTTGAATGTGTGTTGCAGCTTTATAATACCATCTGCAAGGATACAATGTACGCTCATATACAATACTTGTATAATTTATACGCGGTAGAGAAGAAAAATGCAAAAATTATTTATTGCTTCGTTCAAAAGCGCAGACACGGAAAGAGAAACACTAAAGCAGCCAGACAAACAAAAGAGGGCGAGCTACACACATAATGATAAACTGATGTGTGTATGTATGTACTGCGTTACTGTTTGAACGCAATAACAGAGGCCGCTCTTAACAGCAACTGTGGCGTTTTACAGCAATGTACTTAATATGTATGTATTGTAACAGCAACAATTACACAGACGATGTTGCTCCTTCTTTCGTAGCTGACGTTGACTTCGCTTTGTTGATGTGATCGACATACATACATATATTTTTTGTACATAAACATACACGCATATGGAGCTGGGGCTATTTTTCATTACAAGGCGTTTTATAAAGCTTACATAGACAGCCCCATATGAACATTTGTTAAATGAATATCACAACTTTAAAGGCATTTGTATGATTATGAATAATTTGGTATAAATTACAAATTTCTTAATTAAAAAATCTCTTTCTAAATGACGCCATCGAATAACTGTAAAAGGTAATGACACCTGCTGAATTCTTGATTGTGTTATCATTTGAAACAAGTGCTTAAAATTGAATTTATAAAAATTGTTTATATATAATTTTTACATATGGGAACGATCTAGTCTAGTTCCCAATTTCTCTTGTGTAGGGAAAGTGATAGTGATATGCATAAGATATATATGTATTCAAATATTTGTGTATATCGATAAGGCGGTAAGCACAATCGATTGTTAAATTGAAAGTTTCGATAAAGTGTACAATTTCAATTGAGATCCCTTAGTTGGGGCTTTTTGCATAGACGAAAATATTGAATAAAACTTGTTTAATACGCTTCCTATCTACATGCATAATAAAGATAAAGTTTATTTCGCGCTCTCCCTGTCTTTCTCTTCTCTAATGTGAATCTCTTTAGTGTAGATAAAACTGGTTTGAGCATAGCTTATTTCTCTGTTATTTTGTGCTATTTATCTGTGTTTTTAAAGGTGTGTGTGTGTCCACATTCTCATGTATGTTGACAGCCTTGAAGAGAGAGCCAGTAAAAAGCAGATGTAATTTTGTTTGGTGTTTATTGTATAACACTGTCGTGCTCTTCGCTCTTCGCTCTTCCGCTCTCTCCGATGCAACACTGTTGAAGCCTTTGACAGACAGAGAAATCTGAATAGCATTTACCGCAAACAGAGTTGCAATTCATACGCGTTTTAAGCATATTTTAGTACTATTTTATAACTAATTTGTAACTAATTTTTGCAATTTATTTTTACAGCTTTGCAATTGGATGAAAACTGTATTAAAGCCGTGTAAGAGTCAGTCACGAAGCAAGTACGAGAAAAGGCTAATTATTTGGACGGAAGTTAGTTAATGTTAATAAAAAACACAACTACGAACTGATTATACATAATAGCAAATAAAAATACAAATACAACGAAGGCAAAAGGAAAGGAGTCGTCGATAGTTGTTGTTGGTGCCGCAGCTGCAACAGGAAATAATCGCAACAACAAATTTCGCTGGGCGAAAGTCAACAACAACAACAACAATAACAAGTAGACGAATCAACGTCCAATCAACTTTTAAAAATAAACAACACACACACTCTCACAGAGTTGTTGGTCTATTAGCCAGCATGGAACGTGAATCAAATCCAATGCAACCCATGTGCCGCTCTGGATGCGGATTTTATGGTAATCCAGCCACAGATGGTCTATGTTCAGTTTGCTACAAGGTACAATATACACTCCACAATACATTTCACAATATGAATTCTTGACTAATGCTCTCTCTGTCACTCTCTGTAAACAGGACTCGCTTAGAAAAAAGCAACAGCCACCTGTGAGCAGCACACCTGTCTCAGTTCCAAGCCCGCAACCTAGCCCCACATTCAGTCCGGCCATTGTACCAACAACCAACACCGCACAGCCCACAGTACAGAGCTTACAGCAATCACACAATGATGTAAAAGAGGTAAGTCCAATTGTGAATCCGCTCTCTGGGTTTGGTTTGCATTTTTCTTGTTCCAACTTCCAGCTTCGTCTTCTTCTCCATCTTCATATTCATCTTCTTTAGTAGGCCAAGCAGGTTTATTATTTTAATGGGGCACGCCTCTGATTTCTTTGTATATTTCATCAGTCAGTTACAAATTTTGTGTGTTTTTTTTTCTTTATTTTTTCTTTTCGGATATGAATTTAGTCGTCTTTAAAGTGAAATAGTGTAAGCAACTTGTATGTGTAAAATATAGAAAAGCGTTAACTGTACTCTATCGTACATCGTGTGTGTGTGTGTTGGCTGTTGGCCACGTCGTGAAGTCGTCGTGATTAACAATTGACCAAGGTAATGCCAACAATCCAGTGATCCCTGTCAATTGTATCCTCCAACTGCAGTTTCATATATCCTGTTGTAAATAAGCAGCGAATTGTTTTCCGTAAATGTATCAAACATACTGAAAAAGGCACCTCCGAATCCAGTAAGTAAATTGTTCACCTGTGGATATCATTTATTAGCATCCGTTTCTGTCTATTTGACGCAATCAACGTCAATCTAAGCAAAGTAATTAATATCTCCATATGTTGGAGGACTTCGTAGTATTATTAAATGAACCATTTCTCATTGACTGCTTTTTTTTTACAAGATAATCTACGTGATTTCTTAAGACAAATGAGTGCTCTTTCATTTGTTTTTCCCAAAAGATTAAATGTTATTCGTTAAAAGTTAATGGCATTGGAATTAAGAGAGATGATCTTTTTAGGAATTACCATTTATTTTTATATCCATCATGAGTTCTAAAGTAGTTGATGTATTGAAAGGTTAATTGTTTAATTCTCTTAAAAATTGTGCAATTGCTTAATGAAAGCCTTAAACTTTGAAAGCTTTGAATATTAAAAACATTATCATAAAGATTGTAAAAATTAAAGCTGGCGTCACACGGGTGAATTTGGTGATTTTTTTCCATTCACACAATTCGCATCCGTATTCACACCAAAATCCCATCGGTTTTTTGTTTTTCACAGAAGCTGGTCACTCTTAAAACAGTTTTAGTTCGTACACACTTTCTTTTAGCCGAAAAGCATTAAAAAAATAACAAAAAAGTGCAATGTTAACGTATTGATGTTAATGACATGGTTTGACCGACGCAAAATACTGATGGGATAGGACGTGTTCTATATCTATCGGAGAGCCTCGGGCTTTCACTGTCGCCTTAAAGCTTTTTATGTTCACACGACACCGACAAAGTATTGGTGAAAAAACGCTCGTGTTACGCCAGCTTAAAGAATTTATTTTTGGCATTTGAAAATTTAAAATTAAAGAAGACCTTCGATAAAATCCAAAAAAAATTAGTATATTTTTAATTGGCATTTTTCGCTTCTCATGGAATTGTCTAAAATTCATTTCATATCACATGATCTATGTCGTGATACCTTAAGTTGAGATTTTATAAAAAGTTGATAAAAACAACTTGTTTTCATTTTCCTAAATGTTGTAATCGAATTTCAGAATGCTTTGACTTTCATGTTACAGACTGTGTGGCTAAATCACAAGTTTGTCATTCGCATTCGAATTTTAACAAGCTCAACATTCGGCAATCTTTCAAAATTTTCAGGAGTTTAGTTTTAAGATCGAGGCAATAATGTATAATTTAAATGGTGGTTCCCTGAAGACATCGGGCCGTTGTGGGGCAACTAGTAGTTCCACTGCCAATAGGATGAAACCTAGCGAAAAGTCAGCGCTGCCGTCAGCGCAACGCTTGAGGCGAAAGATGCCGTCGAATCCGAATAGGAATCCACGTCGGGTTTCCGCCGGAGCATTGGCTTCTGCCATCAGCTTACCCAAATCTATGAAGTCGGGCAGCACACTTTTGACAAAGGGTACACTCTTTTGTAAATTGTCAATCTATTTCGATACTCCTGCTTCATCTGCATCTGCATCCTTCCCTCAGCAGACGGAGCAGTCCGTAGAGCGAAGAACGTCGGCGTCGCCTCTGTCTCTGGTGTCCAGCCAGCTTATGTTGTGCCCTCCTCGAGCCTAGCCACGTCTCCGCTCCTCAAGAAGAGTTCCCTGTCACGAAAATCTGGTGCTGGTGCCTTTGCAACTGCGAATTTTAAGGGCGGCACCAAGGCCAAGATTACAGGAGCCCGTAAGGTGAAGTTCTCGAGTAACGTGCACACATTTCCGCCCAGCAGCAACGTCAACAAACGACCAGCGTCGAACATTGGCAGCCTGCAGCTGAAGAAGAGGGTTAAGAAGCTGAAGCACAAGACGGGAGTAACTGGCGGTGACAACAGTCTCTCCAGCAAGATCAATCTGTCCCTTGCCCAGCAGCGCAGCGCAATCCTCAAGAGACACGTTGTTCATCCGCACGGCACAATCATAGACGTGGATAAGTCCGCAACAACAATAGCCACAGCAGTAAAGCCAAAAGTTGTAGTCAAAAAAGCAACAACAACAGGTGCCAAAAAAGCCAAGAAACTGCGGATCAAGGCTGGGGCTGGATCAATTGCTCGTCAACCCGTGCCAGCTGGTTATATCCGACCTTCGCCTCGTCTGGCCTACTCGATACCACCGCCCGAGGCGAGACGTGATCAGGCATCGCCAATTAGAGCAGCCAAGGGCAAGTCCCTTTCAGTTCCGATCCGTTGACGTTGTAGTTTGCACCATGGATAAGTCTAATGGCGATGAATCGGATCACTCCAAGCGGAAGTCGTCGGATGACCGCCAATCATCGCAGCCCACCAAGCGTCGAATTAAAGATTCGGATAACAAGAGTCGCGATACTTTAACTGACACTGAGCTGTTGCCGCATAGCAAAAATATAGTACAGAATCCTCCTAATGAATCCCCTTCTGATGCTGATGTTGCTGATGATGCTGTTGCCAAGAAGCGGGTAAACATCAGCTGAATCATCAACATCCACACAAACAGACAACGCTTGATTAGGGCAGCATTATTATGTTAATATATTAATATTTATTAGGGCATTCTTATTTGTTAATATATTAAAAGACTAACGAGGAGCTTTGTCTTTATACATAATAAAAACAACCAAAATTCGATACATATTTAAAAAAAAAATATTTGTTTATAAAAGTTGGAACACATTTGTAGAGTTATTAGAGTTATTTATAATGAATGTCCCTTTTATATATTTTGTGCAGAAAATCACTGAAGAAGCCGCTGCCGCTGCCAAATCCAATAGCGAAGCCATCATATCGGCGACTGGTCCAAATACTTCCACACAAGCAGCTGCCTCCGCCAGTGAGCAGGATGACAAGGACAAGGAGGATGACAAGGATGCCAAAAAGAAGAAGAACCGATGTGGTGAATGCCGCAAGAAGGTTGGCCTGACTGGTAAGTATTTTTGATGAGATATTATCTCAGCGCACGCAAATAACAGTTGAGCGTTTTTAATTTGCTTTGATCTAAGCATGAACAATAAAAGCTCTTGCTCTCTCTCTCTTTCTCTCTGAGCAGAACACTTGATTCTCTTCCCTCTTGTTTTCGGTTGAACTATTTATGTTGCGCTCTTTCAATAACAAGAGAGAGCGAACCGATTGAGCGCTCACACTTTGAGAGTCAGCAGATGTGATAAAATGCTCAATGAACGGTTCATCTCAGACTTTTTTGCTCCAGAGAGTCAGTCAATAAAAGTTTTTGGACAACGACAAAGATTCAACTGTTATTTGAGAGCTCTGGATATTATAATGTGTAAATGAAATTGAAATTGATTAATTGATGTTTTTCTTTTCTGTGTTTAGGTTTCCAGTGTCGCTGTGGCGGTTTGTACTGTGCCGTGCATCGTTATTCCGATAAACATAATTGCACATTCGACTATAGAGAGCACGGTGCACAGGAGATACGACGCAATAATCCGGTTGTAGTTGGCGAGAAAATTCAAAAGATTTGAATTAGCGAGCGATAGATGATTGTGCCAGTAACAGTAACAGTAGACGTAGAATAACAACTACACGTTATTAATATCTAGTATATATACAATATACATATGATGCAACAACGCCACAACAAAACAAAACAACTACAACAACAACAAACAATATGAAACAAAACACACAACACACTCACACACACACACAACATACACATAAATATTTATATATATATACATATATAAATATTATAAATAATTGTAATTGTAATTTAATTATAATGTATACAATAACAAGCAACAATAGTACAGAAACGTTAACCAAATACCACGCAAAACAACAACAACAACAACAGGAGCTGCAACAACAACAGCAACAACATCAATATCAAGGAACAACATACATAAGAACGACGCAGTAGCAACAGCAACAGGGACCAGCAACAGCAGCAACAACAGCAACATCAACAATCAACAACAGCAACTTCATCAAAGACTTGAACCAGACGCGTATCAGCGCGTTAGCAAGTACAACAACCAATCAAATGCCACTTTTTGCTGCTGGTTAAACTGTGAACTGTGACCTGGGACACTACAAAAAACAAAATTAGTCCTGAACCATCATCATCTTATTGTTATTCCAAATGCAAGTTGCAAAATTTTTGTATTCGAACCTTGTTCTTTGTCAACAACAACAACACCACAACAAGTACTACAAACACCTACAACTAAACACACACACACACACAACAGAACAACTAATTGTTACAAAATACACGAAAATGGATAAATTTTATGTAGAGAACTTGTGTAATTTGTGTTTGTAAATGTGTTGTAAAGCAAATTAAAAAAATTAAAAAACGGAAATACAAACACAGGCAAAACATCTAAAAACTAAACAACAAAACCCCAACAGCAAACCGCATATAGAAAACAACAACTATTTCATAATTTTTAATTATTGATTAATTAATTATGTATGTATATGTATTAAAAAACAAAACGAAAGAAGTGAAATCTTAAACAATGTATAAAAATTACTTTCGGCAAAAAATGTCCCTATCTCCGTTAAAAACCTTTTGCAAAATTTTAGGAATACAACAACAAATTGGCAAAGGAGTGTATTAAAAAAACTAAATACATCAAGTTTATATAATATAATTACCTAGTAAATCAAAGCAGAAGAATGCAGTGCACGTTGCGCGATTTTCATTTTATTATTTTTTTAGATTTTTCTTTTAATTTTATGGAAACAAATGTTCAATTTGATTTTGATGAATTCATTTGTCTGTACACACAAAACATACATAACATATGCATATATACATATAGAGATAGATGTACATGATCTAAATATACATATATATATACTTTTATAATTCTGCTGGGTATATAGAAAGTTTTAAACAATGTACGCTATATTCATATGGTAATTACTTTGCAAAACATTAACGAACATCTGCAAATGGTCAAATATTAAATGGTTCGAGACTCTAGGTTCTTATTGCTTTAAGCGTTATTTAGTTTTTTCTTTGATTATATTAAAAAACAAACAAACAAAAAAAAAAATCAAACAAAAAAATCAACGGGCATACATAAAAGATCTTTTATTTTGCTTTCTTCCTTTTAGAAACTACAATTTTTATTAAAAAAAAAAACGAATTACAATAACACATAGATATAAATTTTGTTGTTTAGCATTAGACATTATACAAGAAAAAAAAAACAAATACATGAAAATGCAAAAAGTATAAAAATATATTTAAAACAAAAAAATAAAACATGGAAAAAATGTTGATTCGAAACAAATGAAAAAAAAGTTACACAAACTTACATTTTTGGCGCAGAGCGAGCGAAAAGAATAATCGAAAATGGGCAAAAATAACAGAGTTCAGAGTTCAAAGAAGACATCATCTTATCCAGGCGACTGACAACGTCCATTTATAAAAGACAGAAGAAGGGTAGACAGACAGACAGACCGACCAGGGCGCAATATTTAAGTCATACTTATGTGTATCGGTAGCTATTGTTTTAGTTTGGATATTTAAGCGACTCTTTGGATTATACACTCTGATAATGATGTTTTGTTTTGGGCGGCGCCTTCCGTAAACTTAAAGCAATAGCAAAGCACAACCATATGCATACAATAAACAAAAGTTTCAATAGGCATCAAAATAAAAAACAAAACAACAAAACTGTACAAAACCAGCTACTTCAACATTACTTGTAATAATAATATAATATAAATAAAATGCGGTCGTATATAAAATGTATAAATAATAATAATTGTAAATTTGAAAGGGAAATACGAGCTGCACGCAAATACAAATAACAAATAACTGATGAATATAACGACAAACCAGCAACAACAACAAGAACAGCAAAATTGTCATTTTAATTTTAATCAAAAAGTTTATTTAGTCGTTTAAATTTAACAACAATTCAGAAACAATTTTCAAACTAAACTGCAAACTGCAATTAAAAAATACAATTTACACATACGTATATCATATAATTCAATAAAACACTTTAAAATTAATTAGTAAAATTGTATGCATTAAAGTAAACATATATTTAAATATACAGACACAAAAAAATTAAACAAAAACCAACAAATCTATAAATACCGCAATATCGCTTGGATCCCCGACCTCACCGACAAAAATTTATAATGGGGTGAATAATAATAGCTTAATTAAAGCTTTCAGGACTTTTAGGGGTCCAGGTTTCGGGCCAGCTTATTTACAAGTAGGCTTAAAGAAAAATACAATTGAAATGAGAAACAAAATGTACACCAATTTTAACAAGTTCGTAAATACGTAGTTCTCTTATTTTTTTTGTTTTTGGTTTAGATATATAGTTTATGATATTATAGTTTTGAAACGCTTTAGTGTCGTTTTAGTTGAAATTGTGTTTATGTTTAATATGCAATGATGAATGCAAGTGAAAAGGCAAATAATTACCAATTAACTAAACTATTTATGTACATACAATACATATACACACATTATATGCATACATACTAAATGTCGTATTGTAAGCGTCATTAATTTTAATTAACAGTTTTTATTAATATTATTCAATTTCTATTTCTATTTGCTGTTCTAGTATTCTTTTTTAGTTAGAGTTTCGTCATTTATTGTTGGGCGCTCTTTTTATTCACTTTTTTGTGCTTATAAACTTAAGAACAAAACAACAACATTTTTAAACAATTCCCATTCAAAATCAATCCAATTAAAATTTTATAGTTGCTAGCAAAATTCAACATTTGCTTTGTTTTGATTTTTAGGGCTTGAAAACTTTTGTTGGCAGATACGGAAAATCATATGCAGTTTGTAAAAAAAAAAGAGTATATTAATAATGATAACGAGAGCGTAAATTTATAATATAATTGATACATATACAGATAGAAATATATATAAATATTGTACTAATGTATAATTGTAATTAAACAAAGGCGTATAACTTCTGCAACAAGAGAAAATGAAAAAGAAAGGAAAAAAAACGTGAAAATATATATTTAATGAGTAAATGGTAAAGCTAGTTTGAATCTAAATAGGAATACATAGTACATATGGAACCAGAGATAGAGAAGTGCAAGTGCGATGCGTATAAGAGCAACAACTATTTTAATTAACTTTATCAAGGCATAACAAATACAATAACTATATGACTTTAATAATGCAGACAAAAAAACAAAATACAAAAACAAACGTAAAACAAAACAAACAAACAAACAAACAAAAAAAAATACAAAGAAAATCCATAAAAAACAAACACGAAGTAATATAAAAATTGCAAATTTATACACGTAACTAAATAGTTTAAAAATGTTGAATAAATGCAGCGATTCTATTATGTTAAAAAAAAAAATTTTGTTCATTTGTATTCATTTGATTATATTATTTTTTATCCGTTTATACATATCCCCTTATTGCAGTTTTGAGCACAGGTGCTAAATAGAATAAAAAAACAACAAGTTTTCATTACCAATTTGAAAATTGGTATTGGGTTAGTTTCACAATTTTCCAACATTAATAAAGTCACGTCAAGTGTTCAATAAGTCAACAGCTAACTAATTTTTCATTCATTGTTTTTAATGTTTATTTTGCATTATTTTTGGTTGCAATATTTTATTGGGTGTGAAAAATGTAAGAAAAGTTTACATAAATTCTTGAATTTGTAAGCTGTAGCTTTACCAGCTGGAAAATAAATATATATAGAAGGCTAAAATTGGCATAGAAACGAGGGAAAGTATATAAAAAGTGCTTAGCTTTAAGGTATATATATAAAAAGAAATAATAATAATAAATACAATATAATGAGGAATGAAAGCAGCAATGACATGATTATAAGATACATACATCTTAAGTGTAAACTCATATATATATGTGTGCATATATATGTACATTCATATATATATACACGTATATATATGACTATCTGATAAATGAGAAATTGCTAAAACTGATAAAAATTATATCTAAGTAATATAAAAAAAAAACATTAAAAACAAAACAAAAGGAAAGAAATGGAACTAATAAAGAGAATTATTCTGAGAAAAACATATATATCTATATATATAAAATTCTTTGTCCTGACTGACTCACTGACTGACTGACTGACTGAGAATCAACTTGTATCCCAAACGGTAAAAGATAGAAAGCTGAAATTTGCACACAACATAGATGAGATAATTTCATCGTGCAATAAGACGGCGTTTAGCGAAATTCGACCTCTAAGTGGGTTAAATCGGGGTCAAAGGTCACGGAATTGCTTAGTATGAAAAACTTTTTTGTTTCTTAAGATATCTCAACTAAACTCAGAGATTCTATGTTTGGGGCTGTCTCTAACATTCTGGCCAAATTTGGTCAAAGTCGGGTTACTATATCATATAGCTGCCGTAGGAACAATCGGATGAAAAAATAACCTTTAGTATAAAAAACTTTTTTATTTCTTAAGATTTAGCCTTTTCCGGCTAAATCTGGATTTTTCCAGCTGAATCGATAAATCTGTCTTTAACCTAAGTCCAATTACCGGGGAAAAACATTAAAACACTAAAGTTAAATATTTGCGTTTTTCGTCAAAAAATGCTATATTATATAAATTTGTTAAACCGGACCGGAGCGGGGGTTGGCGAGCGAAGCGAGCAGGGGGCGGAGCCCCCTAGTATATATATAAAATCTGAGCGTATTTGGAAATTTGGCAGTTATTACTAATAGTGGGAGTCGAAAGTATTGGTACGTTTGGTATATTCATTAGTGCGGGAACAATTTTTTTCTAAAAAGGCACCCTTAAAAATCGTAATCTTCGAAGAATTCTTGTAAAATCTTAGCAAAAATTGGATCCTAGTGCCCACTGAGACACAGTATGTCCTCTAGGAACTAACAAGAACCTAGAGGACAATGCGCGATCTTAAAAGCATTCTAAAAGCAAGATATAGCTCACTGCGAACTTCCGAACTTCTACACTTTAACAAGAACAGGGTAAGGTTACTGATAGGGATCTTGACGGGACTCTGTTACATTGGCCGTATGGCTTAACGGTAAGGTGGACCCTACCAAGACTTCTGTCGTACCTGTGAGGACAAAGTGGAGATGGAGAGTGTCCAACACCTTCTTGGACTTCTTAGAAAGCAAACCCGGTTCCTCGAGACCCCTCGCGAATGTGCTGTTGAAGGACCTGGCACTTTTCCTAGACTCCACTGGTTGGTTCCACGGGCGGGCTTAGCAAAAAGCCAGGATTAAAGGACATTGACCAGACCCTTATACATCCTAACAATGGGACAACTGGCTTCCGGGAGCTCTCGACTTCGGTTGAGTTGTATGATCTATTCAACCTTAATTATCCCACTGAGAAGCATGACTATTTCAAATTCGGATATTTTAGCAAACGGCGTGTTTTTATTAAAATAATTCTGTTAATATAATCTGTTTAACATTTTTAAAACACATTTTTTTCAACGTTTTTTTAATTCTGCGCTATGCACTTGGCTCATTTTAGAAAGTAGGTGGCAAAAATCTGTTAATTTAAACAAAGTGAAATTTCAAATTTAATTCTTTCACCTCAAAGAAGTATCTAAATATGCACGCCGCATTTATCGGACTTAAGTATGCTCCAATAATCATTCAGATAGCGTTAAACGAAACAAAAACAGAGATTTTACAATGCAAATATTGTGACAAGATTAGATGTGAGTCCAAAAGTAAAATAAATTTGAATTGTTTCATTAGTAAGATAAAGTATACAACTTTATGAGATACTAAGTGCTTAGCCTCCATCCGAGAAATATTTTATTTTACTGAGCACCTGAGTGAAGTGAGATTAGATGTGTTTTGATCCGAAATTCTTCCAAGATATTTACGAAATGCGCAGTACACTTTGAATGTAGCGCGAGCCAAGTTATCCGCCTCGTCGAACTCCACAGCGACAATTGAATCAGTTGCCCATCCGCGCTCAGAGTGAATGGACGCAGGCGAGAGTCGCAGATTCAAATCAAAATCGAGTAGTTTCCAATAACATTCCAAGAACAAAGGCACATTTACGCGCTCTCTCTCTCTCTCTTTCCTCACGCCAGCGATAGACACCGCAAAGAGCATCAAACCCAAGTGTGACCCCAATTAATTTAATAAAATGCCAAGAATACAGACTGGTGAGTATACACGACAGCGATGACAGCTATTCACCACACAAGCTGGTCAAACTAAATAGACAAAAGAAGGCAATAATTTGTGAAAAAATAAAAAAATTACAGAACAGTTGTATTTTCTAATAAGGTATAGCTTATTTGGATATTAATATTCGGAAACAGTTTATATATTGCTTCGTGAATAATTGCTAAATTTGTTATTTTATTTATTAGTGTGTTTTTGAAACCGAAATGTGCAGCGATTTCATCAATTTTAGAATTTATAGAATAGGGTAGGGTATATATTTGGCTATGTATGCCATGTGCAGTTATTTAATTAATTTCAGAATTTATTTTAGGATGGGAAATGTAATAACTATATGAAGTAGCTGAAGTGGTTTTAAAAAAGGCAGATCTCTTTAAAATAAAAACCCTAATGAGCAACACTGATATACAGAGCGTAATCACTGATTAGTTGAGTATAGAAAGAGAGATAGGCAAAGGAAGAGAGAGCGCTAAGAGCGCAACGTTTAGTTATTGTAGTTGTAAATGCCGCAATCTTATCAGGCTCTCTCTCTCTCTCTCTCATATCAATATGAACAATAGGTTTGTATGTAAACATACTTTTCCATTCCACGCTGATTTGCTCTAATTCCGTGCAGTTCTCGGCAGCATCTCGCCCGATCTGCTGGGCCGTACACTAACCCACGAGCATGTGGCGCTGGACTTTGAGCACTTTTATAAGGCACCGCCCGCGGATTTTGAGAGCGAGCTGCAGCAAAAGATTTGCATGGAGACGCTGGGCTATGTGCGTCTCTATCCGTATTCGAGCCGGGAGAACGTGCGTTTCTACGACGCCGAAGCGCTGGAGGCGTCCAGAAAGGATGTGCGGCTCTATAAGAAGCTCGGCGGTGGCGCCATTGTGGAGAACAGCAGCTACGGCTTGAAGCGCAATCTGGAGTTCATTGTGGATCTAGCCAAGACGACGGGCGTGCATTTCATCGCTGGCACGGGTCACTATATCCACGCCACGCAGGACTCGACGCATTCCAATCTGACCGTCGAACAGATGTCCGATCTGTACTCCAAGGACATCTTGACGGGCATCGAGGTCAACGGTCAGATGGTCAAAAGCGGTTTCATTGGCGAGGTGGCCAGCGTTTATCCTGTCAAAGGTGTGTCCAAGATCATTCGATTACAATTTGTTCACTTCTTACCAAGGATTAAAACCGAAACGAATATCGGTTTCACTTACGGTTCCGGTTATGTTCGCATTTAGATTTTCGGTTATCGGTTGCGGAAAATCTTTGAATAAGGGGTTCGTAACGTTGAACCGGTTTTTGTATGTTTCGGTTTTGAAAAAAAAATTGTTCACACATATATTTCACATATTCTTCAGTAGTTTTGTTACATTTCAACAATTTCAAATTTATTTTATTTGCGCTTATTCAGGGCTATGAAAATTCGATCATGGTGATATTCATAAAAATTCAAAATGAAACAGAAGCAAGCAAAAATCAAAATTTGGATGTATGAATTACCAAAATTAATTCTCATTAATGAAACGGTTACTAAACGGTTATTTCGGTTTACAGAGTTTCGGTTTAAAGGTTTCGGTCAAATGAAATTTTTTTCTTCGGTTACAGTTTCGTTTCGGTTTTAAATTTAAATTGGGTTTTACTGGTTAAAGGTTATGGTTTCGGTTAGGGCTTTAATCCTAGATTTTAACGCCTCTTCACCCCCTCAGAGTTCGAGAAAGATTCGATACGTGCCGCTGGTGAAATTCAGGAGGTGCTCGGCTGTGGCGTCTCAATGCATCCGCATCGTGTGTCCAAGGCGCCCTTTGACATCTTGCGCCTCTATCTAGAGGCGGGTGGGCGTGCCAACAAGTGTGTCATGTCGCATTTGGACCGTAAGTTATGGAATGTATATATTAAGGATAAGTAAGTTTAGGTGAGATTCTTTGCAGGTACCATATTTGACATGGATGAGCTGCTGGAGTTTGCCAAACTGGGCTGTTACTTGCAATACGATCTATTTGGCACGGAGTGCTCCTACTACCAACTGAACTCGGCTGTGGACATGATATCGGACGGACAACGCATCGATAATCTGATCAAGCTCATCAATGAGGGACTCGTGGACAGACTGCTCATGTCGCATGACATACACACTAAGCATCGATTGGTAAGTCCATGTCCGGATAAGATATGCTAAAGTAAACATATTGTAAATCACAAAAAAAAGGTATATGGATAACACTAAAGGAATAATAACAAGTTGGAAAGGCTATAGCCGTTACTTATTTAAATATGCATAAAATATTTTTATAGCATACTTTTGGGAAATTGAATTGCTTAATAACTGAAATAAGTCATTATCGCCTTTCTAGTTGTCCGATCTTTTTACGATTTTGTAGAATGATAGCTAATAACGTTAATATGCAAAAAATCCTAATATCTTGAACATGGCTATATCGACTCGGATGTTGATGATGATTAAGAATATACAGTCGAACTTCTCTATCTCGAATCACTATTATCCAAAGAAAAGTTTCTAGTTATGGAGATATTCGACTTAGTCTTCGAGTTTTTTTTCCTAAGTTTATTAATTTTACTGCCACTCATTTAGCTCGAGTTAGAGAGAAATTCGAGTTATGGAAGTTCAACTGTATTTACTTTATGGGGTCGGAGATGCTTCCTTCTCTCTCTCACAAAATTAAATAATGATTTGAAAATCAATGTTCTTAATGTTAACAACATAATTAGGTTTTATGTTTGACCGTGCCGAAATGTAGCGTTATACATGAATCGGTTTCTCAGCGGTTATTTCGGTTGAAATAATTTCTGTTTTTGGGTTTGGGTATAATAAAAAAAATTTCCTTTCGATTACGGTTTTAGTTACAGTTACCCATTTCAATCGGTTAATACCGGTTAACAGTTAGAGTTAAGATTTCGGTTTTATGCCCTGGTTACATTTATTAATGTCCTTTACTTATCTTTTTACAGACATCCTATGGTGGTCATGGATATCATCATATATACACAAATATTCTGCCCCGAATGTTGCAACGCGGTGTCACTCCCGAGCAGGTGGAACAGATGACGGTCACCAATCCGGCCAACTGGTTACTCTTCGATGCCTAGAAAGATTATCAGAACTTACCTTGACCTTCACACCATCAGCTGAAGAACGCATATTCGTATGGATCATTATGACTACATCTTGGTTTAGTATGTTATTGTGCTCATTTGACGATAAGATTAAAAATGTTCATTCAAACAAACAATGAATTCCCAAAAATAATATTAATGGGTGTGTTTTATAACTCGACAGTTTTTATGATTTCTATGGCATGATTTAACCCTTTAAGCCCCGACGTTGCCTGAGAAGGACTTCGGCTGTTTGACAGATAACTGTGACCCATTCGGTTATTTTTACAGATGGTTCATTATAATATAGGAAAATATATAGTACTCCAAATGTGAGATAATAAAAGAAGAATTGGTGGTCATGTATCAACATTATTTTTAATTAAATGTATATACTTCGGAAAAATTTTGTTGTAAAAAAAAGTAAAATTTAAGAAGATTTACGTAATTCTCAAGTTATTGATATTTATTGGCCCAAAGTAGCTCATAGCCAACTTCTGGTAGCGCCCAAACCGATAAAATGATACAAAATGATTAAAAGTAAAAAAAAATAATTGAACCGCTGATTAAAGATTATTACGTGGATATTTGATTCTTATCATTGACCCCCAATGCATCGATATTATCCATTAAAAATTGTTTATGTGCTTAGTGCGCAAAATGTTGTTGCCAAAAATTGAATGTCGTATGTAGAAAGTCAAGTCTTATCGTTGTTGTTTTTGGTATTATAAGAAATGCTACTAAAACGTCCCTTATCAGCAGTCGTCAGGCGAGATCACATGAAATGCCTCGACTATCGATTCAAAAGCGCCGTTTTATGATCATATTTTCAAGTGATTTTGCCGTATAAATAGTATACAAATGGCAGCACTGTGTT
This sequence comes from Drosophila quinaria, assembly GCA_035047525.1. Classification (NCBI taxonomy): domain Eukaryota; kingdom Metazoa; phylum Arthropoda; class Insecta; order Diptera; family Drosophilidae; genus Drosophila; species Drosophila quinaria. Next base: position 68,351 of record JAWNPO010000436.1, read on the forward strand.
CAGTTCTAAGCGAACGATCGTCGCAAACAGTAATTAGGAATAAGCCGGAATTGTAAGAGGTAACACGTTTCAAAATGTCACAGCCACTCAAAATAGAAACGTCGAACGGACATAAAAATGGAAATGGAATCGCCAGCAAATTAAGTGTTCCTACGGATTCTGATAAAATGAGCCAAATTTCTGTGCAACAAAAAATACGGAATATTACGGACGGAGCTGAGGAACAAATCGATCCCTTCTGTGATCCCAAGCATCCAAAGAGTATTTCGTTCCATGACGTCACATCGGCCGCATTTCTGATAAAGGGAGGCGTGGAACGCACTCCATGTCCGGTAAGTTATCATGGAAACAATTAATCTTTGGGTCACAAGGTTAACCAATAATCTCTCTCTCTCTCTCTCTCAAGAGGTCCACATCGTCGGAGTCATATGGCATGGATTTATACTTAAAGAAGGATTTCCTACAATACACTGGCAGGTGAGATAAAAGATTTAAATATGTAAGACAGATTATAGTATTTGAATATTCTTGATCAAGATCTAGATCTAGATTAGCTATGTTTTTGAATTTAGCCAAGTCTTCACACAGAATACAAATTCTAATTTCAGTTTCAGTTTCAGTTACGGTATCGGTTATGTTCTCATTTCGGTTAAGCAAAACATTAGTATATCGGTTTCGTAACGGTTATCGATTTTTCGAATGTTTCGGTTTTTATTAAAATGTTATAAACATAAAATCATTTTATTTTGAAAACAGAAGATCTATTGAAGGAGATCAATATTCAGATTGATAATCAAATAATAACTATTAGTTTGAAATAAATGATAATCCCTTAGCAAGAAAATTGAATCTATTGCTTGAGCGGTAATTTTAATTTGAATAATTTCGGTATTTGGGCTTCGGAACAACACTTAAAATTGTATTTAGCTTATGGTTTCAGTTACCATTGACAGTTTTAATCTGTTAATATCGGTTAAAAGTTACGATTTTAATTCCTGATTATAATATTAATTATTTTTGTTGGTCATTATTATTTCTGTATTCGACAATAACAAAATTGTTTATACTCCTATCACAATATTTTTGAGAATAGTTTTTTTCTTTTACTTATTGCAATTGTATTAAACGGCTGAGAGCATTTGGCAGCTGGGTATTTAACGGTCGAGCATTTTGTCTGAAGCGTTCTTATTTGTAATTATTACGCCTCATTCAGAAAGTTGATGTTTGTTTTGGTCCAAAGTGCTCAACCTGTATTTTGTTGATAATAAAGCTCTTTATTGTCATTTACAATTTGTATATTATTGTTATTCAGTTAGTCTAATTAAATATGATTTGTCTGGGATGACCGTCTGGTGATAAGACTGACATCAAAACACCAAATGCATATACATACTATATAAAGGGCTCGGCTTTGATTATAAACTCTAGAATACAATAGATTATGATAATTTTGAAAGCTAGACAAAGCCGGATCTTAGGCGATCTTAGAGTATATTATTTTTTATATATTTATTGTCAATCTGAAAGCAGCCGAAACAGCTACATAAATTTTTGTTAAACATTAAAACATTAAAAATAAAATTTTTTTAATAATTATAAATAAAATTATTTATAATTGCTCTGGGGATATCTAAAATGTTGAGAAAAAATATAAAGAACCCATATTTCGTGTTCTCTTACCTTTTATATTTTTCAACTCGATTCATAATACATTTCTTAGTTAAAACGATGTAGATGTCATGAAATATATGTAGTTGCTAATGAAAGCGATTAAAAAAATATGCTTATAGTATTTTTGATTGAGTATAGATTAAATTTTGGACTTTGCAATAAATGAGACCGCCTTTGTTATCAACAAAACATTAATAAAGATTCTAAACATATTGAGGTAGTAATTGTATTTAATTTTGGTAAAAGTAAGCTGAAAACATATTTCGATAAGATTACGAGAGTAATGACCAAATTAATTAGCTATAATTGGAATTGAATTTAATGGGCGTGTCGTGCGATTTATTAACTATTTTTTCCTTTGGCTTATAGCTTTAAAGAGCGAGGTGCAAGATACGCTCTCCTCAAGTTATCGGAGGAACAGAAGCGCAGGGGCGTAATCAGTGCCTCACTGGGAAATCATGCTCTGGCACTGAGTTATCACGGCTGGAAGCTATCGATACCCGTTACCGTGGTGATGCCCACTGCGGCGCCCATCATGAAGATACAAAAGTGCCGCAACTACAAGGCCCGGGTGATTGTGGAGGGACGGGACATGGGGGAGGCCAAGACACTGGCCATGCGCATGGCCCAGGAGGAGAAACTGCTCTACGTGAATGGATATGATCATCCACACATTATGGCCGGTCAGGGTACCATTGGCCTGGAGATTCTGGAGCAGGTGCCTGAACCAGATGCCGTTGTGGTGCCCGTGGGCGGAGGTGGATTAATTGCAGGCATTGCCACCGCCATAAAAGCGCTCTCGCCCAAGACCAAGATAATTGTGAGTATTCCGAATAATCTTTGCTAGAATTCAATGAAATCCTAACCAGGGACCGTAATCATTATGAGTCATATTACAAAAATTACATAGTAATGAATTTTTAAAGATTTTTAAGGATTTTCTTCAATGATAATGATTAATTATTTGTGATTTTTATTTAATAAAACTCACTTTTAAAATAGATTACGTCATCATTTGTAAGAATTGTTTTTGAGTTTTAAGGGTCCCTTGGGTTTCTTTTAAAGGGATATGCAAAAATACTGGTTGAAAATTCTACACAAAAGCCATGAATTTAAAGTGAGTTTTATTTTGAGCGATAAAACTGAAAATCATAATTAATGATTATTTGTGAGTTTTATTTTTTCGCTCAAACTTAACTATTCTAATTATTTTTTTTTGTATATGTATTCTAGTCAATGATTTATTGATGTAAAGAAATTTAGATAATCATTATTTGATCCCTGATCCTAACTATTCTCCAGGGCGTCGAGTCGGAGAAGTGTGCCAGTTTTTCGAGGGCCATGGAAAACAAGGGACCGATAGACACGCCCATTAAGAACACATTGGCCGACGGATTGGCCGTTCCCAAAGTGGGCGTTAATGCGTTTGTCACAGCTCAGCCATTGATCGACCGCATGGTGATTGTCAAGGAGGAGTGGATAGCTGTGGCCATCCTGCGCCTGGTCGAGGAGGAGAAGTGCGTGGTTGAGGGAGCCGGCGGCGCTGGACTCGCTGCAATATTGGCTGGACATTTGGATGACCTGAAGGGCAAGAAGTGAGTACAACTCAGTCGAGATATACATTTGTTATATACCTCTTCAGAGGGATATTCAATTATTTTTCATCAGTGTGTAACGCATATATGTATATTCCGAATCTGGACGATAAACCAATATTATAAACAAGTCCGTCTGTTTAACAAATTTGTTCAAAATCCTACTACTATTTTTTAATACAAATTTGTTTCTTTTTCGAGATATATTTACATAATTGTTCAATAAATTTTATAAAAAGTTAACTATACCAGTTCCTTAAAAAATAAGTAAAATTGTATATTGCATTCGAAGTTTGTTTTAAATTGTTTCCACCGCCACTTTACGCCTTCGAAAATCGGGATAATCCACTACTTGCACAGTTTTTAAGATAATACGAATTTTTTGGGAATTAACAATATCTATGATTATAAGCTATCATCCTACCTAATAGCATAATCGGCCCAGTAGAACGGTAGTAATGACTGATTAAAGTCTTCAAGCAATGTACCTGCCTTAAAGTATGCAATAAAAATTATTTGATGTATATTTAATTAAGTAACAGATATCCCATAGTCGGGAGCTCGACTAGCCTTTACCGCTTGCTTTTCTCTATGTTTTCTAATACTTTGATCATTATCCTTTGCAGGGTCGTAGTGCTGCTGTGCGGTGGTAATATAGACACTACTGTCTTTGGACGTTGCTTGGAGCGAGGCCTGGCAGCCCAGGGACGTTTGGTCAAGTTCAATGTGGAGGTCAGCGATCGGCCAGGTGGCATCAACGATCTGTGCGCCCTGCTCGTTCGCGTGGGCGTGTCCATCAAGGATATCATGCATGAGCGAGCCTGGCTGCGGGACATTTACACGGTGGAGGTGAAGGTCGTCTGCGAGACCGTCGACTGGGCGCACAGTCTGGAGTTGAAAAACGAGCTGAAGAAGTTCTACACAAAGGTGCAGTTCTCCGATGTCCCTCTAGCCCTTAATCATTAAATATTTAAATATATTATTTTGTTTTTCTTTATTATATTATACATATATGTATTTGATTTAATTTTTTTATTTGCACAAATTTTGCAGTATTGCGAAAATTTGAGCATAAACTTAGTGCTTGAATGTAATTAGAATCGTAATTGTAAATGTAAATATAAATGTAGTAGAAATGTAAATAGCATTAAATAAATATACAAGTCATGCCAAGAGACAAGACTGAAAAATTTACAAATCTTTTGAAACTAAAAATATAAATAACTAAAGATATAATTTATAAATTCAAGAACTTAGGCTAAGAGTTCATTATCAAGCACACGTTGAGTTTCGAAAATTTCTCTGGCTTCATTTTCTCCGGTTTTTTTTTTTTTTGGCACATTAAGGATTCGTTACAACACACACTCATACACACTCGCACACACACTCACACACATATGCAGGCACATACATATTGAAATGTACAATTAAACGACTACAAAATATATATATTCATATTCATAAATATTTCTCTTCTCTTTCTCTAGTATGCTAAAAATATATAAGTGTAATTACGAAATATTTTATCGTATGTATATTATAAAGTATAGTAAGTATTTTATAAATACAGGCATTTCGTTGTTTAGTTCTAAGTAAAGTGACATACTTTAAAAGCGCTTACTAAGAACTATTATATCTTGAGTATGTATTAGAAATAATTACAAATTCAGAAACAAATTCCTTTCTTTCTATTACGCTCAGTGACTGTTGTCCAGGCGCAGGATCAGTGCATCAACCACGTTGTAGATCTCATCAAAGTGCGGACGCGACTCGACATCGGCGGCCCAGCACTTCAGCATCAGGCGATACATCTCTGGCGGCGTATTCTCCGGTGTGGGCATCCGATAACCTGCAAATGAAAGTATATTGTTAATTTCGCATTTAGTTAATGGATGTGCTTGAAATTCTCTAAGTCAGACATTTTTACTCCGATATATCTCATGACCAGTCTTGACATACACTTTCACAGTAATAATCTTAAACACTTACTTTGTCAGCACTTAGAAGTTTGTCACAAATGTAAATTAAATTATGAGAAACAAGAACAACTTCTATTTGCAATGTATATTTAACAACCAAAGTATAAAAGTTATTTTTATTTTAGCAATTGAAAATACAAATTTTTGTTTGTCAATTTTTATACGTCATCAATCTCAAAAGAGATTTGCATTCAATTTTTATTTTTAAGCTTGTGTAATAAAAACTGAAAAATAATTTTTTTTTTAAATTATAGATATTAGAAATTGAAAATAAGAGTCAATTTGGGAAATTTATAATTTATTTAAAATAAGAGATTTCTTTTAACTTTTTTCATAAAAATAATCAATTTTTTTTTTAATTATAATCGTTACGGTCCCTGCTACTAACTACTTATAAAAAATATTATTGTTCTTAATTTTTCCAAATTGAATTTCATGAAATTGCCTAGGTTATTAAATAGGTTGGGTAATTTCAATTGAGAGCTTTCAAAAGATATTTTAATATAATACTAATTGATAATGTTCTATTATTTAATATATTTTATTGTACCTGTATCGATGCGTTCTCTGGCACGTGAATTGCTCATTCCCGAATATGGTGTGTCTCCCTTCGAAAATATTTCCCACATCAGAATGCCATAAGACCAAACATCACAGAGTGTCGTGTATTTGCCAAAGTTAAGAGCTTCGGGTGCAGTCCATTTAACAGGTATTTGTTTCATGCCATCGGAAACTATTGTTGATGAAAATTAAGTTAATTGGGTTTCATAGTTTGGAAACAAAGTACTGTGATACTTGCCTATATATTCCTCCTCTTCGCGTGACATGCCAAAGTCGGAGATTTTAACGCTATGCTCAAAATCCACCAGACAATTGCGAGCAGCCAGATCTCGATGTATGCAATTCTTAGACTCCAGATATCGCATGCCTAAAGCAGATAATTCAGTTAGAACAATTTAAATGTTGAGTAAGTTTAAGGTTTACCTGCCGCCGCATCTCGACACATTCCCATCTGTTGACGCGTGGAGAGTCCGTTCGAGTTCTTACGCAGATAGTTGAGCAAGGAGCCACCTGAAAGAAGAATATGATTAACTAGTTGAGACTTGTCGAAATATAAAATTATATTAAATAAGCAAAAAGTAGTTGTCATTTTGATTTTGAGACTCAAAATATGTAATGTAATTTCTAATGTAATTTCTAATGTAATTAGAAAACGAATCCGGGATTCTTGTATAAAATAAATCCGAGTAATTGCAGAAGTTGGGTAATCTCGGATTTTCCTAAACCAAGTACAATTTTTTTGATTTAAGCATTATTTTTTAATTTTTTCTAAGCAAATATTTTGATTATAAGAATTTTTTTGGCTTTGAGACTCAAGATTGCAACTTGCCATAAATTTAAAATATGTAATAAAATTTCGTACTTATGAAAAGAGTCCGCGATTCCGCGATAAAATCAATCCGAGTAATGGCAGAAGTTGGGTAATAAACCAAGTACGATTTTTTTTATTTAATGACTATTTTTTAATTTTTTTTAAGCAAATATTTCGATTATCGCTGCTCGAGAAGAATTATTTCACTAATATCAAATGTTTAATAATATCCTGAATACATACTTAAAAAATACATGATAAAATTAAAAAATTTTAACTTGAATTTAGAAAGGATTGTTTTCTTTGTAGTCTTAAAAAACAGTTGTTAGAACGGCTGCTAAGAATTTTTTTTCAATTTTATTGTCGAGAAATTGTGTTGAAGTTTTATTTTTAATATCAAGTCCTTTATTGTTTTTAGAAAATACATTTTTCGTAATTGTACATAATTACCTGGGAGTGTAAAACCATTTAAGACAAATTTTTCAAATCTCATTTTCGTTCTCACTCTGCATTTTAGCTCTTAAGGTTCAATTTTAGTAAGGTACTCAAAACATTGTTGAAACTTACCGGGCACTAATTCCATGACAATCATGATAGGTTGCTTTTGCACACAGATGCCAATGAGCTTGACAATATTGGGATGATCGTACTGTTTAAGGATGCGACCCTCCTGTAGGAATTTGCGCTTCTGTTCGTCGGGTAGAGTCATGCGGCAGGTTTTGACAGCGACATCCTGTTTCGTTGACTTCAACTTGGCCTTGTAGACGTCACCAAAGTTGCCCTAAAGGCATGACAAATGATCGTTAGAGCTTTCAACATGAATGGATACTGTAATATGTTCAACTTACCCGGCCAATCTTTTCGAGAAGTACGACGTCATCGTTGCTTAGCTCCCAGCGTTCGCGACAGACGGGACGTCGGAGAATGGCACCGGATTTGACAGTAACCGGCAGCTCGGAGTGATACTGATGCATGATCAGTTCCTGTATGCTGGGGAAGGGCGGTCCCTCGAACCGGAAGTGTCCATCTCCCGTGGTCTGCACTATGAAGTGCTTGTGTCCGTTCCAGCAAACACTCAGCACGATTTGACTCTCCTCGTTCCGAATGGTTTCGCGTACCAGAAAATCACCATCGTTGTTCAGAAGACGCACAACCTCCTCGCGCGGCAGGACACCGTGGAACCATTCCTCCTCGTAGAGCGGGCGATTTGTTGAGAGTGAGATCTGAAACATCACGGGAGAGATTTGTGAAATTGCTTGTGATAATTTGGCTGGTGATTAGTGAAAAATAAAAAACATGCAAGCAGACCAATGAAATGCTTAACACGCCATTTCCACTGGCCAAACGGAAATGGGAAATGGGTGGGCGGAAAACTCTCTGACGAAAGTGCAGGCGTTTTCCAAAAATACATAAGCAAACACAAACAGAAACGCAAATGAAAATGATAATATAATTTAAATTTAAATTTAAATACATAGGTGCATAAAAGTCAAAATAAATAAATAAAAATTAAATTGTTACTACATCAATATTGAGGTGCTATGAGTCCAAATTTGGATTGGTGACTCACAAATATCTTCGATTTGGGCCGCTTTCTTCGCACGGGCGGCACTGGGCGACCGGCAAAGACAATGGCCTCAAAGATGCCACAATCTGTGGTGGCATTGCCACTGCCACTGCCACAACTGCTGCTCTGACCGGAAGTACTGTAGCTACTCATGATGATGGATCAAACACAACTACAACTACTTGCGCAATACACAGTGGATGCCAAGGGAGAAATACACTATTTATATTAGACGCGAATTATTTCCACACACTTTTCACTGGTCAAACAGACGCCAAACATTTCTATAGCGGCTAATAGATAAAACAGTCTGCCGTTAAACGTCTTGGCCATGCGAGAGTTCTCAGAGAAGTGAATGAAGCACATACGTATTCAGGGATTTGCTCTATGCTCTCTGTTAAACTTGTCATTCGCTCTTGGGACACACAAAAGTAAATTTAGCAAATAAATCCGAGTGGGTAGTTTAATAAATATACTATAGGTTGGACATTTGATTAAGTAAGTAACTTAAATAAAAGAACTTTTTAAAAACAATGGGGGAACATTTTTAACAAAATCGATTTCTGTTACAGTTTTAAAACATCTTTTTGTATCGGTTACTTAACGGTAAATAGTTTTTTGTATGCTTCGGTTCGCAAAAAATTATTTAAAATGTTAAAAACATGTAAATTTCAAAACATTTATTGCGATCAAAATACACATTAGAAATAAAAACCAAATTTACTTTTGAAACCCAGGATTACACCTTAACAATATAATAAAATTTTTTGAATGACCGAATCGGAATTAACAGTTATGATGAATCGGTTTCTAAACAGTTTATTCGGTTGAAATAAATTCGGTTTTTTTTGGTATCGGTATAATATAAAAGTTTTTTTGGGTTACGGTTTCAGTTAAAGCCGCAAAATCAATAGGTTGAAGTCAGTCAAGGGTCACGGTTATGGTTTCAGATTTAATTCCTGCTTAAAACTCATCCAAAAATTTGTAAAATTTATTTTAAGATTAATTTTAAGAGAATTCCAGAAATGTGTTATTTTTCACATTTATTCTCTGTCATCCAATTGACTTTAAATTCATTTAACCTTAAACTCACTTTCCAAATGCTACGAAACACGGACAATGCCGGCCAACAGCAACTAGTACTTAATAAACAGCCCTCGCTCGCATTAATGTATAAATGCTACATGATTAGAGTGCGCCCTGTGTTTTATTTTTGAATTTTGTCGTGAAGCGTTCTCAACGCGTTCAATATTGAATGTAGAAGTTGAATACAAAAAGTGAGTTGAACGAACATGCAAATCAATCAAATCAAATCAAAACCAAACAACAAACATGCAGAGCGTGAATCTACGAATACGAATGTGACGAACGCAGTGGCGCATTGGTGCAGTGTCGCCATCTGGCGGTCGTGTTTAATTGGATACTTTTAGATACTGTAGGGGGTGCCTTGATTTATGTTTAGATCTCGTTGTCGACCTTAGCTCGCTACTCACACTCGCCGCCAAGCTGGGCACGCAATAGCAGTGATCCTTAATGCTCAGCACGTCATCGCTGCTGCTGTTATCGCTGTTATCATGATCATGATCACGATCATTATGATGGTTGCCATCCTCATCCTCATCATCAACATCATCCAGCTCCTCGGAGCTGTGCATCTCAAAGGATTGGGGCTTTTTCTGTCCGCATATTCGCAATGCTTTTGTCTTTGTTTTCGTTTTAATTTTTGCTGGCGCTGCGGGACAAGTGCAGAACTGATCTTGGGTCTGGGCATCGGATTCGAATTCCTTGGCAAAGTCAAAGACACTTTTGCTGGGATGGATGCGACGTCTCTTCGTGCACTGCTTGCACGGCTTGGAGCGTTTCAGCTGGAAGCTGAGCAGCTTGGAACGGAATGTATTTCGGATGGCTTTTGATTTCTTTGGCATTTTTGGCACTTTGAATTTCAGTCTTGAGGTTTCCTTGGACGGCGTCGTTGTCGTTGTCGACGCGGATGCGGATGTTGTTGTTGTTGCTGTTGTCGTTATGGTTGTTGTGATTGTGCTCGTGATGATTGTCGACTGACTAGGATGCGGATTATTGTTGTTCTCGGATTGGGTTTGAGCTGGAATTGGTTCGTCAGGCTGTTCCTCCGTCAGAGTTGGATTCTTGGCCATGCGAGCGAGCGGACTTTTGGAGAACTCCTTGATGTTGCTGATGATATTGCTAATGGACTTTTGGGTAAATGATAGTGAACGCTTCTTGGCACTGAGCTGTGAGGAGCGGCACTCCGAGCTCGAACTGGAACTGCGCTTCGTCTGGCTATCGGATGCCGCATCCTGATCAGTCTGACGACGACGGGTTTGCACTTGGCCATCCTCGGCACTCTCGATGGCATTCAAATCGCACTGGACTGGCGGTTGTATGCTACGCTTGAAGCGATCGTCCAGTGCCCGATTCAGTTCATCGATCTTGTCCAGATGCGCATCGATGGAACTCTGCGGTTCTGTCCGCAATTCAGCGGATTCCATGCGATTGATTTCAATCTCGATTTGCCGACACTTGACTGGCAAATCCGAATCCTCTTCGCTGCCAATGCTTTCAACATCGTCACCTTCAGGTCGTTTACAGCCGGTCAGCTCCAGATCCGCATAGATGTGATTGTTGTTAGTGTTAGTAATGGCAGTTAGCTGAACGGAAGTGGAAGCAGAAACTGGAACGGGAACGGGCGGCAATTCGTCCTCGTCCAAACACAACATGGAACATTGGGTGCGTCGCAAACGAGGCAGCGCCGGGGCCAGCGAGCGGGACACGATCTCCTCGCCGAGATAGTGCACGCTGGCCGCCAGACGCAGGGGGTTAGTAACGGGCTCGTAACGTGCATGCGGACCACGCGCATCCGTAATTACCGACAGTGATCCCAGACTCTGTGATCGTGGCTGCAGCTTCGGGAATCGGCCGTGACGTGACCTCGTCATGGGCGTCGTTGGCTGTGGCGTCGACTTGCGCTTAAAGTGCCGACCACGTCCACGGAGCAGGGTGAGAACGCCACCCCGACGCATTAGCTCATTCACAATGCCCAGGCCTGGGGAGCTAGTGGAGTTGGAGCGCTGTTGTTGTTGCCCCAGCAGCGTCCCAAGTTTGATGAGAATGTATTAAGATAAATGGTGTGTATATGTTATAGGAAAGGGGCATCCAGAGAGATGTAAATAGATTGTGTGTCATAAGATTAGTTGTACCCAAAACCACTACGACTTATTGCTAACCAGATCCCTTTGGGAGTAAAGACACCTACCTGCTGTTCATTGTTGAAGCCATGCTCAATGAAGTTCTGCTCCAACGACAGATGATCATCACAGCCGGAGGGCAACTCCTCGCATCCCACCTCGTTCAGGGCACACTTGATCATGTCGACCAGCTTCTGTTTCTGCTTCTCCTGACAGCGCAGCGCATTGAGGTCCTTCGATTGCCTACTGAAATTGTAGACGGATGTTACAGAATAATATAGAGAATAATAATATAGTACATTTAATATTAAATTATCAGTCAATAAACCTAAAAAAAGCACATATTTGTATTCTAATAGAGTCGAACTTCCATTAATCGAACAGCTATTCTTTCTGTCTTATGCTTCTGTTACCGTCTTGTTCGGATATGATTTAACGATGAACATTAACGTACGATGATGCAATACTCAAACTTATTAAAGAAATCGCAAGTGGATTAAAAAAAGAAATTGACTGAAAAATATGAAGCTCATTTTTGGAAAATATCGACAAAGCAGTTGAAATCTAACAATTCCTTGAATAGACTAGATTATCTTTTTGCAGAAAATAAAAACATAAAAATAATTTTCAGTTACTTAACGATTGATTCTTTAAGTACTTTGTAACTAAACAATAAAAAGAATTGAAAAGTTTCTTTAAAAAATTTAAAAAGAAGCATTCCATAAGTATTTTTCTTTGGATAATGGTGATTCGTGTTAGGGAAGTTCGCCTGTATGTTAATAAAGTAATTGTCAGAGGTTATTCGTTCGGGCAGAGTTGGGAATATATATTAAAATTAGTTTTGATTAAATTATTTAACATTGTTAAGTCCTCTAGAAATAAATTATTATTTGATGTATGTAGTTATTTCATTATTTCAGAAAGAACTAAATTAGTTTGAAGTTTGTATAAATTGTATCTACTACTTGTTGAATACGTTATATATTTAGTTGATTTTTTTCCACAAGAGTTAAGAAATGCTCGAAAAAACAAGTTTTCAGTAAAGTGTTACAGGCAATGATGTGGATTCCAGCACCAGTAAATATTTATACCCCTACCAGTATTACTTTTTCATAATAAATAAACCGACTTTCACTTCAATTTCAAATGTTTTGATTGATGGATGCACTTACTTCTGGCTATCCTTGTTGGACTGTATGCCATTGGAGGCGCTGCTGCCGTTGGATATGATGCTGCCGTTGGCCACGGGGGAGCCGCCATTCACATGCTCAATCACCTTCAGCTGTCGCTCCTGGCACTCCTTCACCGCCGACTCCAGCTCCAGGAGACGGGTGCGCAGCCAGTCCACGGTCAGGTTGTCCACGGTCAGAGTGCTGGCAGTCAACTTGCCAGGGATATCCTCGATCAGTGTCTCATCGAATTGAAAGAGCAACGGCGTTGTGGGTGAAGTTCTGCATTAGAGATTGGGGAAATCATAAGTAAGCCAATTATCTTTGCTATGCAGATCACTGACAATTTTAATGATATTTAAAAACAAGTAAAAAAATTTGTCGCTTTTATTTCGCTATCTAGTGTACATTATTATACGAACTTTAATAATAAAACAGCGTTGTATACTATAATTTTGGTTTAAATATTTTAAAAATTAAAATGCATCTTGTTAAATATTCTTCACTGACTTTTTTCTAACTGTTTTGTGAAATATCTTTTCGGTTTAAATCAAATTTGATGAGAGTTTAAAGAAAGTATCTTAAGAAAAATAGTTTTTCATACCAGATCTCAATTTGCAACTAATCGATCTTAAAATATGAACTATATTTTGTTAATATTTTAAAATGAAAAAAAAAAGATTGACTAAAATTATTAGAAAATCATAAGTATAAATATAACTTTATAGTAAGAAAAAGATAAATTTTCAACAGATCGTGTTGCATGTTTAAAATAGTACACAAATCTTTAGTTGAAATATCGTTAGGAACAATATGGTGTTTCGTAGTTATGGATTAAGCGATTCTATACATTTGGATAGATAACAATTGACAATAATAATTGTCCATATAAAGTAAATTGGTTACTCACTTGTGTTTCTCAGTGAATTCCGCGTACTCCTCGGTCGGATTGATGCCTCCTATCACAGTGTCAATGCGTTTCTGAATCTCCTTGAATTTGTCAGAGGTCAGATCGCCGTGTTGTGCCGCCTCCAACAGGATGTTGCGCCACAGGAGTATGAAGCTCTCCTGGACGGACTGCTGATGCTCGAGGAGACCCGGCAACAGAACGGTGCGGAAATCCTTCTCGACCTCAATGGCCTCCGTGATGGACAGCACGTACTCGTTGTGTGTGAGATGCAGTTTCCGACAGGCCTTCTGATATTTATCCCGCACATCATCCAGCTTGCGACCACTTCGACCAGGTGCTGCAAATGAAAGGAAATGAGATTCAAGTTCTCAATATTTATAATTGTTGACACCACATACCTTTTATGTAGTGCTCCTCGAAGCGTGTGCGCAGCGTTTTATAGCCTTCCAAATGTTTTTGGTATTCGCTTTTCTTCCGCACAACTTCGTCTGTCAGCTGTAATACAAAGAGAGAGATAGAGGGGATTTAGTAGAGCTTACAAATGGGTCTTACAAATATTTAGACTTGTTGGCTGTGCCATTGAACCACTTTCCCAAGAGCTTAACCAATGACATCATCACAGGCTTTGTTAATAAGTGTTACCACATACGAATTTCATGTGAAAGACAAGTAAAAGTGCTCTGGTAGAGTGTGCCCGACTGCAAGATACCTTTCTTCTAGCTCTGAGATGTTTATAAAAATTTTCAAATTAAACAAATATAAACGAATATAGGGTTCAGTTATGGTTTCGGCTTCGACTATGTTCGCAATTAGGTTATGGGTTATCGGTTATGCAAAATTTCTGTTTAATGGATACTTAACGGCTACTGGTTTTTTTAATGATTCGGTTTCGAAATACCGGTATGATTTTGGATCACCAAAAAAATAGTAAAAATGGAAAATGAAAATAAAAAAAATGTAAGAAATGTAGATCTTTTTATTGGGTTTAATATATAAATTAAATGAATGTAGACATTAAAATTAAATTAAGTTTAGAAAAACAATGATTACATAATTATGTTTTATGCCTGGCCAAACTAAAATCAACCGATATGTATGAATCGGTTTCTAAACGTCTATATCGGTTTGAATAATTTCGGTTTTTTTGTATCGCTGTAGTAAAAAAGTTTTGTTTCGGTTAGGGTTTCAATTACGGTTACCAATTTCAATCGGTTAATCCCGGTCAACGTTTATGGTTATGGTTACGATCTTAATTCCTGCTTTTTATATGTAATTGTAATTAAAAAAGGATGTGTCAAACTGTTCCATAGGGTAGCATATCCATTTCCCCGGTACAACCACATCTTGTATATCTATTACAATAATCTCTCACATTCGGAAAATTTCTTTGCATTTTCTCACGATTGCATGTGCTCCATCTCTTTTCTTCTGTCGCTCTCTATGTCCCTGTCTCTGCCTCTGTCTCTATGTTGTTTCCGCAGTCTCGGCTCCCTTGCCAATGAGTGATAAGCCAAGTGACTGGCTAAAAGGACAAATGACGGCAACATGCAGCTGAGCCAACATCCGTTAGCCGTTGTCAACAAAAATCAGCAACATGGCTGGCAACAAAAGCGCAGTTAGTTTGGCGTTCACAGCTGTGGCTGCCACAAGTTGCAGCCACAAAGTTGCTGAGTCACTTTGAGGCTGTGGTACAAAATAAAAAAAAAGAACTAAACAGTCAGTATCAGTAAAACCTGTGCATATACCCAATAAATTGCCTGAAAACGGGTATAACAACTACTATAATTTGTGTTCGATATAATAGTTAGCTAGGGTATCTGTAGTCGACTAGCCTGTCAGTGTTATCAACTTTATGGACTTTGGCACTAAATGCGGAAGACAGCGAAGATTAATTGTAGTCAATTTTGTAGCTTTAAATGAATTTCAAACATATTTGAAACAATTCACATTGATTAGCAATGAAATTCAAATTCGAATCGATACTTATAACAACAATAGAACAGATTGAAACAAGAAAATTTAATAAAAGCTTGCCAAAAACAAATACAAAATATAAAACTGTTGACCTACTTCGGTATGTATCTGTATCTATAGCAGTAGCTGTAAATGTATTTCTATCTGTATCTGTAGCTGTGAGCTGCCATTGAAAGTGTTTAAATTACAAAAAATTTGTCTTGCAATATACAAAATTTGTTGTCAATAACAATAACAGAGTTATTGTTGTTAATAGAATTCTAGCCAAAAGTAGCTGGCAAGTGGTTAGTCAACTTTCAATGAACATTGTCGATAACTTTTTGCAGCTGTTAGCCGCTAATTTGACTGAATATGTTGTTGTTGTTGTTGTTTTATTGTGGTGGCTGCTTAGAAAGAGACGCGGAGTACAACAACAACAACAACACAACTCGAAAGTGGGTCACGCGGCGCGTATTTCTTATTATTTCTGTATTTCTGTATTTCTGACCACCACGCTGAGCAGTCGATAGATAGACTTGATAGACACACCCTCTCAACCCTCTCAACCTCTCAGTCGCACCCTGATCATGATTTCGCCTCGCACATTGTTTACAAATGATTGCCAATTTTCCTGCGGAAACTTCGACTGAGAATTCTGGCAAGGAAAGTTGCCAAAGTCGCTGCTCTCAGTTAGCCACCTGCGCAACTTTCTTTGCTTCATGTCTCATGCTTAATTGGCCAACAGCTGATACCAGTTTTTAGTTCTCAGTTCCCAGCTTCGAGTCCCAATTTTATATACTTAGTTATTCGTACGCTTGGCTGAGGCATGGCATAAAAATGTTCGAATCTGCGACCATATGCAAATGTGGCGATGACCTAATGGAAACTGTGACAAGTTCTGCTGCCAACTGCCACGTTTTGTATTAATCAGCTTAATTCAGCTATTTGAGTTGTTGTTGCTCTTATTATTTTCTTTTGGTCGAAAGCAAAATATGAAAGCATTCACAAATTAAATACGTAGCAAGCAATAAAAGCTAGCTTGTTGAGCGTCCTCGACTACGGATTACCCTACACTCAACTTTTCATCTTTTTAATCACGATATTTAAAAAAATATTGAATGTATATAAAAACTTTTTAACTTTGTAGAAATAATCTTATTTTAAAATTTTAGAATTACGTGGTTTTAATTAATAGGTATGGTATGCATTTCAACAAATTTTTTGTAAACTTATTAGTTATTTTACAAATAATTCACATAAAATATGTTCCATTTTAAAGTGAAGAATTTTTAAATTCTTTTTTTTTTACAGAGTACTTCAGCCTTTAAACCTTTTTAAAAAACATTAAATTGTCTAGAATTTAAAGCAGATTCATATAAAATTGTATGTCGTATTTTAATAATCATTTTGACACCACCTCGAAATTTGCGAACAATTTTTGCAAGTTATATTTTTGAATATTATTGTTATAAAAATATCTATAAAATTATATAAAATTTATGAAAAATGCATTAAATTAAACCGGAAGTGCTTTCATACTGTCACCCAAAAGTGTCGCAACTAAAAGAAACTCGTTCAATAGTAACAATAGAGGGCAACACTTAAAAAACAACTCAATCAAGTGAAATTCAATTCATGTTGACACATTCAGCAGTGAAATTGCCTTTAATAGAAATAAATTTGTCAAATGTATTGCAGAGTCGTGACGTAATAAAAGCCAGTGACAACAAAACTCAAATCTGGAATTGAACAATTCCTCGATGTTGCTGGTAATCGAGTTGATATTTGTATTTTCGGCACTTTTTCATATCTTTTATGACGAGGGCAGCGCGTGAGACTTTTGTTTGCCTTTTAAATTTGAATAAGAAACGAGTCGAGCATTTTCCTTTTGTTGTGGTCTGTATAAGAAGTCTTTGGGAAATCTATACAACAACTGATTGTGTGGCATTTTCAAATAAGCGCCACAAGCGGTGCCACAAGTTTGTTGCATAAGCGATGACAGCCGTAATAATAATAATAATGATAATGATAATGATGGTAACTTGGCTGTATGAAATATATTAAGGCATTTTTAAATATGGGCATTTAGCTAGCTATTGCAAATTATGCAAATTTACTAAACGATATCGAGTCTAAGGTGTCTCGGGTGTATTGGGGTTCGTGTCTCTACTAAATGGTGGTCAATGAACTCGTCCGTTTGTTTAACAATGGACACGCTAATATTTATGGCCAATATGTTAGCTTGGATCTAACTGTAAGTGGTTGTATTATGTTGGATATGCATACGTGAATCTATTGCTATTATAGGACTAAAGTGTTGTATATTTATCATTCAAATGCAGATACATTTATTTAATTGCGAATCGAGCCAAAAAGAAGTGAAAACATAACGCGAATCCATTGTAATTATCATTTCGCATATCAAAAAACTATTTTTTTATTTTGACAATTTGCATGTCAGTTGTTGTTCGAAGTGAATAGAGCGTGACGTGAAATTTGAAATTGAAATTGAAATGTATTCCTGAAGGTTGTTCAACATGTGAACATAAGATTGATAATATTTGTTGGCCATACCCAATACTTTCTATTTCTATTTTATTATTTCTGCATTTCTTTCGAATTCATTTAAAGCAAACAAAAGAATAGAATGTTATGGAATTATTTAGTAATAACGACAATAAAGTGAAAGTTTATGTGAAAGGAAATGGCAAATGAAGTTTGTTGCTTGAGTCTTTCGTTTTATGGTAGAACTTAAATTAAGCGATAACTGGCAAAAAGAAGAAGATGCTGCCGAACCACTTTTCACATACATACGTATCGGGGGGAATTTTTTGGTTTTCATTTTCGATTATTGTTAATGACAATTCTAAGATTTTCTATTTAATAATAATTTAAAATATTGTACAATTTTTTTATTTGTTTGTATTTACAATGCAAAAATGTAATAATATAATTTTAAACAAATCACTAACTATTTTTATATATGTATATGTATTTATTCCCTTAAATATATTTTAATACGTTTAATTTTAATGAGAGACGTCTTTTGAGTAAACAAATAAATTGATTTGAGTATAATTTGAAATATAATTGGGATTCTACTGAATCACTTTGAACTCTATCGAGTTTAATGACAATATCGAGTTTCAGCCTGATCCACAGACTGTACAACTGTGTTATTGATGTCAAGAGGGTCATAACTCTTGGGCAAGTTATTAAAAGTCATATTGGGTAGCAGCTAGACAAGTCGAGAAGTGTTGCATGCTAGCCGACTGTGTTTGTTAATTTATTTTTACGGCCCTTTTTCCCGCTTTCCATCAAACATAATGTTGTAGTACTTGCGTCGCGTCGTTGCAGCAAGAAATTAAGTTGCAGTCGCTGCTCGACGAGTTGAGCTGAGCTGAGTTGAGTTGGGGCAGAGCCTAAAGCTACATAAGTGGCAGGTACACAGCCCCAGACCGAAGTTGAAGTTAAAGTCACAGCCATAAAACATTTTGCGGTTAACAAGACGAGACGAGCCAAGTCGACTCCGACTCCGATCCCGAGTCCGAGTTCGAGCCCGAATCTCAGCCCGAACCCAAAACTGGCCCTGGCTCAAGTCGAAACCCAGATCTCAGACCCATTGCCCATTGCTTTGGGCATTTGCCTGGGCCTGGTTTAGTTCTTTATTGTTTTCAGCGCATGCTATACTTCTACATCTTTCCCACTCACTCTTTTAGTGCACTCTCTTTCTTTGTGTGTGCGTGTGTGTGTGTGTGTACATGTTGCAGACTTGTTTCATAACTGGTCCACGATTCTCGGAATTGGAGGAACAAAGGCTGGGGCTGATTTTGATTTTGACCGACAAACGTTGCCTGCGCTTATTGTCGTTGTTGTTGTCGTTGTTGGTCTTGTTGTCGTTGACTCTACTCTTCTGCTGTTGCTGTTGCTGATGCTGCTCAGCTTTAGCTTGGCCAACAGCAACAACAACAACAGTCAGAGACAGCAACAGCGACAGCGGTGGCACAAAACAAAAATGGCAAAATGTACTTGAAATTGACTGAGACTGAGAAGATACGAGTCTGCCGCACATGCGCGTAGATTATTATGAGATAAAGCCAAGTTTTTGCCGCATCGTCTTTGTCGTTTTTCGTTGCTCGTACCTAATGTAAGTGTCTGTCTTTTTGTATTTCCTATATATGTATATATGTAAAGGGTCTTCTTCAAGCGCACAGTTGAATTGTTAGAAAAGATTTCAACGCACCTTTGCACCTTTACAGGTGTGTATTCTTAATTGTGCATTTGTATATGCATTTATGTATATCTGAACCACGTACAATTCAAACTGTTGTGCAGTTAGTCGATCAGAATTTCAATTAAGGCTGCAACATTGAGTGAAAAAGTTTGATTTTGGTTTATACTGAAGTCTTTGCTACGAGTCCGATTAATCGATCTTTGTTCAATTAACAACATTGTTATTGGTTTTTAAACAATTAAATTTATTTATTACTGTGGTCCTACAATTAGCACAAATTAGATGAAGATTATGATAAGATAGAATATATCACTTTTTAAATACTGATAACAACGCACAATGTTTTGTATTATTATTTGTTAACCAATTAATTAATCTGTTTTCAAAATTTGAAATTAAATTTCAAAATTTTTCATAAGTAACTCATTTTCAACTATGTGCCCACATCGAAAAGAAAAACTCATAAGCCCCTTTTATTTGATTAATCTATATTAAAATAGAATTAAATATTTTAGCATTTTTGTTTTGTTTTGTTATTTAAATTATGTTAATATTTTTCTTTGAGACAACAATTATTTGACCAACTGTATATACAAAAATTTTGTTTAAAGTTGTTCAAACCTTATCTACGTCTCAAATTTTCTTTGTCTACAAAATATCTACGCATTTGCCAATTAATGTTAATCGTTCAGTTCTATTTAGGCATAAACGGTTTTCTGGCCATGTTTATAAAATCCGCCTCCACAAACTGTTGCACGAAAAAGATGATCAAACAATGTTGCAGACTCTGCGGAGTCAATACAACTTTGCGAAATACTCGTAGTTGGTAAGTTGAACTATTTGACATAGACAAAAAAACAATTCACACCAGATACAAATCGTGGCAAAGTTTTGAGTTACGTATTATTGCTTCTACTACTTGTTGGTATCTATATACAAATGTATATACATGGTCTGTCACTTATTTTAATTGTTTATTGCTCCGTTGTCGTTGTTATTCTCGTTGTTGTTGTTGTTGCTGTTGTTGTTTTTGGCATCTCTCTCGTACCAGTCTGCGCGAGGGCGATCAACTTTGGCTCGACTTTTCTGACTGTGATTACTTTTGAGACAATTTAACCGAGCTTTGTTAGTAAGTAAGTATGTTAAATTAATTTAAATATATATTTATGTATAAATTTATGTATATACTAGGTAGTTATGTATTAAGAGAAATGTGTGTGTTTGCACTCGCATAAGCGAGAAAAGAAACTAACCGGTTTTATCAGCCATTCTCAGGCAGTTAATATCTTTGCATTTGACGTCATCGTAATGCCTTCAACCGCGTATCTTGTTATTATTAGCACAAAAAACAGCAAATGAGAACACTCTTGTTGGGAGTACTCAACTAAAAGATACCTTAAACGTTCTCGTTAACAAACATATAACAAATAAACTTGCAAACTATTGTAGATTGACAAAATTAATTATTTAAATAATAATTATGTTTTGATTTTTTAATCTGCATTAAATTGAACCAAGTTTAGAACCTGCTCTAATATATCTATACCTTGCACGTTCTTTTTGTCTGTTACATACACAAAGTCATTATACCCTTTGTTACCCTTGGGATTAGGGTATAAGCTGCTTGCGCAAATTGTGCGATTGTGAGACAATTTGCTCCACTTGGCGATGCAATTACAAAGTAAATGAAAAAATCATTGGCAATAATTAATCGAATTGGCAAATAGGGAAAACTCAAGCTGATATTTTGATATGAATTGTGTGGCTGTTGTTGGTATTGAAATCTGCGATTAGACATTTGCAATTAACTTAATTTAGATGACAATTAACCGATTGGAGCAGGTGTTTTGCCATTTAGCAGCCGATTTTCATATTAATTGTGAATGCAAACCTCAACTGCATACACATAAGTACTTGGTAATCAGCATCATTAGATGCTGATTAGCTTAAAGTAGTGCTATGTCGGCTTTCGAGCACTAATTAGACAGAGATATGAACGACACTGGAGACTGGAGACTGGAGAGTGTGAAGAGTTGTAAGTCGGGCTACTTTCGCGGTCGAAAGTTTGTGCGGATTTAAAAGAATTTCTCTTTCGCAATAATTGACTGCAAATCGCTTCAATTAAGCTCTTGCAAAAGTTGCTGCAGTTGCAAAGACAAACGCAAAACAAGAAATGGAGCCAACTAACCAAGAACCAGAAATAAACATTGAAGATGTTCAGGTTTTATTTTTATTTTTTTGTTGTTGTTTCAGACACTGCTCCACTTTCTGTGGCTCGCTGCCGACACGGATGTGGATGTGGATTTGGATCTGTGGAGCACGAAAATCCGCCACGAAAACGAAACAAGTTCAGCTGACAATCAGCTTCACTTTGATGCATTGCGCATTGGAAAAGCACGCCCCACAACCCCAAAAAAACCGAAATAAGATAAAGATTATTCATACTGTTGACCTTAGTAAATTAGAAAAACCGTTTAACATTTTGCACGTAACTTAGCACAACGTTGATCATTGATGCTCATTGTTGGCCATTGACACAAGACAAAACCTATTGTCTCTGGGCCATAAATAATCAGAGCCATGTGCTTGTCTGTAAGTGACTCCAAAACTGCAAACTATAAACGGTTCGAACCAACTTTTATTGTGTTTAGCCTCTTAGCTTCTAGTGGCACTTTGTCATATTCATTCGCTGGTCTAAAACCCAAACCCCAATTCCAAATCGAACTCTAACTCGAACTCCAATTTCAGAGTCAAAATCGCCTTGACCAAACAATGCTCAGCTTGGCGGTAGCATCAGTGTGAATACGAGTATGAGTATTCGCACATGTATGAGTACGAGTACTTGTACGTGTATGCATGTGTACATTGTCCAATGTTGTCAAAGTTCAATGCCATATGGTCTGCTGGGTTGGTCTCTGTCTCTGTCTCCATTATTATTGTGAACATGTGTTTGTTTGTTAGTACGAAATACAGCAATAAAAATACATAATCATATGAGGTATGCCAAAAAATAAACTACACAAACAAACGAAACGAAAAAAATAACAAAAAACAACAACCGGCTAAAATGTCAATACTGAATATGAGAATTGCGACGGCAGATTTTAAAGAATGCTTTAAATTCTCACTTACAGCAAAGTGAACACTATATAAGAACTATTATTAAATATATGTATATTTTAAAGATATAAATCAATTTAATTTGCAATACTTTTTCTGTGTTTTATCAATTTTTTCTAATCTTTGTTGATACCATTGGCTGTTTGTTTATTTATTTATGCATGCCCATAAACAGTCGACAGAGACAAAAAATAGAGAATAGAATTAAAAAATAAGTAAGTGAAATTAATAATAAAATTATATTAAAAACAATTGTAATTCGCAACAATTAGAAAATTAAAATGAGCAATACTTTGGACAATTGCAATGACTGACAAAAAAAAAAACAAATACTTAAATATCCGTGCTAACAATTTATTTTACATACCTTAACTAAATTTTTTCATATCTACTATTTTTCTTAAGCATTTAAAACTTAACTCACGCTACTAATTGGACAACAACTCCCACAATTTATCAATTTACAAAGCAACACTTAATCCGCTGACTATGTTCGTGTGTCAAAAAATACTTTTAAATTTAAATCAAAAAAATTTTAAGCTACTGAACAACACAAAAAATTGTATTTTGCATTGTGAAACATATATTATTTTTAATAAAGGAAGAAAATGTGTATATTTTTTGTCGTGAAAAGAGGCTATTATTTGTTTAAAAGTATAACATTTATTTTCGCTTGCAGACTTTCTTAAGAATTTGAGCAATAAATATATACAAAATGTACAAAAGTTGACAATATGGTAAATCATACATGTTTATTTGAGCGAGGAGATCTTCTTTCTCTCATATTTTGACTGCACTTACTTTAAGTAATTTTCACAGTTTCGGCTTATAAATGAACAAAAGAGCATACATACACATCTGTATATTAATTAAGACCAACATATATTGAGTATGCATGAGTATGATCTCAATGGCCTGACACAAAAAGCCAATTTTCGGAATTACATGGGAGATCAGAAGGTCACGATGCTTTAATTATTAATGGTAATAATTTTATGGGGTGTTACAATAACTGTTCAAACGCCCCTCGTTGGATGGGCCCATGTCTGCTTAGACTCGTGTGTATATACATACATATCTTTTGTATAATTTAGTTGTTTATTGCTCTTGTGTCAATATTGTTTTTGCCTCAGTATGAAAAGCAAATTGTTCTACTGCAGTTGGCTGTTCTGTCATTTTCATTCTTCATTCTTCGTTCTTCATTCTTCTCTCTGCATATGTGTTACCTTCGCTATGGGGTTTCTTTTTTGCTGCTCTTACGTTTCTTTCGACATTTGGACTTGTCGTTCAAGTACATTTTAATGAGCACAAACAGATTCGTTGTCCTTTTTTTTTTGTTAGCGCCATCGTCGTTGGGCTCAAGGTGAAATTGTGAAAGAAATCGATTGATTTACAACAATGCATTTTCAAGTCGATTGAATGAAAGGCTGTCGGGGTCGCATCCACTGCCATCCACTGACATGACCCGTGCCCACACTTTTGTGGTTTCCCAACTGCCATCGACATCGACAGTCCCAACGACAGCTTTAAATGGCTGGCGAAATTTCGTGATCTTTTTGCCAACATTATACAGGGAATTTAATGTTGATTGCTGACACTTGACGATTATGAGTCAGGTTCATAATTAAACATAAATACGTTTAGTATAGCCGACTGAATAATGCTCTATTCAGTTCTCTTTGAGAATGATGCCATTCTTATTTATAGAGGCAGCTATAAAATATTTTCAATTTCATTTTCAACAAATAGGAATGATAAATTCTGCAGCACTCGACTAGACAATACCGTGTCAAGGGCGAGAACGTGTACTAAATATTGTTAATGTATTTTAATTCATTCAAACTGAAAGGTCTTCAAATTTTTATTCCAGACTTTTGATAGCTCTCTGTGTTTCAAAGATGTCTGATGTTGCTAGTTCGATACCTTTTAATATCATTTTTACATTAAAGAAAAATGAGAAACCTTAGGTTTGCCCATTTCTTAAATTTAACAAACAATTGAGGCGCTATTAATTTTGATGCTCGTTGCATTTGCAGCTGTCGCATTAGAGACCACAAAAACTGCGGCCACATACAAAATTTCTTGTCGCGGCAAACGCAGCGGCTACGTAATTTGCTAATTTTATTTGCCCAACAATACGCGGCAATGTTTTTCAACCCCAATTCAGATACGCACCCAACTGAGCTCATAAATTTCCATATTGTAAGCAACAAAAGCAAAAGCAAATGAATTTCCCCATTTCCGACAGGCAGCAAAATCAATAGTCAATATTATTTTATTTTTTACTGAATTCCGATAAAAATTGTTTAGACTCAAACCATTGGGGCTTTTTTGTCTGCCTGTAAGGAAAGTGTGAAAGATGACACCAAATTAAATTTATGTAACAAAAGAAGCGAGCAACATGATTTGCATTCTGCTTTACCAAGTGTTTACTGTAGCTAACTAAATTTCTTTGTAGCATCGTTTAAAAATCTTAAAGTATATATTTCTTTTCATTTTGGCTGTGTTCCAAATTAGCAAACAGAATTTATTCAGACATTGAGGCAGAGCGCTTTTCGATTGCAGCGTCAGTTTATATACCCATTAAGCTTTGTTAAACAAATGGGTATAATCAATTTTTAAAGAAATGTATAAAACTGATAAATTGAAGAAAGATACATTTGAGCTGAGTTGACCAGCGATTCAAGCCTAGAGACGCTAGAACCAGTTGAGAATTCTAACTCGCAAAAGTGACAAAATAGCTATAAAGCTGATCTAGCCGTTTGTGAGTTGTATTTTATTGTATAAATACATTTTTTTGACTGTAAAATAAATTAGATAAATAAAATCTAAATTGAGATTTCGTTACTTCATTCGTGGAATACACCCCATAAAAACAGCCGATTTTCAAGGTGTATCTTAGTCTTTAGGGTACTCAGGGTATCTTATAGTCCACCATTTTTGCCTAGAGAGCTTGTACTTTTTACTACCCCCCTTGTCACAGCCACTATCTCTCGCTGATTTTCCATTTTCAATTTTCAACCATTTTCAGTACGTTTGCCGTCAACAAATAATAATGCATATATTTTCTGCGTTTCTTCGCGTTTTTCTGCTTGTTCTTAAGCTCGTAAAAATGTCGTGCGCTGTGTGGGGAAAGTTGAAAAACTCCGTTGGCTGCAAAACGAAAAAAAGGCATCTTTGCCGAAAAGTGCTCGTCGAACATATTTCCACACAGTGCTGCAAATTAGTGAGGCAGAGTGTAGAAGTATTTTGAGGAGGAGAAGCGACAACTGCGACTGGCGTCGCTTGTGGGCGTGTCTGCTGGAGTTGGAGTTGATGTGGCCATGGAGGCAGCATGGTTTTTGTTTTTGCTATTCCGCAATTAGAGGGGAATTACAAACAATAATGCTTTCAGTTAATGGCCGACGCGTCGCCATTGCCATTGCCTGGCAGACACACAGCTTCATTTCTCAACTTCCAACTTTAACTTTAAGAATTCCACCACATGCAGATTCATTTCCTATGTATGCACATTTAAATTAATTAAATTGGTTGTCATAGGTGGACAGTCTGTTGAATTATGGCCTCCATTAGTTTAATCGAAAAATGCGCTGAAACTTAAATCAGCCAACGATTCATGACAACGCCCCCAAAGGACATTTTCACAGATTGGAGTTTGCAACTGGACGGCAAAAGCTTTAAGGGTCGTCGTCGTATGGTACCACATGGCCACATGGCAAACCATGGCAGGAGTAAGTAACGTACATGACATGTAGCCAAAGGGCTCTACCAAAATTGTTGGCACTTGGCTGCGTTTTGGCCTAAACAAATTGCCCACAGCCAAAAAGGAACAGTTGGAGAAGCTGATGCTGCTCTGGCTGTATCTAAGTATTACTATTGTTGTTGTTGTTACTCTTTGTTGTTGTTGTTGTTGTTGTTACTGCCTTTTTGCAAGCCGGCGTCGACATTTTTGGCATTATTAGAATTTGGTCGAGTGTGGCATGGAATGACTTTTATGCATCGCAACGAGTGTCGCTCCCGCATTCTGTCTGTCTGTTTGTCTATCTGTCTGCCTGTCCCTCAAGTTCCTGTCCGGACAATGTAAACTGTTCACTTTAGTCGTTTGTCATGTGCACAGTGTGTCTGTCCTTCGGTCACTCCGTCACTCAGTCAATCTGTCACTCAGCCAAAAGCTCTGCCTGCCTTGACCCTTCGTTGGCCCGTGGAAGGCTAAAAACTTTTCGCTTTTATTTTGTATTTTTCCTTTTTTTTGCGGTTATTCTTGTTGTTAGCCGAATTTAACTTAATTTGCGAACAGTGCCCGGAACCCAAAGCTCTGTGGTCTTTGCTGTGCCCACAAATATATTTGACATCACATATTTGTTTAGTAAGTGAGCTTTGAAAAATACAACATACGTTAAATTAATGCAACCTCATTGTCAAATCCTTTAAAATATATTTTTTTAACATCTCGAAAAATTTTAATTTTTTACAAATTTATACAAATTTACCTAAAATCTCTCATATCTTAATTTTTCTATAAACTACTATAAATATTGTAAGCAGAAAAGCACAGACAACGCAGGGTTACAATAAATAGCGCTTATGTACATGTATGTCTATCGATTATTTAATTATGTATACATAGATCTAATGTATACAGATTATTTTCGGAAATTAACAGTAATCAAAGCGAATTTGTCGTCATTTGCCGATCTACAAAACGAACACAACTATTTTTTGTTTATAAATAAACACACAACATTTTATATAGAAGGCATTTTGCCGACGCTTTCATGTTTATATTGGATGGCAGTAGCGTGGGCGTGGATCCAACCAGAACCAGGGGCAGGCTCAGATACATTGCACAGCATACAGAAAAAGTTGAAGAAGAAGAATGTACCACACCTTACCCATACTCATAAACAACAGCAATAACAATGGCAATGGCAACATCAGACATGCGAGATCAACAGGCCTAATTAATGATATTTGTTTATAATTTACTTTTGCAAAATTAACAAGAAAACAACAATCAAGCTGCTAATGCACGACTAAAAAATAC
Organism: Drosophila quinaria; assembly: GCA_035047525.1. Classification (NCBI taxonomy): domain Eukaryota; kingdom Metazoa; phylum Arthropoda; class Insecta; order Diptera; family Drosophilidae; genus Drosophila; species Drosophila quinaria. The sequence continues at coordinate 96,168 of JAWNPO010000436.1, forward strand.
CCTACACTCAAGAACACGTTTGTTTAAATATTAATATTGAAATTATTCAAAAGAGCTCAAAATTAATTAACTTGTTTTAAGTTTAAGTTTTAAGTCCAAAGAATTTAAAGATGACAAATCGATGTTTTGAAAATTTCGTAAATCTCCTTGTCTGATATCTAATAAGTCGCTTATTATTTTGTTATATCTTTTTGAATTTTTGGCTTGGGTACATAAAAATGTTTTATCAAAAACTAAATCAAAGGCACAATAGCAAAATAAACATTTATGTACATTTGATTATGATTTCATATTTACTGTAATTATAATATGAACATATACTACGTTGTGAACAAAATTTGTTTTTAAATTAACTTGTAGCATAAACATGGACGAATAATACCTTTTGGAAATTGATTTAGCTTTACCACATAATATGGGTTCTTTTAGAATTGATCACACTCTATAAAACGTGTAATTTCAGCTGCGTTTTGATATATACACAAGTATGTTATTTATACATACATAAATGCCGATTTCATTATTGTCGCATGATCTAAGAAATGTGCCATAATGGACAATAGTTTTTGGCCAGTTGCGTCAACTTCGACTCGACTGTTTTTGGTTTTGACAGTACTGATTGCATTTTCTAGCTTAGGCAAAGTAAGCGAAAAGTGGTATCAGGCTAAAAGTCTCAGTGCAGCTGACACTAGGTTGCCGGTTGCCGGATGACGGAAGTAATCATCATCATCATCATCCCCATGCTATAGTCGTTATCATCGTTGACTTTGGCAACAGCAACAGCAACACGCATTTTGCACACAATGCAATTGCAACTTTGACTCTGAATCCGGCTCCGACTATGGCTACAAACGATGACGATGACGTAGACGTCTCGTTGTCGATAAGGCCATGTTTGACTTGGTTGGCAGTTAATAGTTCCGCAAACATATAGACAAACAGACAGAGCCCCAAAACGAAAGTTGCTCAACTGCAGACGAGGCGATTGCTGCTGGAATTGACTGCCAACTGACTTCGGCGACACCGATAGCAATGTGGATCCATGGCATTATATTGCAATTATGCAAGCAACCCCCACGGAAATGTCCTCCACATTGTTGTTGGGGTATTTCCACCCTTGGCGACGGTCGGACGGACAGACGAACATTGCACGCCATGACGTCGCGTCGTGTTCACAAATTTCGCTTTTCGGCGGCAATTTATGGGGCTAGTTGTTGTTTTCTTGTAGCACGCGACCAACAACAAACTTATCCTAAAAACAAAAATAACAACAACAACAACAACAACAACAAACGAAGCACAGAAAGTAACAAGAAAACGAACATGGCCACATGTTTGTTGTCAACAAATATCAGCTCTAATTTTTATGCTGCGCGCCACTCGCTGCGATTTGGCAGCTGCAACTGCAACTGTTATAAAGATAAAATCACTCGACTAACATGCAAGCAACTTATGGCAATAACTAGCCGACAGACGACAGATACAAAAGTATCTTTGAATTGCTCTCGCTTAACAGCAACAGTCTGTGCCTTGTCTCTGTCTCCCTCTCTGTCTCTGTCTGTTGCTCTAGTTGTTGCTGCCTGAATTTTGTCGCAATGTCAAGAGACTTTTGCAACTTGTGGGTAGACAGCAATTACCCCAAAGTCTACACTTACACAATACAATAATTTTCAATGTAAACTTGTAAACAGTTTTCATTTAAGTTCAGAAACTCTAAAGAATTTCACATTCGTGTCTTAATGTTTCTTGTTAAGTATCATAAAGTATTTAAAGGGTAATCTGAAAAGATGTATTATTTGAATGCAAAATTTAAATTTAAAACATGTAATTCAAAAAATCTAAATACTCTTATTTATTGCTCAAAAGTTGTAATTTTGTAGACATTTGCTAAATTCTTTCTTAGAACATTTGAAGTCAGTCAAGTAGATATTAAAAAGAGTTCCCGAAATTTAGCCGATGCAGCGACTATTTATATGGAGTTTTTAAATTAGTTTGAGGGCAATTGTAAAATAAATCAAGCAATTTCTGGTATACATAGATCTTAAAAAACATTTTGAAATACATAATTGAAAAATTTATACTTTGTTAATCAACATTAAAATTTAAAATAAATCTGATAATTTTGATTCAAAAAAAGAAGTACTATTTGAACTACTTATTTGTAATTTTCAATCGACAAAATTGTTGCAAATTTGAAGCAACCCACCACAGACAGAAGAGCATAAATAAGAATATATATGTACATATATCTATCTGTATGCAATGTGAGTGTCATGTTGCGGCATATAACCGTACAATAACTTAGACTGTAGACCAATTATGGGCACTCGAGAACTCAGGGTACAGGTCAAAGCAGCTCAATTAAATGGCTCGCCAAGGGCCTTTGTGCATCGTCATTCGCCTTTGATTCAAGTATCGACGGGGGGAACGAACGAGGGAGAAGACGAGGAACGGAGCTCCTCATAAACAGATCCCAAACATGTTAAGGGGGTTGCCATTTAATTTTCGAAAGAAAAGGAAAAAAATAATAAAAAGTTTGGCGCCGTTGTCTAAATACCATGGGCAAGTTACAACCCCCATTACTATGGTATATGGAATATGTCTGCCTATATATGTGTATTACATATAGACAAACAAGAATTTCAATGAAGTGTAGCATCACAATAATACCCTAAATATCTTGCCCTGTTACTCAAAAAGTATATGTATCTTTAAGTGGCCATTCGACTGGGGCATGTGCAGTTGTAGATACATAGATACTCGAACTTATAGAATAATGGCGTTGCTGCATTCGCACTTCCAACTGAAGTTGTTTTATAGATGTTGTGGTTGTTGTTGTTTGCTCGGTATATCTTATCGCCTTATCTGGCATACCAAAGGCACTGGCGCACTGAATGCCCGAGCAGTTGTTTGTTGATTATGCTGGCCCTGTTATTGTATGTAAAGATACTGCAATTGAACCTACAATTGTAATTAATATGAGTACACGACGCCTCAGACAAAACTCAAGGCAAGAGAGGGGGGAAAAGGGGAGTGAGACTGTCGAAATGGAAATGTATCTCAGTCTTAGAACTTTGCGCTTTCTGCGGTCTATCAATAAATATGCGAAGCCCCAGCAAAGCTGACATGTGTGTGGAAAACCAATGGAAAACCGATGGAAACCCACCCGGAAGTCAAATCCCAGTCGCAGTCTATGGAGCTCTAATGCGTCTCGGTCGAAATGTGAGGATGAGGGCAACCCAAGTATTTGACAAACTAAAAGATACAAGATACATGCGACCAATTTCATATCCATTAGCCACGCCATGTGGGCGGGCGCCCTTAAGTGTTGTCGATTAATAATCGTGTCAACGGCAGTTGGTCTAATGTTTTGTCAGGCATTTGTCAATGCACTCTGATAAGTCTGTGTTCTCTATATGTTTATAGGGGTTAATGATCCTCAAAGCTTAAAAATGCAATTCTTTAAGGCCAAAACATTTATGGTGAAAGGTGGTAATAATTTGATAAGCAATATGACTTTTTATAGATACCGTCTTCTTTATAGCAACCTGTGTGAAAACAAAAGTTCATAAGTACTCAAACTAATGATCAATTAAATGTTGTAGACTTTCGATAAAGTACCGAGCTTAATAAAGCTCCTTAAACTATAATTCCTAGAACTGAATATTTTTATAGCTGTTTAAATTTCATTTAGAGCTCTTCAAAAATAATTTTTTTATATGCATATGTATAAATATATTCGTGTTCTATCAAATTATTCAACTAGTCGAGTTCCCATTTCATTCGACTATTTAAGTCAACAAGAACAATAATTTCTCATCAATTTACCGTCTCGCTTTTCCGCTCTTTCAACAGCAAATCAACTAGTTGAATTATAATTATAATTGTTGTGCCATTGCGCAAATAACAAGAACCAAAGTCCAATGGAGAAAAAAACTGAAATACTAGAAAGAAACTCGCTGCCTGAACAGCAAAATCATCTTGTGATTTTTTGTCTACAATTTTTTTACGTTTCTTTTTGCAGACGCTGTTGCGCTTATTCGTTTTGTAATTTTTCTCTAAATTGTCAATTGACTGAGTTTGGAATATGCTGAAGGCAAATATTTTATAAAGTGTTTAGAAATATCGATCATTTAAGAGTGGAATTACGAGTAACATCAACAACAGCCTGTTGCAAAATCGTTAATTGAACAATTTTTCTGATGTATATAATTAAAAATTCGTTCCATCATTCCTTATGATTAAAAAATTGAAAAAGTAAACAAAATTAAGTGAATTATTGTGATAAGCTATGCACTTATAATATTAATTGATATTCTTCTGACACACAATATTATAATTTTCTAATTAAAAATGGTTTTGTCATTTATTATAATAAAAAACTAGAAAAAGTACCCGAAATTTAGTTTTTTTGTGATAAAACTAAATAAAATAAATTAAAAAAAAATAAAAAAATACTAATTGATGTTCTCTTGACTTACAAACTTATAATTGATTAAAAGTATCTCTGTCTTGAAATGAAATAATTTGTATTGATTTTATCGTTGGTTTTTACTTACAATTCATACTTAGAATATTTATGTTCTTTATAGATATTTGTATAAGAGCTCAATGCTATACATATGTATGTATATGAGCAAATATTGAGAATTTGAGAACGCGTGTGTCTCTGATAAAGACCGCAGAAAGGCGTGAAGTAAATATTTGCAGATTATCGGGAAAAGCATAAATAACAATTTACTGGGTCATCCATTGGCAATAGACATTTTGGCGGCCATTTTGATTATCTTTAGCAACATTTGTCAACTTTGTTGTTGTTCCTTTTGTTTATTTTTGTTTTAATACGAAATGCTAATAATGTTTTGCCCGAGGAAATATATGGAAATTTGTAGGGCTACCGTTGCCCCGTTGGGTTAATAAACTTGTTGCCGCAATGACCATAAATCAACACTTCTGTTGTGTTCCATTCAGTTTATTTTGGCATAACAAAGGCATTCGGTGTTCTCTTCTCTTCCTTCTCGAGTGCTTACAGCCATTTAAGCTGCTTAGATATCAACCTCCTCATTAAATAGTGTACGAAGTTACCTTTTGTGTTTATATATTGATTATAAATACCTATTGCATAAGTTGGAATATGGTTTGAACTTTAATTGCCGTAAAATGTTTTCTTTTTAACTAAAGATATGAATACAAGTAAATGAGTTTATGGCAAATCGAATGAATTTCTGATTATATCTCAGTTTCATATTAGAATTATATTAGTATTTTCTAATTAACGTTAACTACTAGTATTGGCTACCATCCTACTAAATCTTAACAAGATCGGACAAATACAAACGTGGAAATGGCAGATTTAAGTTTTTAAGCAATATAACGGCCTAAAAGTATGCAATAAAAATTCTTTTTTTTGTTTAATTTACGTAAGTAACGGGTATCCTATATTCGGAAACTCAACTATAGCCTTTCCCGCTTGTCTAATATAGAATACTTATAATACATTTATAGCTTTCGAGTACTCACATGATTCAAACGCGCTGCGATTTTGGCATGCTCCTCCTGATAGGCCTTGCGTGCCTTCCGTTTGTCCTGTGAGAGATGTGACAATTTGTCGCAAACAACCTCAAGTTGTTCGGCATTCAATTTAAACTGTTTGGCCTGTTGATCCAGCTCGTCCATGTAGGATCGCCAGGATTTTGTGATGAGGCTGCCTAAAATTAGATGAAAATGGAAGCAATCAAATATTTGAAATTGAACATCTTTATTTTTCCCTTATTTACAATTAGCTGAGACTGGAAAATATTTATCTTGTGACTCATAAACGATCATGTGTCCCCAGTGAGAACCTCGGCCATATAAGTGCATTTTGTAACTGAGAAAAATAACCATTTTAAATGAATCATTCAGCCCGAAATTGTTTCGTTTTGCATAATAAGTAATGCAGTTAAACATTATTATATAATTCGATAATAGCGAAGCTAAGCTAATTGCCAAGACAATTAATCTCTGCTCTGGAATGTGTTTTGCTTCGCCAAGTTTGAATTCGCTTAAAATTAGTTGAAATTGAAATTTGTTTTGTTGCCGCTTCATTTATCTCAGTCAAGTGGCAAGTTCATGGTCAAGGTGAAAAACCACTTAAAACAGGCCACCAAAATTGTTGAAAACGTATTTGCAAAATAAATGTAAATGTAAATGTAAAATAATTTGCAGGCAGCTGCAGTTTCTGGAACTATCAAGAGTAACAGACAGAAATGCAATCAAGAATTTGCCTTAAATTGTGCACAGATTTCGTGTTTATCGCATCCAACAGATACATTTGCAACTGAAACCAAACTGACATTGAAAATTATAGCAATTATTTATTTACGTCTGTGTTTATGCAAGTAAGTATTTATGTATGTATGTGTGAAGGTTTGATAGTCTGAGTGATGAAGAAAGGAGTGCGGAAAGAGGCAGCTGCACTTTGTCGACAGTTTGATGAGCTTAGATGGCAAGTATCTGCAAGATACTATACGAAAACACGTCAGGATGATTTGCCAGTACAATTAGACAACAGACACATGTACTTACATAGTACAAGTATGGAATGTATCTAGACTCTTGGGATACCACACACATGCTGAGCCCGCCTCGTCATTATCTCAAATCGTCTGTTATAATCTTCACGCGTCTAGGTTGAAATTGAAATGTGATCAAGTCACGCGATTGTTGTAGGCGGCGGCTGCTAAAAACTTGTGCCGCAAACTGTCAAATTCACAAGAATTATTTATCTTAGCCATTAGATGTTGTCGTTGCACTTTGGGACTGGCCATAAGTTGACTGACCAGCCGGCGACACGTCGCCAAAATGGACGCCTGACAGTTCCCTCTGGCCCGTGGCCAATCAGTGAAAGTGAAAGCTTTTTGGCGCATCACTTGTCGGCTTATCAACGGCCCCCTCCCCCTCTGACTAATGCGAATACTTTGTCCAACAGTGGCTCAAGTCCGGGCATTTCCAAGCGGACTCCACACACTGATGTGAGTAATGTAAAAGTGTTGGGGCCCAACACCAGATACAGCTCAGCGAAAATTCCACAATCTTCATTTGGAATGACGTAGGAAAGCATTGGCAAACACAAACACGCACACACACACACACACTTATATATCTATCAGTCTCTTTATATAAACTTTAATCAGAAAAATAAGTCAAACTTTTCCGCAACAATAAAAATGTCTTTGCAACTAACATGTGTTTATAAAGTCTGACGCATTTTAGACATGTTTCGAACCAAAGAAATTCTTTGAAACTTTTACTTTAATTGTACTACTTAAATTAGCGCAAGCCAATTGAATTTTTTACTAGTTATAATCAACACAAGCACAATAATAAAAATCTACATAATACTAAAATCTATTTACAAATTTTAATTTGGGTTTCATTTGCAGTTAAACTTTGCAGATAAAGTTACTAAATAAATTTGAAATGTTATAGATTAAATAAATAAATAAAAATTAAACTTGTTTCAATTTAAAAAAAAAAACCTGAATAGAAAACAATGTAAATTAATTGATTGCTATTAATATTGTTCGGTTCTTAATGATGAAGTTGTCAGTCCAAAGATATATTAAGTAACATTACTATTTCTTTTTATTTGTTTTTATAATCAACATTAAATTTCCAAGTAATATGACGAAATTGTCATTGATTCACAAATTAGTTAAATTAAAATTCTTGGAAAAAGTCAATCAAAATAAAAAATATGACAAATTAATTGATTGTTAATAGTCGTGTACTTGTCTTTATTATAACTATACGATGTCAAGCATAACAAGTATGTGGTTGAAGTCTTGACGTATCTACAGAAACGCGTTAAAGTGTATTCTGAAAAAGCTGATAAGCGAGTGTATCGAAATTCTTTGAATTAAACCCTCCTGTTTATCGTTAGCCCAATCAACTTGATCGATCAATCCTAGCACTCGTCGAGTATGCCTGACTACGAGATACCCTTTGATTGACACTCAATTATACACCGAATATTAAGGAAAAGAGACGCTTACCTTGCATTTCATCAGCCCGATCTATTTTCAGTCCCTGTTGAGCGACGGCTGCCAAACTGATAGCGTACTCCTTGTCGCATTTGGCTTTCAGTTGAATGGATCGCTTCATGGTCTCCATGAGACGCAGTTCCGCATCTTGTCGCACGATCAGCGCCTCGTGGGCTGCTCGGCTCTGAAGGGCCGATGAGAAGCCCATTTTGGCTGTGTGAATTCTTTTTTTCGTTATGATCGAAATTGATTATTATTGTTTTTTGTATTTTTGGCAATGAGTCACAATTGCATATATTTAATATATATATTACTCTGGCCAGGGCCGGGCTAAAAATGAAACATCAGTGAAAACTTCGCTTAAGAAAATTGCGCAACATACACAACACACACAACACATATACACTCAACACAGAGCACACACACAGCACAACAAAAAAAGCGCAGACATATGGCAAACACTTGTTGCATGCCAATATTTATGGCTATAAACATGTGCGGGTTATTTCCACTCTCTTTTTTGACACTTTGTCTTCTGTTGGATCGGACTCTGGCTCTTTCGCTCTTTTAGCCGCATTCATTATTTTTGTCACACACTTTGAAATACATTTTAAAAGACGCTCGCAGCCAAAATAAACTTTCACATGCAATTGTTGCTGTCGCTCTCGTTGTTGGTGTTGCGACTTTTGCTAAATACACGAGGCGAATTTTGATTAACGACATCATTAAGGAGGCTGCCGGCTTCCAAAAGTAAAAAAAAAAATGAATGCAAACATTTTTTACACTTGCCCCTAATTAGCCGGGCTATAAATTTGCATAATTCAATGACATTTAAAATTAAGCGTTTTATTTTTTTTTTTTTTTATTTCGGTTTAATTGAACTTTTCTAAAGATTTTTCCAAACTGCGACGCAGTTGTTGCTCTTTTCGTTGCAGAGCTAAACTTGTTTTTCCCGCTTTCTGGCGAGCAAACAAAAATAAACATTGGCCGAGTCGCGGTTACTTGCGAGACTTGCAGAGGCAGAGGCCGAGGCAGAGGCAGTCAATAAGGAAACGACGCGACATTTGCAGCGAGAGAGTGAGGTGCAAGTACCAAGTGTATCTTACGGATACACAGATACTGGCACTGATACTACGCCAGACTGCGCTTGCCGCGCCACAACAACAACAACAGCAACAGTTTGATGTGTTGTCTTGTCTTGTCTTGTGCTGTGCTGTGTTGTTTGCCTATGCGTGTTGTTGTTCCTCTACATATATCGGAGTTACCAAGTCAACTAAAACATAAACGGGTTAGACAGCCGCAGTTGCCACCGCCGCAGGCATAACCAACAGCAACAGCAACAGCAGCAACATCAGCAGCAACAACAACATTAACTGCAATGGGGCGCATCTGCACTTACAGTGCAACAACAACAGCAACAACAAAAAGCTAGGCGAAGAGAAACATTCAGAACCAGAACGTGAATAACAAAAGCACCGTTAGCGCATCGCAATAAATCTTTTGCACAACCACTTGCAAATTGTTTAAAATTAAAAATAAAATTTATTTTACATTTCATAGCCACATTTTATTTTATTGGGGTTGTCACTTGCAATTTGAGTTATCAGAGCGTAAACCTTTTGCAATTTTCTTATCACTGTAATGCTTGATTAAATGATGATCATTGTATAAGTGCAATTATCAAACTGATAAACACTCGCCGCACAGTTACCATGGAAATAAGATCCGTAGCGTAAGATGCTTGACCCGTCACATGGCCAATTCACAGAGTTAACTTTATAGTACCAAGAGACGCGTTCCACACAAATATCAGAATTTATTATCGAATACAACACGCAGCGAACCGAACCGTTTGCCTCGAATGCTCAGCGCGAACTGAGCGCAGCAGGGCGACAAACACGACGAGGCTTCGCCGCTGGCAACAATGCGGCGAATGAGCAACGTGAGCGAATTGAGAGAGCAAAGGAAAACCGGTTGAACGTAACCCAACAAACAAATTGTGCGCTGAATTACCAACACCTGTAACTCACTGAAAATGATTGCGGTTAACCTAATGCAGATATATATATAATCATATTATTCACATAATATGTCATTAGTAGTTTTAAAATGTAATAATTGTATTTACTGTATAGTATATGTCGGAGAAGACGGTATTATTAATCTTACTTTAAAACGAGCAATTTTCTAAAATCAACCTTACCACCAATTATAGTGCTAATCAAGACCTATAAGTTTCCCCTTTTGTCACAACAAAATAATGTTTTGGCATATGTTTTATTTCACTTTGAATGCGTACGAGTGTCGCATTCAAAATTAGAGAATTACCCATATACTTTTTCTATTTTCATTATATAGCAAACTGCTATTATTCGTACGAAACAATATATGTAGAATCCAAAGATGGCTCTATAAATTTCCAAATCTATGACGCAGTTCAATTTCGCTATTAACACCTGCACAAACACACCCTTCTAGCATTAGAGGAATAAAAAATCACCTGATATGTGACAAAAAAAAAAAACAATGCCAAGAACTGAGCTACCCTTGGTTAACTAAAACAATCCGCCCTCTTTAGTAACCATTGAAGACCTGCAGACAAATGTTATGGAAGCAGGGCAGCACGAATTGCATTTGGGCATCAAATGCATTCGGGCAATAAATTCATTAATAAATGGAAAAGCGAACATCGCAGAATCCATTCTGACGTTCTTTGTTATTCCAGTGGTTTAGGGAACAGGGAACTCTGCAGACTGCATAATGTAAATGTTTGAAATGTTGTCCAGAGCTTGCCTCATTCCAATAATGCATATTGAAATTGCAGGCAATATTGATTGGGAGTGTGGAAAATTAATGGTGCCGTTGCAAAGGACGACGCAGGACAAAATCCCTGGCGATTGCCTTTGATTTTATTGACGGCAAATGGTCCAGACCAGTCCAGACCAGACAGGCAAGGCACGGCAGCCTGTTGCCCATTTAACTAACTCGACTCTCAAATCTCGGACCTCGTCTGGCCATGTTCATTGTTCTGCTCGCCATTCATCTTTTTGTTTGCTTTCTTCTGGGTTTTAGGATGTTTGTCGTTGTCTATGCGCTGTGTTTATTTTAGGTGGTCCCAGGCACAAAATACTACGCTTCAGCCTCATAAACTATTTATCTTGCCGGCGACACCGCGACACCCAGACACCCTGACACCCCGACACTCCGTCAGCCGTCACTTTATGGCCGCAATTGTGGGATGTGATGGCTTTGCAGGCCTTTAGATATCATGCGATGAACCCTAAACTATCCTGCTTCTCAAAAATTCACAGTGTCCCACATTCTCATGTCCCACATACTCAGGCCATATTTCAATTGCTCGAACAAAAACAGAACCAAGAGCTAATTTTAGCCAATTGCCGCTCATAAATTATGAGATACAAAAAGTGCCATTAAATGTTTCGAAAATCCATTTGAAAACAAACAATTGATATATATATATATATGTTAAAGCTTAAAAAGAATAACTAGTTAAAACCGGGGACCATTATCATTATAAGTTATATTATAGAAATTACATTTTAATGATTATATTTTATTTTTTTACTTTTCACTTAATGATAATCATAATTTTTGAGTAATTTTATAAAACATAATCATTATTTTTTATCAAAAAAAATAAAACTCAAAAATAACTGGGAGGTAGCTATGGTTTTCCTTTATAACAATATAAAATAATATTGGTAAAAATCTTAACACAGAAGACGTAAATTACATTTCAGTTTTTCTTTAAGCAAAAAAAAATTAAACTCATTAATAATTATTATTTTTGAGTTTTATTTTTTATCAAAAAATTAATTATGGTGTAAGTTTTAAAAAATCACTCAAAAATAATGATTATTATTGAATACAAATAAAAATCATTTTGGCGCAAACCATTATTTTCTAGGTCTTTTTTAAATTGCTGATTTTTTTATTTAAAAAAAAAAAAACAAATAATCATTATTTGCAGACCCTGGTTAAAACTACTTATAGAATAGCTGATCACGGGTAAGTTTCTGAGCCTATGGAAGTTTCGCATTCAATTGAAGCTAATGAATAAATTACACATACAATGCAATATACTCGTAGATGATTCTATGAGTGGAGTTCAAATCGTTGTGAACTTTTATGCCATTTGCTTCTGTAAGTGGAAAAATACTTATGCTTCTTAACGAGAATACAGAAAAGCTTTCTTGATTTTACGGAACTATGGCAAACGAGTAAAACTCAAAAATTGTGCGTTTTGGGGTTGGAACAAAAGCAAATTTGCATGATTAAGAAATGGGTGGAAAATAAAACAAATTTTTTTTTTCATTTTAGATTCCCCAGAGTTTTTAATCTTAATTTATTTTGTGATTTAAATATATATAATTTTTTAACTTTAATGTCACATTTTTAAATTAATTGTTGTGTCGGCTGCTTTTAGCCTGACAATAAATAAATATATAAATAAATGGATAACCATTGAATAACATTTTTTTTATATATATTCCGTATGTATCTTAAATTAATATTATATGTATCAAAAAACCGGTCTTGCAAGCTTCTTTAAGTAAATAAAATTATCATTAGATTAAACGTAGTGGTATGCCGTTCTAATATATTGTAATGTAAAAGCATGTGCTCGCAGAAGTGCGTTTGTATGTGTAAATGGCACCTGCTCCGTTGTGTCTGTTGTGGTGAATCGGTGTCACTTGTCGCGTTGCAAACAAAAAAAACGCCAAGAGTTCCTTGCTGCTTAGCATTCCACTCAGATGGGAAGCTATCGGTCGAGCCGATGACCCATCAACAATACAAACTCCAATTTGTTGTTGTGTGCAAGAATTTCAATTGTGTTAGCAACAACAACCACAACAACAGACACGACATCGACAACAAGTGCAGCGACAATGTCAACAAAGAACAACAAGTGAACAGCAATAACATCTATAGTTGCTCATAAAAATGTACGACCAGAAATGGGAATTATGCATTTTAAGCAGGCATTAAAGCCTTGAAGAATACCGTAATCATTAACCGGTTTTAACCGATTGAAATTTTTAACCGTAACTGAAACCAAAAAAACTTTTTAATGATATTAAACAGAAAACTCGAAATTTTTTATATCAAAATAACCGCTTAGTAACCGGTTCGGTGAAGCATAAAATTTAATTATGTTATTAAGGTGTAATCCTATTTTTCATATTAAATTAGATCTTTTTCTAGTTTTTATATTGATCTCAATATAAAGATCTTAGTTTTTAAAATTTTTGATTTTTTTTTTTTAAATTTACATGTATTACATTTTAAATAATTTTTTTGCGAACCTAAATTATACCGGTATTTCGAAATCTAGAAAATCTGAACAAAACTTTAGTGTGAAACTACTGCAATTTGTTATCTGCAATTGTACACTGATTTTCAAAACATGTGTATCTAGTATATACAATATGTAATACTCGTAAATAAATGGATTATTGAAAATGTAATTTTTAGGGAAATGAGCGTATTGGATGAGCGTATAAGATTTTGAAAAAACGTACCTAAGCTGCTAGATTTATAAATGTTACGAAATGCTTAAATATATTTTGCAATGCTTTCCAGTAAAATTAAATTTTTACTTAGACCATTAATTATTATGAAACAAATCTAAGTCACTACAGAAATGCACAATTCTCCAATGCTTTTTAATTTCAAATGTATTAATTCGTTAAGCTTGAATCCGAAAAAGAGTTTTAAAATACTGTAATATTTTGCTAGTACATTTTTTATATTGAATCCAAGATAAAACAGCATAGAATAGCTAAGAATAAATTGCGTAACCTTTAAGTTAATATTTACAGAATATACAAGGCCAAAAGTTGAAAGAACTGTAGAGGATTTGTATTAATACATAATATAGTACATAGAAATCTCTTAGCCGCAAATATATATTTTCTTTAAAGTAAAATTAAAATGGTGCATAATTATACAATGAATAAAAAGAGCCCACTAGCTTTGTTTCTTGCAAATTCGATTCATTCGTCAATTGACTTTAATTAATGTTCATTTATTGCCTTTTAGTACAATTCATATTTCAGTGAAATTTAAGAATAAGATGTATGCGACTTTACTTATATTTGAGTTAAATAACCTCTGCGGACGTATGTACAATATTTTAACTCAAATTTGTAGAAAAAATTTATTTATTTTACAAAAAACCAAGCACACAATAAAAAGGATTAGATGAATTACAATGACAAATATAAATATTTAATCAATCTGCAGTTGAATAGACGATCGTCATATATTAATGCAATATTTAAAAATATGCCTAATTAGGTGGGTATCAAAGCGAACCGAATATCAGTTTCAGGTACGGTTTCGAGTATGTTCGCATTTAGCTTATCGATTAAAAAAAATTAAAAAAAAGTTAAAGATATTTTAATTTAAAAACAATTATCCAAAAATGTAGATCTTTTTATTGAAATCAATATACAAATTTATTCAAATCAATATAAAAATTAAATTAGGGCAGACGTAAACAATTTATTTAGTTTTAAAAACGATAATTACGCCTTAAATTAGTTAACTTTTGTGCTTCACCGAACCGAAATTAACCGTTAAGGATGAATCGGTTTCTAAACGGTTATTTCGGTTGGAATAATTTCGGTTTTTGGGATTCGGTATAATAAAATCGGTTTGTTTCAGTTAGGGTTATCAATTTCAATCGGTTAATACCGGTTAATGGTTACGGTTTAAAATCCTGCTTATGTTTCTTTTAACTTGTGCAACCACAAAATAATTTAATTCATCAAAAACTGAGTACATGCAATAGCTGCAATAGCTCTACTAATATACAATATATTTTCTCCGAACAGAATACAATCCAAATTTCGTACATATGTTTATATAATCCCACCTGGTTCGATGGCTAATTAACACGCAAGTTGAACCCTTTCCCAATTTTTGGCAGTCATTTAATAGTAAGTTGACAGCAGTAAGATTCCAGAAAAAAACAACTTTATTTGCAGGAATATCTGCTCATTAATGAGGCATATCTTTGGATCTACTTGGACATTGCTGGTATAACTTTCACTTGGGATCCGTGGGTAGCTTGAAGCCTACAAGGTCCGCCGTTTCCTTCACCGTGCGTTCGCCGCGTCCATGGAACTCCTTGTATATCTCATCATGTTTGCGCAGACTGCTCAGATACGTTAAATAGGTCTGTCCCAAAAAGATGGCCTCGTTGCGGGCTTTGCACAATTGCTGATCAGTTGTTTCGAATTTCTTGTACTGAGCCATAATGTAGCGTGCGGCCAGCGAGTTCTTGGCTGCGCTGGGATCAGCAGCACTGTGTCGCAGCTCGTGCAGCAAGGATCGAAGTACTTTGGTTCCAGACATCCTACGGAGATTTAAAATTATATGTGAAAACTACATTTTTAAAAGAATTGCAAGTATTTACGATTGATTATATGATGATGGGCCAAACAAACTTTTTTCAACAGCTGATGCGAGTGGCGTTGCCACCTATGAGCGTAACAGAAACACAATGAGTTAAACGAGCGAAATGAACCGCGCACGTTCGCTCATGTTGAAAAATTGATAGAGCCCCAGTCACGGTTGCCACTTAAAAATATCCTATTGAGCCAAAATCAAACAAATGTTATGAACTGCTTGTTTCTCTTTGGGACGCGCCGGCTGGCTCCATTGATGTCATTTCCGCTTTTTTCCCGTCAGATTTGGATTTTTTTGAAGTATGTTTGCGGGAAAAATTTGAAAACAGCGGGCAGCGGGAATTCTAGATTTTTTTAGCAAATTTAAAAAGCTTTTTTTATTTGTGCTTTTAATCAATTTTGAGAACGGTTTTAATTGAGTTTGACTGTTGAAATGTTAAGTTAAGTTTTATTGAATAGTTTTCCTTTTGGCGCGTCTTCCATCGCTAACATTGTGAAATCCTTTTGCGAAACAGAACAAAATTAATTGACAATGCCAAAAGAGTGTACAAGCAAAAGTTCGAGATGTCCGGCTGCAGAGCAAGGAGTTTAAGGAGTGGGCGAGGAAGAATCTCACAGATTTAACACGGGTGTGTTGCAGCTATTGTAAATGCAGCATAACTGCAAAATTAAGTGATTTGCTTGCACATAGTGCTACAAAAAAGCACACCAGCTCAATGGAGGGCTTTGTGCAAAAAAATAAAATAAATTTTGATCAATTGCCCACTAAAACAATTGAGCAGGAGGCAGCGCTTTGCCTTTTTCTTGCTCAGCATAGTGCAATCGCCCCTGTCAATCATTTAAGTGATCTTTGTCAAAAAAATGTGTGATGACAGCAACACTGCGTCGAGAATCAAACTCCACCGCACAACATGCACAATGCGTCGACAGAATAAGTGCTGTTTTAATTACCAATTACCCCCTAACCAAAATAGTACAGCGAGACTTTTATCCAGACGATGATGAACAAAATATTGAAAATATATTATGTAAACTCTAATTTTCGATTAATGTTAACATTTGTATATTTTAAGTGAATTTCTGTTTTTGTTATATATGAAAATAAGTCTTTATTAATGAAAAACAAACAACAAATTATTTTATAAAAAGCTGCTTTTTTCTTGACTTTTTTCCCTGGGATTCCGCTTTTTTTAGCTTTTTTTTTTCGTTGATCCAGCTTTTTATGCTCAGAAAAAAATGACATCACTGGCTGGCTCATCGGTTACTGAGGTAGAGTCCCATCCCTGGCCCGCAGTTCGCACAATCGATAACTTTCTCGATACACACATAACAGCTGCTGACAAACGGACTTTACAATACTATCGCAAAAAGACAACAAACCAACAGCATTAACAACAAAAGGTAAGCAAAAAGACAACAAAATCAACAATAACGAACACTGATCCACCTCTCGTCCAAACAGGATCCCGGTTCCGGACCCAGGCGTACCCGCCCTGCCTGAGACGGACACCTTTCCTACGTCTCCCTCTGTTGGTCACCGATGGACCATTTGTTTATATGTTGGTCTCCATATTTCTCCCTCCCCCTACATCAATAAATTAACCGGACATCTCAGATTCAGGTGAGTATAATTATATCATATCAATTTCCTTATATTCTAGCATTAACATATATTCATAAACAACTTTACATTTTCATTGCAGGTATGTACATATATGGATAATTCCTTACACGGACAGACAGACGAGGAAAAACGCAATTAATGCAGATCGCCACACAAAGCGGGTCACAGCCGCAGTGCGGAAATTTAGGCAGACGAATACATCTATATATATATGTGTGAGTAACGTGGTAATGTTTTGTGAACGTGAATTTGTTTTTGGTTAATTTTAATTAATGTATCGCTTAAATACTACCTTGACCTACCTAAAGAGCTCTCTGGGTGGTTAAAGGGGCGATGTATATGTAAGTGAAGATAGTGTATATATATATGTGTGTGTTTATCAGTGAACTTAAGCAACTGCATGTGATTAATAATGGTGTTTAAATTTAAAGATATATAAAGTTTTAAGTTAAATATTTAATTAATTAAGTAAACTTCTGTAAGCTTGGCAATAAACATCGTATACAACAAAAGTGACTATATATATTTGACGGCCCAAAGTGGACACCAAAGAAGTGTTGCTGCTACTCGCTTGCGAACTGAAGCCATTAATGTTTGGCCGGGTCAAGAGGAACGGACTCACTCTCATCTGCTGATGTGTAGTTCCCTGCTCCCCCGCTAGTCTCGACGATGCAACTCCGACTTATCCTGGGCCTCCTTGCTCTTCTCTTTGCCTGGTAGCGTATGCTGAAACGGCACAATTGTTCGCCTGGAACAGCACCTCCTCGACGAGTGAGAACCCTTGCGCGGATCCAGAAGATTCTTGGCACCTTGAGGCATTCATTGGCCGCTCACAAATTATAATTATGTGGTGTCTGTGGGGCATACGACGCCTCCGATGCTTCACACGTGGCTCAACGTTTCTGGATCGGCACAATCGACGGATACTTTATCCGTGGCACTGCCAATGCGCCACAAACACAATCACAATGATTCGGCACAAGCGCGAAAAAACGTTAACAAAATTTTTTATAATATTTTGGCGGCGAGAAATTCAACCGCCTTCGACTGCAGTCAATGTCAAACTCCTCTTTAGATTTTAGGCAGCAACGTGGTTAGTGAAAATATTTCATTCTTTTTTCTTTCCACTATTCAATCCACCGTTGCTACCAGTTGCCTTCGGCTCAAAAGCTCTTGGTAGGCCAATGTAGCTCTTAGATTTTCTGTCTCGCTCTATCGTTTCCCTCTCTTCGAGCGAAACGGGCGATCTTTCCTCGACACAGATACAAATCTAGGGTCGCCACCCCCCTTGCATATCCACCCGCCAAAATCTATCGATATTTCTTATTTTAAATAAACAATAAATGTATCGGCCATGCCGATACTAACATAAATACGCTAAAATATACAAGAAAAATTGGGCTGGCACAAACGATAAAAAGCTGTACATAACACAAAAAATGAGCCAAATTGACGAAAAAAAATAATAATAGCTGATTCTGAACTGATGAAAAAGAGCTAGATCGAAAAAAATAAGTGCTTTTGCGCCAACAAAAGGAGCCAGCTTTGGTGCAAAAACGCCAATTGTGGCAACTGTGTCTCCAGCTTGAAAAACATCGATGTGAGCATCGATATATTTTTCCAGCTCTATAAATCAATCGACTTCGACAACTCTAGTTTTTGCCTGTTATCAAAGCGGATTTGCAACAGGTAAATAAAGTTTATCACTTTAAGAACAGCTGCAAGTAAACATAAAAATGGCTAGTAAAAGTAAGTAGATAACATAATTGCTTTTAATTTATTGACGAATGTCGCACCTTCGGACAGTTATGCGACTCGCTCTGCTACAGCTGAAGGGTTCAAAGGACAAAATAGCAAATGTGTCGAATGCCTTGAGCAAAATTGAGATGGCAGTTAAGGAGCATGAGCCTCGCTTGATAACGCTGCCGGAGTGCTTCAACTGTCCGTACGGCACCAAGTACTTCCGCGAGTATGCCGAGCGCATTCCGGATGGTTACACCAGCCAACAGCTTTCGAAGGCGGCATTGGATCACCAGGTCTACATAGTGGGCGGAACGATTCCCGAGCTGGGCGAGAATGAGAGCATCTACAACACTTGTACTGTCTGGGGTCCGAACGGCGACTTGATAGCCAAGCACCGGAAGATGCATCTGTTTGATATTGATGTTAAGGGTGGTATTTGCTTCAAGGAATCCGAGACTCTATCCGCTGGCAACGACTTTACAAGCATTGATGTGGATGGGCACAAGATTGGCATTGGCATTTGTTATGATATTCGCTTCGAGGAGATGGCACGACTCTATCGCAACGATGGCTGTGAGATGATCATCTACCCGGCTGCCTTCAATATGACAACAGGTCCCTTGCACTGGGAGCTCCTGCAGCGAGCTCGTGCCAATGACAATCAGCTGTTCGTGGTAACCACATCGCCAGCAAGGGACACTACGGCAGATTACGTGGCGTACGGCCATTCAATGATTGTTGACCCATGGGCCAAAGTCTTGAAAGCCGCCGGCGAAGGCGAGCAAATTGTTGCAGCTGAAATTGACTTCTCTCTGGTTGACCAGGTGCGTCAGCAAATTCCAGTGTTCAGCCAGCGACGTCTGGACCTCTATAGCACTGAGAGGAAGTGATTATGAAAGGTAATTTATTATAATTGCATTTATAGTATGTTGTTTGTTAACTGTTGATTGTTAATATTGCATTAAAATTGAATATTGCTATTGATTCTCTCCCTGGCTGGATGGTTTTGTCTCAGATTCGGCCACTGGCAGGTAATTTGGTCTTTGAACCTGGCCGAAGAGCGCACGTATGGCTTCATCCGTGGCCATCAGCGGTTGGCTAATGAACTCCAACGCCTGTAAAGCAACAAGTTACAGTGTCTGTCTGTGTAGATAATTATTGCCAGATTACTTTACCTGCACGGCGTACTTCTCTGCCTCGCACAGAGGACTTGTTGTGGCGCTGGACAGCTGAAGAGACGTCTCGGGAATGCCCACCCCCGAGTGCAGCACCATCCGCTGCAGTATGTTCAAGTTCTCCGCACTCAGGCTGATTACATCCGTGGCAGGTAGATTTAGATAACGTATTTTGGCCAGGAACTTCAGTTGTTTCAGAATATCCAGCTGAATTTCGCGTATCTGATGTGTTGCATGCAACAATTGTTTGGTTGACTCGCTAAGCATTTGATTCTTCTGGGTTAGATCGGCTTTCCAGCGCGCCAGCTCCTCGACCATGACACTACTGGCCAGAAACTTTGAACGCCACACCTCGCATTGTCCGGCTAAAAACTCAATTTGTTCCGTGTGTGTCGTCAAATTGTTGGCCGTATCGAGCAGGGCGCGAGCCAACTGCAGTTTGTCCTCGGTGAGAACATTGACCCGAGTCTGCAGATCCTCGCCAACGGATGCGACCAGCAGGCTTTTAAGCTCCCCGTTGACCTGCGTCTGGAATTTGTATTGGGCCTGAAAATGATCGCGTTCCTCTCGCATTTTATTCAGCTCTTGCTGCAGTCGCTGCAGTTCCTCATTGCTGGCGCTGTTGCCATTGCTTTCAGCATTTTCCGAGTTCTTTGTATTTGACTCGCCCAAATCCAGTTCCTGGGTACGCAGCGTGGACACCTGATCCGCCAGAACGGCGATATCCAAATTATTTTTGCTAATTCGCTTCGTTTGCTGTGCAGGCGTCATGGGATTCACGGCACCCGGGTATGGTTCATAGGGCACGAATTTCGGTGGCTTGGTCTTCTTATGCTCCGGCACAGGCTCCGAAGTGTTGACCAGCCGCGGCTTGAGCTGCACCAGCTCGCCCTTTGGCAACGCGGGCGCGAGACTCCGACTGACAACTTCCGGGCGCCGGTAGAGCGTGTGGAGGCCGGGCAAGGGTAGTGGCTGGGAGTGCGAACTGCAGCTGCTCACGGATGTCCTTCGCTCAATGGCCGCTTCTTGCACTACAGTGCTGTCCTTGCGCGACAATTGCGGTCGCTTTATTTTATTTACATTTTGCAAGCCGTCGACTGATGTTTGTTGGTGTTGTTCTGTTTTCGTTGCAGGCGATATTTCAGCCTGTTCCATGCCGTCGCCGCTAGTGCGGCAAATTTGAGACTTCTCTGTATCCATTGCTTGCCAGTTTTGAGACCGATATTACTTTTAAACTGTCGCCTGTAACTTGAAAATTTTCACCTACTACTTGTTTGCCAACAAAACAAAAACAAGATACTGCGGAGGGAGCTGCCAACTCATTTATTTTGTCAGCTGACTGGTGTTGCCAACTCACGTTTTTAGTGTTGCCACTTGCGATTACGAATACAAGAACAAAGGGGGAAAAATCCATAATTCTTGATTCACCCAAAGGAATAACAACATATTGAACTCTCGACGAAAATAGTTTTTTAAGCCCTATTAACACCTTCTCAGCGTGCTAAGTCATCGACAAGTAAGAGCAGTGCAAATTGTACATAGGTTTGCACAAATGCTCGACCGGCAATTATGTTAGTATGTCGACGACAGAGCGTGAATTGCTACGAAACGTGAATGAAAAAATCGAATTGATTGAGCCCAGCACGGGAAAATTGTTTTTCGAGCACAAAACTGAGCTGGTGTTTGTGAAGCCGCGATTGATGCCGTTAAAGTCTCAGGCTTTGCAGAGTCTCGAGGAAATGCATCGGGAAACTGCCCGCCAGCTGCAAAAGAAACGCACAAAACGCAATAACAACAACAGCAACGAAAACAACAACAAGGCGGGTGAGGCACAAATGGTTGCCGCTTAAGCAGCGGCCCACACTCCCAGTTTAATTCAAGCCCTTAGAAGAGCACCCTGTAAAATGGCCTACTTGCTGACATTCGGCATCATTGCCGCTCTGTTCCTGGCCAGCGTCTTGCTCTATCGCTATGGCAATATACCACGTCAACACATCCTCGTCACTCTCTCCGTTCTGACCGCCTGGTGTTTCTCCTTCCTGATCGTGTTCACCATTCCCTTGGACGTGACTTCTGTAAGTATTCATAAAAAGGATTACAATACCAGTTACTCGTCTTATACATGTATGCATACTTTTTATCGGGTTTCTTATAGATAGTAGTATTAATAGTATTAATTTAGGGGCGTTGCTTAAAATAACGTGTGTACATATATCAGATCTTTATATAAGGGTTATGAATAATAATACAGTTGAACTTCCCTTACTCTCTAACTAGAGCTAAATGAGTGGCAGTAAAATTAATAAACGTAAGAAAAGAACTCTACAAGTCGAATGTCTCCATAACTCAAACCTTTTTCTTGGATAATGGTGATTAAAGTTGAAGAAGTTCGATCCCAAGTTAAAAAGTTAGAGAGTCGAGTGAGTTCCCGACTATGAGATACCCCTAACTGAAATGATATACATACATATATGGTCAATTCTCTAATGTCGAGGGTGACATTCGTACGCATTCAAAGTTAAACAAAACATTGGCCAAAACATTACTTTTTTATGACAAAAGGGGAAACTTACAGATCATGATTAGCACTATTATTGGTGCTTAGTTTGATTTTGGGCAATTTTTCGTTTTTTAGATTTTTTAAAAAAAAATTAAGGCATTCGTACGTGACTCAAATAGAAGTAGTTTTTACAGCGACCAGTTCTAATACTGATTTCGGCAAAACGTGAACGAATATTTTGACGCAATTAATTTTTTAAGTTTTTATTTATTCGACTATAGGAAAAACATGTGAAACAAACCTTTCATTAATCCATAAGTACCCACTTAAAATTTCGAATTTTAGTAAAAGTCTTCTTCTTAAACTTTTTTTCGGTTTCAAACCAAATTAGTTTGGATGCAAAAAAAATTCTTTGAACCTTTCTAAGAGTGCAAAAAAAAACTTTGCAAAAATCTTTCCGATAGTATTTTTTTAAGATTTTTTAAAAATTTCCAAAAAGCTACTTTTTGAATGAAAATGATGAAAAAGGGGTTTAAATGTTCCCATTTTTTCAGTGTAAGGCAGTAAAAAGTTTCGTTAACTTCGTGTTATGTGATTGTGTAAGTTTGGACTAGAGATGGGCACGGGCCTCCTTCTCAAGGCCCGGCCCGGGCCCGAAATTAGTCTTTCAGGCCCGACCCGGTCAAATTTTTAAGAGGCCCGGCCCGAGCCCCGATATTACTGTAAAAATTTTTTTTTTTTAATTATTATTATTTTTCTTTATTTTTCGTTAGTTTCAAATTTTGTTCTTGAGCCTTTTTTGCTAGCAAAGTCCCAAACTGATTCTTTGCTCTTTTTCTGCATACCATAAGAAATTTTTTACAGATATTTTGTCTGAAAAGTATGTGTTAAATCGTGACTTTTCGGGCCAACCGGGCTTCGGGCTTTTTGCTTAGGCCCGGGCCCGCACGATAAAAAGCCCGTTTCCAATTTTCATGCACGAAGCCCGGTGATTTTTTGAAGAGGCCCGCGGGACACGAAGCCCGTCCCGGCCCGTGCCCATCTCTAGTTTGGACACCACTGTTCTAAGCAGATTTTCTAAAATTATACTCGTAGCTATTTTATTGTACGTACTAATTGAGATCTACAATATACATTTTTTATGGCAGACCCTGTATCGACAATGTCTGGAGGAGCATAAGCCGGCACCGGCACCGGAAGCAGGGTTGGTCCATGGCAACAGCACAACCACAAGCGCAAGTGGAGGCACTATGCACCCACAGGAATGCCAGGAGCCCTGGGGCATGGTGCCAGAGTCGGTGTTTCCTAATCTATGGCGCATTATCTATTGGAGCTCACAGTTTCTTACATGGTTAATTATGCCGCTGATGCAATCGTACCTTAAAGCCGGAGATTTCACCATAAAGGGCAAGCTCAAATCGGCATTGATTGAGAACGCAATCTATTATGGATCCTACTTGTTTATATGTGGAGTTCTGCTCATCTATATTGCGGTCAAAGGTGTCTCACTGGATTGGCAAAAACTTAAGGCAATTGCCTCATCGGCCTCAAACACTTGGGGTCTGTTTTTACTAGTGCTTCTATTGGGATATGCCCTTGTCGAAGTACCGCGTTCACTCTGGAACAATGCCAAGCCGGGATTTGCACTACAATATGCTTACTTTAAGGCCGCCAAACTTAGTACCGATAAGGCGGAGGCGGAAGAGCACGTGGATGATGTCCTGGAATCGCTGCAATGCATCAGTCGAGCTGTGCCCAACAATCACGACTTGCGACCGTGTGTGGAGACTATAATGCGCAAGGTTCCCATTGAGTTGCAGGAGCGAGCTAGTCGAAACTTTTCACGGAGTGGCGCCAACGGCATGGGCGGCACCACTTCAACCATTGTGCCCTCGGAGAAGGCCCTAGTTCGCATCCACAAGCAGGTGATCAAATCGTTGCAAACTCTGCAACGCACTGAAGCCCTTTGGAGCGTTCAGGTGAAGACGGTGCTGCATCTGGAAGATGTGGCACACAATCTACACTCTGCCGATCGTCAATTTAAAACAGAATTTCCATGTCAGCGATCGCAACTGGAGAGAATCTTCTATAGCTCCTCAATACAATGGTACTGGGAGTGTCTATTGAAGGCGCCATTCCTTAAAGCCCTGTGCGTCGTTACGGCCACCATGTCGGCGATGGTCGTATGGAGCGAACTAACATTCTTTAGCCGGCATCCGGTGCTCTCGATATTCGCCAATGTGATAAATGTGGCCAAGGGTAGCTATGACTTCTTTACCATTGAGGTATTCTCCATGGTGGTGCTGTGTTACTTCTTCTACTGCACATATTCCACGATTCTCCGGATTCGATTCCTTAATCTCTACTACCTGGCACCGCATCATCAGACCAATGAGCACAGCTTGATCTTCAGCGGAATGCTGCTCTGTCGTCTCACTCCGCCCATGTGTCTGAATTTTCTCGGACTCATACACATGGATTCTCATATTATACAGAAGGTGAGTCCAACTATTGTATAACTTGATTAATTAACCATGTGGATTAATCAACATTTAATTGCAGCGCATTATGGAAACGTACTATACCCAAATAATGGGTCACATGGACGTCATTGGCATCATTTCGAATGGCTTCAATATCTATTTTCCCATGTGCATGCTGGCATTCTGTCTGTCCACCTGGTTCAGCCTGGGAAGTCGTGCTCTGAATGCTTTAGGCTTTCAGCAGTTTTTGCAGAATGAAACTATTGCCACGGAACTTGTCCAGGAGGGAAAGGATTTGATAGCCCGCGAAAAGCGACGACGCCAGCGTGCCGAAGAGGCAATGGCCAGGCGAAAAGACTTTTCGAGACCCGACACTCTGCCTAGTCAGGACTATATGGGCAAATACCGTGGAGGAGGAAGCAATGGCGGCGGAGGCGGCGGCATCGGTGGTGGTCTACTGATTGGTCATCGCACTCCGGCTGATGGTCTTTTGCGGGATGGCGATGTGAGCAATGATTACGCAGCTGTCGCCTCATCCTCGGCTCTCGGTGTGCCGCGTTCGCTGTCGGAGGAGATCAACGATCGCTTTGGCGTCAGCACACAAATGCAGATCGGCTTTCGAGGCACAAGCGAGCAGGATGAAGAGAACGAACGTCGAATTGTTGGGCCACCGCCCCGTGGACTCTTTGATGATGTTTAGGCTCGAAAATCGCGCATTAATATTGCAATTGATTTAGTTAATTTAATTTAATTTATATTTTAAGTTGAACCCTCTCCGCTGCTGTTCCTGTCACAAATATTGTACACATTGCAATAAATTAACTCTAGCTATGGCGTTAAAGGTAGTCTCTGATTTTCTGCGTCTATTTTTTGTCAGCCAGGACCTCAGTCCTTCTTAGCGAAGTGGACGGGCGATTTCTGCCATCTTTGTCGTCCTCGGAGCCGAACATCTGATGATCCTTGGACGTGAGTAGCAGCTCCGATATGGGATGTTTTCTGATGCTCTTCCTTCCACGGACACAGCCATAACGTGATGTTCGCGGCGTCTCGGGCCAGTGCGAAGACATGTCCAGAGTCGCTGACAGGTCAAAGCCTTTGACAGGGCCATGGTGCAATAAACTAAGATTACTCCATTTAATTTTTAGTTTCGTAAATTTCTTAATTTTATTTTTCAGTTTGCATGCTTTAAAACTGCAAACCCATTTTAAAATAACGAAAACTAAATGAGCATTTATTTTTAGATGTAACTTCATGACCGAGCTTGCGACTTGACCTGTATTATGACACCATGGATTTGACAGTTTTTAGCAGCGTTGCCAGTGCAAGGAAAAGTGGTAGTTATTTGAAATTGCATTTGAACTTTTTTAATGACGTACATGTGTTTTGTCTGTGTCCCACCTTCATCTAATACAAATGTAATAATTTAAGGTTACAGTGTTAACTCTCGATTTAATTTTATTTTGTAAATTTTTATTTTGTTTCTTAAATTGCCCATTTTAAAATAAAAACTAAATATGCTTTTTCAGATGTTACCCACTACAGAGCTTGCGACTTGGATGTATTATAGCACCATGGAAGTGACAGTTTTTAGCAGCGTTGCCAGATTAACACAAAGTGGTAGTTATTTAAAATTGCATTTTAACTTTTAATGACGTTCATGTGTTTCATGTTTCTGTTTCTGTCAGTCTGTGTCGCACCTTCAAATGGGAGGTTAAAATCTAACAAATGCATGTAACACAATTGTAACAACTTTAAGTATTTGACCAGTTGGTCGTTTGCTTCTTCTTCTTATTGTTATTGTTATTATTCTTCAGAACAGGGTTGTTGCGCGCATATTTGTGTGCTTTCTTCGATTCGATTCCGTTCTGTTCTGTTAGTTCTCAGTTATTAGTTATTAGTGAGTTATTCATCACCGCCTCCCTCTTCGTCCTCATCGAATTCGCCCTCCTCGTCGGCAGTGGCCTCTTGATACTGCTGATACTCGGATACCAAATCGTTCATGTTGCTCTCCGCCTCAGTGAACTCCATCTCGTCCATTCCCTCGCCCGTGTACCAATGCAGGAACGCCTTGCGCCGGAACATGGCCGTAAACTGCTCGGACACGCGCTTGAACAGCTCCTGAATGGCCGTCGAGTTGCCAATGAAGGTGGCGGACATCTTCAGGCCTCTGGGCGGTATGTCGCACACGGCTGTCTTGCAGTTGTTCGGAATCCACTCGACAAAGAAGCTGCTGTTCTTGTTCTGTATGTTGAGCATCTGTTCGTCCACCTCCTTCATGGACATGCGGCCACGGAAGATGGCCGCCACGGTTAGATAGCGACCATGTCGTGGATCACAGGCGGCCATCATGTTCTTGGCATCGAACATTTGCTGGGTCAGCTCCGGCACGGTCAGAGCACGGTATTGCTGCGATCCTCGGGATGTCAGAGGCGCAAATCCGGGCATGAAAAAGTGCAGACGCGGGAAGGGCACCATATTGACGGCCAGCTTGCGCAGATCTGCATTCAGTTGGCCCGGGAAACGCAAGCAGGTGGTCACTCCCGACATTGTGGCCGAAACCAAATGGTTGAGGTCACCATACGTAGGCGTCGTCAGCTTCAGGGTGCGGAAGCAGATGTCGTAGAGCGCCTCGTTGTCGATGCAGTACGTCTCGTCCGTGTTCTCCACCAGCTGATGGACACTCAGTGTGGCATTGTAGGGCTCGACAACCGTGTCCGACACCTTGGGCGAGGGCACAACGGAGAAGGTGTTCATGATACGGTCGGGGTACTCCTCTCGGATCTTTGAGATGAGCAGCGTGCCCATGCCAGAGCCGGTGCCACCACCCAGCGAGTGTGTCAGCTGAAAGCCCTGTTGAGGCAATGTTTTCGATAACTACCCTACTTCCTAGTAGGGGAATTATTAGCACCACTTACCTGAAGGCAATCGCATCCCTCGGATTCCTTGCGGACCACGTCGAGCACAGAATCGACCAGTTCGGCACCCTCGGTGTAGTGACCCTTTGCCCAGTTGTTGCCCGCACCAGACTGACCGAACACAAAGTTATCGGGTCTGAAGATCTGGCCAAAAGCACCCGAGCGCACTGAATCCATGGTGCCCGGCTCCAGATCGACGAGTATGGCACGCGGTACATATTTGGCGCCGGTGGCTTCATTGTAGTAGACATTGATGCGCTCCAACTGCAGATCGCTGTCCCCGTAATAGGTTCCCGTCGCGTCGATGCAGTGCTCATCGGAGATTACTTCCCAGAATTTGCCTCCGATTTGGTTGCCGCATTGGCCAGCCTGGATATGTACAATTTCACGCATGCTTACGAGTTATGTGTATTGGAATTAAATTTATTTTATTTTTTGTTTCTTTGTTTTAATTTTCCAAATATTTACTGGAGGGCAGAGAACCGATTTAAAACTGATTTTTACGTATAATTTTCTTACTTTTTTTCTATTCTATACGTGTACCGTAGTCGAGTCGATGTTGGAATGATACAACTACAGTTTCAAAATCCTAATGCCCCCTCTGTTAGACTACTTCGATCCCATGTGATTTGAAAAAAAATATCATTTAACACATGTTTACTTGCACATACATTTAATATTTCTTTTTCTATGCTGAGTTTGAGAAGTTTTTTAAGGGGGAAACCAGATTGGAGACCGAAATTCGAGTGTTTTTTGTGATTGGAACTGATGAAGAACTTGGAGGATAGTTTATTTGAATTTTGAACTATACATTAAAATTTTTTTGAAGCCATTTTCGCCGGAAATAATGAATTTGACTATCCAAATCAAGATTGAATGCCTGCGGGACACCTGGAGGTCCCAGTTTTTATTCGAAATCATTCATTTTTATTTTCTTTCGTTAGTAAAATATTCTTTTAGAATATAAACCACATTTTGTCCAATTAAAATTTAAAATTTTATGCTTTGGAGTTGAAAAAAAGTCATTTCAAGAAAAACTAATTAAAAAAGAACCGCGCGTTCTGCGGAACTAATTGGAATTTCGTGTTGAAACTTAAGCTACGTATTCTTGAATACCTGTACTATAAATTTGTGCAAAAACAATTGTGTTTTTGATTCATCTAAACTGGTTTCCCCCTTAATACGTAATACAATTTCTACAGTTTGGTTCTTAAGAGTTCTTAAACTTTGGGCAAAATGGTATTTTATAACTAATATGTAATACAATTTCTACAGTTTGGTTCTTAAGAGTTCTTAAACTTTGGATAAAATGGTATTTTATAATAATAATGGTGGGTCGCTCGAAGAATTCGAGTTACAATTTGGCAACCTTTAAGATATCACTAAAAGAATTTGGCATCTACTTAAGTGTGGAATTGTCTTAACGTGGCTTAAATGGTTTATCTCGAATGTATCAGACAGATGCACGTTTCAGGCAAAGAGTGCTCTCAATAATGTCCATTGGCTGAAAGTCCGGATCGATAAACTGCTCGTGATTGAGACACCGTGTGCCGCCCATGCAGGTGCAGGAGCACAAGGACGCAGTCTCGTCATTCTCGGTCGTGTAATTGTTCTCCAACAGCTTGCCGTGCATATTGTACGTGGATTCGTCGTCGAATGTGAGCGGTTGATTGCCAGCAGCCTGATTCGCGGCATCCTGCTCATCCCTCTTGGCGTCCTCGATTTGCCTGCAACACAAATAACAATAAGTCAACAGCACAGTTTATATTCAAGTCAATAGCCTGATTTACATGGTCATGAATCGGAGCACTAGCAGATTAATACTAGCGGCCACTACCGCCAGCCCAAAGAGTATGAAAACCAAACTGAGGGCCACATATCCGGGCTTGTTGGTCAGCGCCTGATCATTCTGGAGCGCCACATAGTCCCCAAAGCCAATTGTTGTCAAGGTCACAAAGCAATAATAGAAACTGTCAAAGTAGCTCCAGCCTTCATATCGGGAGAAGACTGCAGCTCCCGTCGTTATGATTATCGAGGATAACATGCCAGTGGCCAGCATAAGATTCATTTCAGTGGCGTCTGTGCAGCGGGCTCCACTTGCTCTCTTCGCTCGTCTTATTATCACGGATGCAAATTTATTGAGACGTTCACCAATCGACTGGAACATAACCAGTCCCAAAGGAATGCCCACCTATCAATAAAAGAACCAAAATATCTAAGTTCTAGGAACCGCGTAATGGAAGCAACTTTACGGGATTGGACAGATCATACCATAGCATAGCACATTGTAAACATTTTCCCAGCCACGGTTGTCGGCGTCGAGTGTCCATAGCCTGCAATATGTTTAGGTTTAGAAATTAATAAATAAATTAATATACGTACCAATACTTTTCCTACCCAACCACTACTCCTTATTCTAATCTCCCACTTTACTAAGGACTTTTATACCAGAATTAATTGTTCTTCGAAAACGTTATTATTTAATTCTTTTTAAAAAATAAATTTGTTGTTTTTATTTGTTTGATTTATTAATATTATCCTATTTATATCCTATTTTCACAGGTCATTAGAATATCTTCAGGTGATGTACAACTTATCATTTAAAATAAATAATTTATATCACAAAAAACTATTTTCGACTACTACATTTCTCTGCTTTTTGTTAAATCCTTATATGTTGCACGAAATTAAATACTTGATAACTAATCTTAACCTTTATGTTCTTAATGATAGTTAAAAATTAAACGTTTTCTTGTTGCTTTTATAATATTTCAAATGTGAAATCTTCTACGTTCCGCTTATCTTTATTATACCCGTTAATTAAAAAATAAGTAATAGGTGATATTGTCATTGCAATTTATATAACAGGGAGAAGGAAGCATCTCCGACCGTATAAAGTATATATATTGTATTCTTGATCAGCATCAACAGCCTAGTCGATATAGCCATGTCCGTCCACTTGATTTAATCTCAATTTATGTTTCTATCGACCTTACTAATTAAAAATACAGTTGAACTTCCATAGCTCGAACTTCTATAACTCGAATTTCTCTGTAACTTGAGCTAAATGAATGACAGTAAAATTAATAAATTAAAGAAAAATAACTGTATAAGTCGAATATCTCCATAAATCGAAAAATTTCTTTGGAGAAAATCGAAAAATTTCTTTGGATAATGGTGATTCGTGTTAGGGAAGCTCAACTGTATCTTTAGGTACATTATTTGTTTTATATGAGACAAATATAAAGTTGATGTATTGTTTTTGAATCAGTTTCAATAATATTTACCAATCATTGCCAGCACCACAGTGGCAAAATAAAATGCGCCAGCGAATTTCCACTGAGGTCCCGCCTTGTGTGGTTTGTTCTCTATTATTACTATTTCGATCATCCGGTAGTCTTCGGCACTCACATTGTATTTCTTAACGAAATTATTCTTCACCGCTACGGCATGAAAACAAAATTTGATGCGAGTTCCAATATCAATATTCACAAATTGTTGGCCAATTAACAAATTAAAATGAACATGCTTGTAATTGAATATGTTATTAAATTTAAATATGTATGTGCTTGTTAAGAACTCTGAAATGTATGATAGTTAATTCAAAATGTAACCGAAAATTAAAATTGGCGCCAACCTGTTTAACAGTTAGTGAAATGATGGAGATGAAGATGACGCCATTTTGTAAAGTTTATGCATAGTTTTTTGGTGTTTTCGGTGTTTTTGGTTTTGGTGTTTAATTGGGCATTTGTGTGTGCATTTGGATATTGCCGGGGATATATATTAATTGGTAATATATGTACCTTGCAAAAACTCCCAACGCTTCGCCTCTGTTTGCGATTCAAGCGAGTCAAAGACTGCCGCCCCGATGAGCAAATAGGTAAATGTGCAGACCACCAGCGACAGGGTTCTCACGTTCTGACGCTTCATGGCGCAATGGACAACAAATTCGAAAGCTGTATCACGGCAGGATTCTATTCGCATCTAATTATGCGATTCAAGGCCATGGACGGGCGCACACTCCCTCTAAATCAAATCTAATGATATTTATTATTTACGTCCTTGGAGGCTGTAAGGATTCTTCTGTACAAATCGATTGAATTACGAACGAGAACGCATTCAACAAGCAGTACGTTGACAACGCTTTTATTCAATGCAGCTGACTTTTGAATTCTTAACACTGATTGGGCAGCTTTAAATTGGCACTTGAGAAGCTATTTTAACAGCATCAACTACTCCAATTCGGTTGTAATCAATTTTATAAAATTAACTGATAACCGAACCAATTTGCGGGCAAAACGATAATTGAGAGACAGGGCTGTTATTTATGCAGCATTGATACAAGTTGGCAGCACCTGTTTTCAGTGCTGCTAACTTAGCTTTTTTCCCGTCAAATCTGGCTGGTTTTGAAGACCAATTGCGGGAAAAATTTGTGAATTGCGGGAAGCGGGAATTCTGGCTTTTATAGAAATGCAACCAATTTCAAGAAAATAAGTAGCAATCCGGTTGACACTTGCAAGTGTTGCAGCTTCATCATACATTTTTATCAATATTTGCCAATACCACCACCATAACCTTAAACTATCATCACAAAATATAAAGTGCGCGTAAATGGCACATATTTTTGCTATGCCAAAAGAATATAAAACGAAGTGCCCAGATGCTTGGCTAAAGATAGAAGAATTGAAGACATGGCTTCGCAGGGATGACACGGACGAGTATAGGGTCTACTGCAAGACTACATTTACTGCAAAGCTAAGCGATTTGCGTGCTCATGCAACCACTTCCAACAATAAAATAAAACAAATCGCCAAGAATTTGACGATCTGCTGAAAACCTTATAAATAAAACACATAAATTAACACCATAACAATGACTTCATTTTCGTGCGTTTTTCAGAATATTTTCAGCTATTTTTTTCCTTATCTCCAGTCAAAAACAGCTTTTTTTTTTGTTAAAAAGTTGGCAGCACTGCCTGTTTCACATATCGCTATCGATAACATAGGGTAGTCGGCATTTGTTTATGCGAAAAAGCCACACAGTCTTAAAAAAGTTTAAATAGCTGCAGGCTCGCCAGTTTTGATAAATAGTGTGCATCCATGCCCAATTAGTACAGACATGCTGCGCATTCGTCGACGTTTTGCGCTACTTATTTCCTGCGGCTGCCTGCTCATCTTTCTCAGTCTATATGTGATCCTTAATTTTGCGGCACCGGCTCCCAATGCGAAAAAGGTAATGTCTTTGTGTGCGTGCGTGTGTGTGTGTGTAAGAACAACTCATCAATAAATTCCCATTTCTGCAGTCAAATTATGTGGCGCTTGAGAGTAAAATGAATCAGCTGGAAAATGGAGTACAGCAGCAAGTTCAACAAAAGCGAAATTCGCGTGCTAATTTGGTCAAGCGTCCGGCAAATGCCAGAAATAGTGACGATATCCTGCCCCCTCACTCCCCCAACGAGCAAGCGGACGACAGTGGCGAATGTATCGATGTTGTGCGGCAAGTGCCAGAGGTCGATGTACAAATGCTGGAAATGTACGACCGAATGTCATTCGAAGACATCGATGGTGGCGTCTGGAAGCAGGGCTGGAACATTAAGTACGATCGCCTCAAGTACAATGGTCATCATAAGCTGAAAGTGTTTGTTGTGCCGCATTCGCACAACGATCCCGGCTGGATACAAACATTTGAGGACTATTATAATGCT
The DNA here is from genome assembly GCA_035047525.1 of Drosophila quinaria. Classification (NCBI taxonomy): domain Eukaryota; kingdom Metazoa; phylum Arthropoda; class Insecta; order Diptera; family Drosophilidae; genus Drosophila; species Drosophila quinaria. The sequence continues at coordinate 129,772 of JAWNPO010000436.1, forward strand.
GGTGAGCCAAAAAGAAAGTGCCAAGAGTCGAATTATTTAATATTTTTATTTTATATTTATTTATTTAATGTCAACTAAGAGCAGTTGACCATAAGTACTTTTAAAAAAGTAAAATTAAGTATATCGACTCCTTATTTTATACGCCATTTTTTACGTAACTGAGTTTTTAATGCAAGGTTGTTCTAAAGTTACCCACTCATCAACTGGTAAAATATTATTATGATATTCCTTGTAGTTATAAAGATATAACTAGTTGCGTTTTAGAGTATGTGCCATGCCCATTTTGTTTAATAACAAAACTATCGTAACTCCATACAAACTTATTCCTCTACTCTCAATGTGTCTTCTACTTTAGCAGATATATAATGATTTACTGTTTAATGCTATTCTGAGTATTATCGAAGTGTACATTTTTGCAATTTAATAAAGATAACTTTAACTGTTTAAGGGGTTAACAAACTTTGTTACCTTATGATCAAAGCCTTGCACGCGAATTTATGGTATGTGCCATAAAATGATAATGTTTACAAAAATAGGCAGAATTAATCATTAAATATTAGGTGGTATATTGCGTTTTAAAATATATTATAAATTATTTATTATTTAATGTTAATGCATAAATTACTTTGGGACTCAATAGTCTTACAATCTTGTAGACACATAACTTTGATATTTTATCAATCTTGATAGACTATTGAACATTTTCTAATTATCTCAAAACAAAATTCTTTTTAATTGACAGACACGAAACACATTTTGTCGAATGCTCTGCGCCACCTGACCGAGAATCCAGATATGAAATTCATTTGGGCTGAAATCTCTTATTTTGAGCGCTTCTACAAAGACTTGGGCGAGCATAAGAAACAACAAATGAAATTGTACGCAGAGAAAATGAAACTTGTGTCGCGAATTTAACTCAGTATTTTTTTATCTTTGCAGGCTTGTGAAGAAGGGGCAACTGGAGTTTGTGACGGGTGGATGGGTAATGCCAGACGAGGCCAATTCCCATTGGCGCAATGTGCTTCTTCAGCTAACTGAGGGACAGACTTGGCTAAAGGAACAGTTTAACATAACGCCCACTTCGTCGTGGGCCATTGATCCGTTCGGGCACAGTCCCAGCCTGCCGTATGTTCTGCAACGAAGCGGCTTCAAGAATCTGCTGATACAGCGTACTCACTACTCGGTGAAGAAGGAGTTGGCACAGCAGCGAAATCTGGAATTCTATTGGCGACAAATATGGGATACGCGCGGCACCACAGCTCTTTTCACCCACATGATGCCCTTTTACTCCTACGATATTCCACACACCTGCGGTCCCGATCCGAAAGTCTGCTGCCAGTTCGATTTTAAGCGCATGGGCAACTTTGGACTGAACTGTCCCTGGCGAGTGCCACCGCGTGCCATTGACGACAGCAATGTGGCTGCACGCTCTGACCTGCTGGTGGATCAGTGGAAGAAGAAGGCGGAATTGTATCGGACAAATGCGTTGCTCATCCCTCTGGGCGACGATTTCCGCTATAAGCAGAATACGGAATGGGATGTGCAGCGAGTCAACTATGAAAGACTCTTCGAGCATATCAACGCCCACTCGCCGTTTAATGTGGAGGCCAAGTTTGGCACACTTCAGGAGTACTTTGATGCTGTGCATAGCACGCCTGGCCAGAATTTCCCTTCGCTCAGTGGCGATTTCTTCACATATGCGGATCGCGCCGACAATTACTGGAGCGGTTATTACACCTCACGCCCGTATCACAAGCGTATGGATCGCGTGCTTATGCATTACTTGCGCGCAGCAGAGATGCTGCATGCCTGGAAGCCTTGGGACTCCCAAGCGGGCTTCGGCCAGAAACTGGAATTAGCACGTAGGGAACTATCACTATTTCAGCATCACGATGGCATTACGGGCACGGCCAAAACGCATGTGGTGAAAGACTATGAGATGCGAATGGTTGAGGCACTCAAGTCCTGCCAGTTTGTGATGCAACAGGCAATCTATCGACTGCTGACCAATCCCTCCATCTACAGTCCCGACTTCAACTTCCACTATTTCACACTGGACGATTCGCGCTGGCCCGGCGTTGGAGTGGAGGAGAGTCGCACCACCATTATACTGGGCGAGGAGCTGCCCACCAAGCATGTCGTCCTGCACAACACGCTCCCACATTGGCGCGAACAGTTCGTTGACTTTTATGTGTCCAGTCCGTTTATAAGCGTGAGCGACTTATCCGGCAATGCTGTCACGGCACAGGTCTCACCTGTCTGGAGTTGGCACCACGATACGCTCAGTAAGACTGTCAATCCACAAGGATCCACAACCAAATATCGCATTATATTCAAGGCACGTGTGCCGCCCATGGGATTGGTCACCTACATGCTAACCTTCTCGGAATCAAAGCCTGTGTATGTATAAGAGGATCAAGAATCGACTCGGTTATTTATTTAATATGTTTTCTTCTTTGAATGCAGCCACACATCCTTTGCTTCCCAGTTACTGATCAACAGCAATTCCGTTGCGGTGCCTTTGGGCCAATATCCAGAAGAGGTCAAGTTTGGAGAGCCGCGTGAGTTTTCTCTGCGAGTTGGCACTGGTCCCACTGTGGCCTTCTCCGAGCGTGGAATGCTGAAGTCGATGCAGCTGACACCCGACAGTCCCCATGTACCTGTTCATCTAAAGTTCCTCAAGTATGGAACTCGCTCGCATGGAGATAAGTCTGGTGCTTATTTGTTTCTACCCAATGGACCTGCGATGTCCATGATGGGTGGCGCACCTGTAGTCCTCATCAGCGAGGGTAAACTGGAGTCTTATGTGAGTGTCGGCCTGCCCCAAGTGATACATCAGACTATTTTGCGTGGTGATGCGCCCGAAATACGCAATCTGGTGGACATTGGTGATGTGGACAACACCGAGGTTGTGATGCGCTTGCAGACACACATCGACAGCGGCGACATCTTCTACACGGATCTGAATGGACTGCAGCTAATCAAGCGCCGGCGATTTGATAAACTGCCAATTCAGGCCAACTATTATCCAGTGCCATCGGCCATATTCATTGAGGATGCGGACCAGCGACTGACATTGCTAACCGGACAGCCGCTGGGCGGTTCCTCGTTAGCCACCGGAGAGCTGGAAATAATGCAAGATCGTCGATTGGCCAGTGACGATCAACGTGGTCTTGGCCAAGGCGTGCTGGACAACAAACCAGTTTTACACATTTATCGCTTAGTACTTGAGAAGATTGTCGGCTGTGAGCGACCATCGGAAGCGCATCCTGGAAGCTATTTAACAAGCGCTGCCCACAGAGCTTCACAAGCCTTGCTAGATCCATTGGATAAATTTATATATTCGGAAAATGAGTGGACGGGGGCACAGGAGGTGTTTGGTAACGATCATGTCCCAGCCAACGAGGAGCTGGACGTGGTTGTGATGCGTCGACTATCAAAGAGTACAGCCAATGTACAGCGAGTGGGATGTGTGCTACATCGCACACAGCTGCTGCAATGTAATGAGGACAGTCCACCGGACAAAGTAAGTTGCTCATCATCAATTTGTCACTATCAGTGTACTAAAATGGGAAAAAAACAAGTACATTAGAAACTAAAATTAGGAAACCAGCACTAGGAAATATTTGCCTAAAAATGCAATAAATTCTTCGACGATTGCTCCGAAACTTTAGGAAAGAATGAGCACAATTAAAAAATATTTATATTTTTATTTTATTTATTTTTTAAATTCAGAGCTGTTTTTTTTAATAAGTACATTTTAATTTTTTTGCACTCAAAATATTGTACTTTACACTTCAAATTTTTCACTTTCTTTTTTCCCATACTCAATTAGGTTTATTTAAGTTTTATACGTATTTTTTTAAAATATATTACTAATAAATATTTCTTATATCCACAGTTTAATGTGTGCAATGTGCTGCAAAATGAAGACGAACCCACCGTCAGCTGCCAACGCTCCACACTAACATTCCTGCAGATTCTGGAACAGTTGGAGCCGAAGACAACGCCCAGTCCGTGTCCCATGGAGACAGAAGCCTACATAATCAGTTATAGCGCCAAAAATCACAGCTGAACTACAGCAATTTTCTCAAGCAATAGTTCAACAATTCAACAATATCCTTGACTAGATAAAGACACAATTTATTTAATATTCAAAAATTGACCACACAACATACAGACAATGATGCGTTTGTGAATCTCAAATTACGTAAATTTTTTATGTTTTAATTGACGAATTATACTTAAAAATCTAAGTGGGTTTTTAATAATTATTTAATATTAAATAAATTTTAATTTATTTTTTGTGTGATACAATTTGTGTAAAATCCAGCAATATCAAGCAAATTCTAATCTATTGATACTGCACTATTTTAAATTGACTAGAATTATAAATATAAAATAATTCGTAATATTAAAAATATAAACTTAGTCACAACAATTTCGAACGCAATACTGATAGAAATTTGTTGGGTTCATTGAGCAGGTAATTCGTGTAGCTAAGGTAATTTCTGAATGCAATCTGACAATTGATAACAACGATGAACACTAATGATCTTATATGTAAGTATGTCTGAGCTGTCAATTGAAATCAAGGCTTGAATTTCCAAAACTATTTGGTTTATAATCAGGGTATCCAGCCGAAACGAATATCGATTTCGGTTACGGCTTCGGTTATGTTCCAGTTTACGATTTCGGTTATCGGTTAAGTAAAATTTGAACTTCAAATGGTTGCCGATTTTTTGTACAAACATTTTTTTAAAAAATGTGAAAGATACGTATACTTGAAAAGAAGTATTACAAATTTTCAAAAATTAAAATTTTTTTGTTGAAAAATTTCAAAAGTGGAGATCTTTTTATTAAGATATAAATTTAATTAAGACACATACATAATACAGTAAAAATTAAATTTAGTTTTAATAAACGATGATTACACGTTAAAGATGTAATTAATCTTTATGCTTTACCGAACCAAAATTGACCTTTATACATGAATCGCTTTCTTAACAGTTCCGGTGTAATAAATAAGTTTTAATAACTGTTAACGGTTATGGTTATGGTAACGGTTTAAATCCCTTGCTTAATAATACATTCTTATCCAATTTAAATGTTCTTATCAGTTTTTCTGATATATTTCAAAAATAATAAAAACAACTCGAATTTAAATTTAATAATATTTCAAATGTTTTAGGTACAATGTCGAGAACAATCTGAAACCAGTTTTCTTAGATAAAATCTAACAGAGTATATACGTATTTATACATATGTTGTGTTGTTATTTAATGCAATTCTGATTGCATGCGATTCAGATTCAGATTGAACGCGTGTTGCCTGGAAAATGCCAATGGAAATTCCAATTGTTTTCAAGTTGAGCATAAAGTGGTTGTTTTCAACGATTATCAAATCAAGAGCGCAGAAGAGAGAACGAATGTGAGTAATACACTGATAGAGAGAGAGAGAGAGAGAGAGAGCGGCAAATTGAGAGTAAGCTGAGTAATCGGTTTCTTGTTGCTCTTTCAATTTGAAATGGGCAACGAAAGCAAAATTTAAAACTAATACAACAAAAGCGTGCTACGCACACAGATACACAGTGCTCTCTCAGTATTTGTATCTGTGTGGGTGTGTGTGTGTTTGTATGCGCAACCACTGACTAACCAACCTACACGTACCATCGGAATTCCAAGTTCTGTACAGAAATCTCGGCTGCTCAGAGAATCCCATAAATTCAAAGAGACTGCAAGAGAACACGCGAGAGAGAAAGGTGATTGAGAGAGAGAGAGAGAGAGAGAGAAGTGATTGAGAAGCGCAGAAATCGTGTGCATGGCAAAACAATTTGTCAGATACGCGAGTCACATTCAGTGTCCAGTTCAGTTCAGTTGAGTTCAGTCAGAGTCAGAGCGCCGTCATCAGTGAGTTTTGTTTATATATGCTACATAGATATGTAACAGTATTACAACGAAATACAGTAATACATACTTACGCACAGTTAGTGTTTGTGCAATAATAATAAAAAACAATAAACAATAAATCATTATGTACTGTGCATAAACTATTACTAAAGTGGCATACATATGTACATATATATATATTTATATGTATTTATATATAAATATACACATGTATATATGCAACTCAAAGTCGAGTATCTAATTAAAAGATCTTTGTGCTATCAAAATCAATAAGAGTTATTGTCGTCGTTGTTGCTGTTATTGTTGATTTAATTACAAAAAAAAAACCAAAAAAATAGTAGTCTACAAAACTTAATTAAATAATGCACACACGCGCTTTAAATATTATAGTTGCATACATGTACAAGCGTACATATGTATGTGTATCTCTCTAAGCTCTTTAATGTGAGTGTGTGTGTTTGTGTGTTTGTGTGTTGAAGCGTTCAAGTGTGTTTATGCGTCGCATGTTAGTTTCTTCAACGTTCTTTATGCCCGTCTTCTAACTTTTGTCGCTGTGTGTGTGTGCGCGCGTATCTGTGTGTTCTCGCTGTACACATGCATGCGTTATATCTGTATCTGTGTGCGTGTGTGCTTTTTGTGAACTACGTTTTGTTTCAATGCCAAAAAGTATCTATGTGTGCCTTGGCATGAGCGCTTTACTCGCTCGCTCGCTCGCTTTGCCTCGTCTTTGCCGTTGTCTTTGCCTCTGCCATGCTGGTTACATAAATACTCACACCCAAGGCGTAGCAAAACCTACATATGTACATACCTATACACACATGTGTGTGCGTGTTTACTAAAATCGAATTGCGCTACTTTTGAAGGTGTTCAAAATTAAATTAACACTACAAATCTAATCGTTGGTCCACCAAGAACAACACACATGCACAAATTCCAATGAGAACGTGTTCGTATTGGAAACACAGCAGGTCCAATAACAACACAAGACCAAAAAAAAAACACAGAACTGCTTTAGCAGGCTCAGCTAATTCCATTCCAATGGTCAAATGTCATGCCAAAAGTAACACACAACAAACGGCAGAAGAGGAAGAAACAGAAGCTGGCGAACCAAAAGAAGAACGAACAAAATTGAGCGTATAAACCGAAAAAATTCAAATCAACGACGTCATATAAAAGTGTGTCAAAGCAGCAGCTCACACACACACTCGCAGTGTTTTTGAGTGTGTGTGTGTGTGTGTGTGGCAAAGCTTTTTCTACCACACTTCGTTGTCGCTCTCACTCTTTATTTCTGCCCATTGCTCTCTCTCTCTCTCTCTCGCTCCCTCTCCTTTGCTGACACTCTCGCTGGCTGCGGGCTGATAAAACGCAGCGCACACTGCGCGTATACATAATGTATATTTTATTTAAATGTTTTTCATTTGTTTGCTAACGAGTTTTTCTCGTTATTGTTGAATACGCAGCCTCAACACTCAACACTCGAACACAAACACATTTTTCATGTTTAGCTAACAAACATGAAATCTTCCCATTCTACTCCCCTGCCCTGCCCGCTTCAAACATATGCCGCGTGATCATTCCTCTGCAGAGTATATTTGTATTCATCAAAATATATATTTTTATATGTACGAGTGTGCACATATGTGTGCATGTATTTATTGTATTATGTCATAAACAATTTGGTTTTGGCATTCAATAGAAGTTCAATTTACTCAAGGCAAACGTGGCGTATGGACAACTTTGTCGCTTTATTGTTGAAAGCTTTTTTGTAGGGGCACAGGAAATGCAAAAGTTGCCCCCAAAATGTCTTTAGTTCGCGTGTGTGTATGTGTGGGTGTGTGTGTGTGTGTGTGTGTGCAGCAATTTTCCGAGGCTTGCATGAAAACCTAGTGCCCTAATAAGCAACAACAGTACACACACACACACACACACACACACACACACAGACACAATAAGAGTCAAAGAGAAACAGAGAGTGAGAGAGCCAGACATTAATAAAAAAAAATTGAGAGAGCTCAACTGCTCAAAGCCGTGGCAGAGAGAGAGAACATTAGAATGAGAGAGATTGCTCGCGAGTGGCGACAAAACGTACAAACTCATGTACATAGATAAATGTGTGTGTGTGTGTAATTGTCGTAAAATATAATTGAAATAAATTCTAAAACGCACACGGCTCACAACGCAGTTTCAGTTCAATGTAAAATGTTGAGCTAACTGCAAGCGAAAACAAAAAAAAAACTTTCAAATTCAATGTGGATATAAAATGCGCGCGAATTAAAAAGGTACGCAATATGAATACAACAGACACACACACACACATACGCACTGATACAACAACAAATGTGATCAGACGGGCACGTGTACGTGGCAACATACTTGCACGCAAGAGTGCTGAGAGTTAGACAGTGGATGCTGATAATTGCCATTAGTAACATTTTAACTAATGCATAACATTAACATTTACTGAGTTGGGTTTCAGTAACATAATAGTTCACATTTTTAATATGATTTAAGGATTACCTATTGCTAGCTTTGTACAAAATATGTAAGTTTTATTTTTGTCAACACAATTACTTTACTAAATGTATGTGTAACGACCCGAAAGCAAATTGCATGCTTCAAGGTCGCAAGAAAAAATAATAATGTTTTTCTTCGAAAATTTAAAATATCAAATTATAAACAAAGCTTTCGATCGAAACTAATCGTACTTCGGCGAATTTATCGAATTATCGATAGATTAATCAATGGTTGGCTGATCTACAAGGTTGCCACTCTTGTTACATTTATTTTGATTTAATTGTTTTTGTATGTATGTAGTGTGAAACTAACAGTGCTGCCCAGTACTTAAAGTTAATTCCTAGAGGCGCATCGGCTTTATTTTGGCATCTTCGTTTGCTGTGCGTGTGTGTGAGCCGAAGCCGTGGTTGCAAAGAGAAAATTGCCGAGGACCGTGTTCATTGCGCAGGTCCGTTACTCGCAAACGGCAACGGCAACGGAATTCAACGGCATCGTCTCGTCAAGTCGACATATTTTTGCGTTAGAATCAAACGTGAGACGCAGACGAGCACGCAGACAAGACGCTTGACGCATACGTAAAAATCGAAAAAAAAAAAAAAATAAAATAATAATAATAACTGCGGAAAAAAGCAATACAAAAAATATATGCAAATTAGTTTTTAAATTATAGCAATTGCTCATTGTTTGTTTGTACATATGTAACAAAAATACACACACACTCACAGTTGCAAACTTTCGATATTAGTCAAGATCGATAATTCGACAAAAACAAATTGTTGTTTTGAAATTATCGTGTATCGAGTGTGTGCGTGTAAGTCACGCTTGTGTATGTGTTTGTGTGTCTGTGTGTATTTACATAATCAAATATGTAAATGAAAATGCATTGAATATTTCAAATTTAACGTAAGGCAATCCAACATCGACAACAACAACAACAATTGCAATATTAAGTGCACCAAAATTAAAACAACAGCAATAAATAACAACAACATCAACAACTAGAACAACAACAACAGCATCAGAAACAGAAACAATTGTGTGTATGAAAAGTAATATTCAATAATAAATCTTTAATAATAATCATTAAATAACTAATGCAAAGTGTACACGTTAATAACTATTTAAATCTAAATTCTATAAAATAATCAAATTAATAACAAGTACAACATATAGAGAGTACATTTAATAAATAGCCCCGCACTCGATTTATTGCAGCTGTATGCACGACTCCTTGCAAAAAGGTGAATATAATTATATACATATGTACCTGTACATATGCCTACTATATACATACATACTACATATACATATGTAAGCATAAGTTCAATTGGGCAATAGCAAAAAGAAAGCAAGTATAGTTGGTTTAGTAATTGCTTTAACAAAATGTAAAACTACTTATACTTAATTTTTTTTAAGTCTAAGAAATCAAAATTAAATAAGTGAATTTTTTTCTATGTCAAATCAATTACTTGACTTACTGTACATAATAATTAGAACAATAACTTTGTCTCTTGTTTCACTCCCACACTGAGTTATACGGTGAGCTTAGTAATTGTTTTGACAAAATGTAAAATTACTCATATTTAATTTTTTTTACTTAGTTTAAGAAGAAGTTTTTAAAAACAATTACTTGTCACACTGTACGTAATAATTAGAACAGTAACTGTTGTTTCTCTCTCTCTCTCTCTCTCTCTCCCACACTAAAATATACATACATACGAGTGAGTCCGTGCATACATACAGACATATGTATGTATGTTCATCGTTTTGTGTTCATCATTTCATAATCTAATGAAATTATAAACATACTAATGTAATACATTTGTATGTATGTGTGTTCGTATGTGTGTATAAGTGATCTCAGCTAATCAAAATCATTCGCAGCTTAGCTGAGCTGCAACCCCCTCTACCCCCTCTCTACCCACAATCCCCACCGCTCTACGCTCTAAGCTCTCCTCGGTGATTTGACTGCCATTTTTTTTCGTATTTCGTCCACTCGGTAATTTACTCGTTTATTGTCAGACCCCGACACTTGATTCTACATTTTGTTGTTGCTGTTGTTGCTGTTGTCAAATGCAAATAGGCATTAAATTGTCCATTGTTTGTCGTTTCGTTTCATTTCATTTACATTGCCCAACTGCGCTTGCCTCTCCTCCGCCTCCCCCCATCTAGTCGCACCCCGCGCCCGTTGCGTAATCTAAAGAGCTTCCAGCAGTATGTGGGTTAAACTGCCGCTGCACCGAGAAAACCGAGGAAACCGAGCAAACGCCTCTCAGTCAGAGAATAGAGCAGTGGGCACAATGAGGCGACGTCAAGTGAACCAACTAAGAGTGCTTTGGTCTAGAATGCTCGACTTGCATACACCCAGTAATCAAGAACAGCTTTTTTTTTGATCGTGCTCCGATTCGCACTGAGTATAAATAGTTTCCTCTTAAAACTGTGGAATTTTAGTTAGAGAGATTTAATTACAGTTGAACTTCCATAACTCGAATTTCCCCCTAACTCGAGCTAATTGAGTGGCAGTAAAATTAATAAACTCAAGAAAAATAACTCTATAAGTCGAATATCATTTCCTTGAATAATGGTGATTTGAGTTGGGGAATTTCGACAGCAATTTTAAAATGTAAAAATCAGGATTGATTTCTAATTCTCAAATAAAGCATTTTTAAAGTGTATTTTTTGCAATATTACAAATTGATTGATTCAAAAGATCGATCACTTAAGTCGACGTTGCTTGCTTCTGTGTGTTTCAGACATATGCTAAACATAATCATACCCTGCTTTAAAGATTTTTGGCTAAAGGGTAGCACAAAAACGAAACGCAAAAAAGGTTTATGTAAACATGCAGCGCACCAAAATGTTCATGGAAAGGCACGAAACGGCTGTTAACCTATTTGGCAAATGCCAAAGCAGCCAACTGCTGATTCCAATTCTCCACTGATTAGCTCAGCCCAACTGTGTGTGTGTGTGTGTGTGTGTTTGTGTGTAAAACTGCGTTCAGGTTGTCTGGCAAGGTGATGCAAGTTGTAGTGGATACAGTGGAAAGTGAGGCGATAAGCGAAGGGACTGAGAAATGTTTTGACCGAGCGGGTAATTGTCTCAACCGTAAAACTGCCTGTATTTAAAGTTTACATATATTTTTAACAACAATTACTAATTATTTTAGTTGCTTTGAAGCTAAAAATTTAACAATAATAATATATAATAGAATTGTGTCATATAGAAAAAAAATTAACTTTGCGACACTGCAATTTCTATATTATCTACAGCAATTTTTTTTCAAAGTTTCTCAATTAATTCGTTAATTGTCTCTAGTACTACTCCTACACTGCGAGTTTATCTAAGTAATTCTGTGTAAAAACACATATTTTTATTATTTAAAAATGTTAATTGTTTTTCTGTTAAACATATGTTTAAATGTCTAAAGTTAAAATAGAGAATTAAACAGATGCGTTTCACCTGTTTGAATTAACTTTTGATTTTGAGCCACCCAATGAACTTCTCTTATGCATGACTTGCTCTTTATTTTTGTCTCTCTCTATCTCACTCTGATTCTCTGTTATTCTGAATCAGAATCAGTTGCCATATCACCTGTGCACGGTATGACTATGTGAACCTAATTGCAAATCTCAAATGACCTTGTACATCAACTGGCTTAATTGCTGTATATTGCGATCTGTCTATCTTTCTATTCTATTCAATAATTGCTGTTGCAGTTAAACTTGTTCGTCATATCAATTGAATTTTATTGAAAATTATTGTACAACAATAACAATAACAAACACGAGACTGAATGGCGGTATAAATACACTGCGTCATTTATATAATTTACCAATTGGATTGCATTTCAAGTTAATAAACAAGACTGAGAAATATTGCAAGAATTCAGCGATGAAAGATACAAAAATAATCTGTTAACACTCTTAGGTGGGTGAGAGGCAATAGAAACAATAATCATTGCTGTGCATACCACATGCTATTTGCCACTTGCCACATGCAATGAACAGTTGTGCTGTTTTCCTATGTCGTGTTGCCAAGAATTGTTGGGTCAGGGAATAGACGGAATGGACTCATTTACGGCGGGGCAACAGCAGATTTGGTTTGACAAAACTAGGCCTCTCTTTGCTGCTCTTTGCTTTCCCACTGTATCCACTGCTCCCTTTGGCAAACTGGGCCAAATTGTAATTAAAATGCCCAAAAAAGAACAAAAGTGTAGATACACGAGATGCAACCAAATATTTGTCATGCGCTGCAAGTGATTCATTTAATTTTGAATTCATTTCACTTGCAATTAGATTTTAGAGTACTATGAGTTTAGTTGCCTCCTTCTCGTTACCCCATTCCCTGTAAAGTCTCTGTGCTCCAACACTCAACTGTGCTTAATTGTGCGACGTGCCTAATGCCACAGCTAGTTATGCACCAAAGAGGCTAATGGGGCAGATACTCTTCTAGCCATCAGTTTGCCCCAGAATAGATGCAAGTATTGTACATGTTGTGTTGGCTTTTACGGTTTCCTTGATTTCATGTTGGCCACATCTCACACAAAGTACGTAAAAGTATGAATATGTCTCTTATTTAATATATTTCTCATATGTATCTACATACAATATAAGGTTAACTCACCTTAATTAGTTTTTTTTTGCCTTTAAACTTATTGCTTTTGAATCAATTTTCTTTCTCACAAGTGCGAACATTTAGTTGATTACGCGGAACAAGATGGGAAGATATTCTGAGTTCTCAGTTAACTATCTGAAGGATATTTTGACGATAATAAAATAAAAGTCCATGTAAATTTCGGAAGTATCTATATTCGCTTTTTTAATGAAATTCAATGTTAAGTTATTTAACATAACTTTAATAAGTAAAATCTTTATATGTCAAATGATTGACTTCGATTAGAGATGGGCACGGGCCGGGTCGGGCCTCGGGTCCCATGGGCCTTTTACAAAATTTTCGGGTTCGGGCCGAAAAATGTCATTTCGGGTCGGCTCAGGTCTAACTTCAAAGCCCGAAAGCCCGGAACACGCCAAATCTATTGCATTATTTTGCTACCCGAATATGGTCACACTACAAAAAATTCCGTTATATCCGTGAATTTTTTATTCAATTTCTGAATAAGCTCATAAGCTCATTTCGCTTATGAACACTTAATCAACTGAGCAAAATGAACAATAATGTTCACAAATGACCTAATATTCGTTCAATTGGTAATGCTAATTTTTTTTTTAATTTATCGGGCCGGGCCGGGCGGGTTCGGGCCTCACAGCAAAAATATCGGGCGGGCTTGGGCCTTTTTTCCATTAGGAATTTCGGGATCCTGTCGGGCCGGGCCTAAAAAATGAGGCCCGTGCCCATCTCTAACTTCGATTGAATTTGTCTCTATTTTGAGCATCTGTTTGAAATAAGTATTTTTATTTTTTGACTGAATTATTACCAATATTTTGTGTTAAGAATTAATGTCCACATAAAATCAACTGGTTGCAATGTCGACTTCTTAAATAATAATACATGCCACATGCAATTGAGTCACATTACAAAGAGCTTCAAATAACATGCTCTGTTTGTCTGGGACGCGACACACACACATACAGACGAACACCCACAAGTAGATGTGATTAGAATGAAAGCGAAGAGCTTCCTTCCACTTGTTTACTTGCCACTTGCCACTTGCCACAACGCGTCATGCCACACACAATTAGTTGGTCTTGTTGATGTTGCCATTTGACTGCCTTTTGGCATTCCTCACATTATTTATGGATAATTCATAGACGCACCTTTTATTTAGAGCTGGATGGGCAACAACAACAACAACACACATAATCCCCATTACACACACACACATATATATATAAGTATCGACAAGTCGACCCAGCGACATAGTTTTGTACCGTGTTGTGCTCGCCTGCAACTTGCCACAGTAATTTACATATAGCACACTCACAGACACACACACACATGTGTTTTTGGCTGCATGTTATGTTGCCCGTCTGCCTGCAGTGACGCTGGCGTCGCAGCCAGCGCCGCTGTCGCCCGTGTGGCCTAATTGTGCGCTTTTGATTTAGTTTCATGACGTGGAGGCGGCAACATCGCAACTCCAACGCTCCTCCGTTTTCTCATCCATTACAGCTGACAATGTGCAATGTGCTCTGCGCAATCTCCCTCTCCCACTCTCCCACTCTGCGACTCTGCCTCTCTCATTCATTTGCTCTCTCCCTGGGTTTTTGCTCTCTTTGTGCATGCTCTCCCTCTCGCTATCGCTCGCTCTGGGCAATTTCTGCTTGCCGCAGCATTTTGAATTTCTCAATGCATATTTGTCATACCTTGAATGTGTTTTCTTGTTTTTCTTTTTTTGTAAATTAAGTTAAATTTCGTTCTTTTTTTTGTGCTTTTTTAAATTTTGATGGCATTGACGTTTTGGCTAGTTGTTGTATTTATTCTTGCAAATATTACGAGTTTAACCTTCACCCATTTAAGGTAAATGAAGAACTTTATATTGTGTACAAAAATAGTACCATTTGCTGCTCAAAAAGTGTACCAAATTTTAATATCTTTAAATTTCAACAATTATTTGTATTTATTTTTACAATAATTTCGTTATTATTTATTTTCTTGCCAGAATCTTTAATATATTTAAATTGAATTTCTTTACTTGGTTTATTTATATAAATAATTATGTACCATTGTAGTGATCTTATGTACCAATGTGGAAAAAGGGTACAAAGTTTTGTACAATTTTGCGAAACGTGCTTGGAATTTGAGAATCGGTTCACTTGGCTTTATATTGTGTACCATTGTGAATGGTAGTGATCTAATGTACCAATTTGTTAAAATTGTGCCAATTGTCGTACAATTGTACCTAAAGTGTTTGGCATACGAGAAGTTCTCAGTTTAGTGAATGGGTTTGCTTTCGAACTAAATGTACAATGTGCATATAAATATGTATGTACGTGTATACATAGATCAGCTCACCTGGTGAGCGAGTGTGTGTTTTAACAAATATTTCATACAATATTTATTGCAATACTTGTACACATATGTTGGGCATGTGAAAACATTGCGTATACGCAGCGTGTGGTTGCACGTTCATTATGCAACACACAATCTCTGGCTAATGTAAAATTCTAATTTAATTTGCTTATTAATAATTATAATTTTGGCTGCCAAAACAGCTGATGCTGATGATGACGATGATGACGATGCCCCTGCTCTCATCTTCAATAACTCCCTGCCGTCGTGGCGTCACAAATAAGGTCAGCCCGACTCGTATAATATATTTATGACTAGCGGCAAGTACATACACACACATATCGACATCGACATGCAAAACAAAAGAGCTCTGAGCCGAGTCAACGAAATCTAAAGCCAAAATCCATGGCAACCAAGCAGACGAACTGGCAAAGCCGCTTACTCCACTTATTCTACTGAGTATGAATACGAGAATCTGTGCTCTGTTCTGTGTCTGGCTGTGATGCCGCAATTTCAAGGCCCAAAATAGCTAACTTTATTTAATAACTAAAATATCTAGAAAATTTATAACAGTGAAATTTTAATTCCAAAATATTTTTTTTGCGACTGTATCCTTAAATTTTTCGGATTATGAATTTATTTAAACAAAATCTTAACTTAATTATATTAAAATATTTTGCTCTGCCTTTTAAATATTTTCTACAAAGAATATGTATATTGAAATTATCTGGCAATCTGAATAAGTTGTCATATTTTCACATTTGTAGCTAGTAGCGTAATAAGTCTTAAGTCTAGCTTTTTAATAGCCAAAATGACAACACTGTTGTGCTGTGCTGTTATGTGTGTTGTATGTAAGTAAGTGAGAATCCGCAGCAACAAAATAAAGTAACGACAGCAGCAAACCTGCCGCAGTTTCGGGGGCAGGAATAAGGACTTGCAATGAGCATAAATTATGTGAACAAAGGCTGAGCACGAGATGAGGAGGGAGGGGAGGGAGTAGGAACTGCAGGAGTAGGAGCTGGAGGAGGAGGAGCAGCGTCTGCCTGCAAACACTCAACTGAATGTTGGGGCTGTCATCTTCTTCTCCTGGATGCTTATCTTTCCTAAATAGACGCTTTGATGCCACTGTAAATATTGATAAACACACACACACACACACATAGCTAAGGAAAATGAGAGATGGAAATTGAACCCTTCACTTAAAGACGCCTCCAATAGGAATACATATACTTACATTCCATAGACTATGTTTCATCTGGGGGTCAGTGGGCGTTTCTGGTATAATTTTATATCGCGTGCTTCACTTATTGATTTTCGCTTTCATTTTTCATGTAACATGCGAGGACAAGGGGAAACGGAGCAATAGGGAAAACAAAAATAACTGCTTACATATGCGAGTTGTTGAGTTTTGTTGTATGGAGCCAGGACACTGGACAAAAGTAAACATGAGAACCGAAAATATACAAATTCATTTCTTCAACTCACGAGCTCCGAGCACGTGCTTGCCGACAAAGTCATCGAGGTCGCCTCTCGCCTCTTTTCGTTTTTCAGCGACCCCTCGTCCCCTCGTCCCTTTGTCCCTTTGCCCTTTGGCATCATTCTCGCAGGCTCATTCATATTTGGCGCCTGGTTGTTAAATATGCGCAGTGTTTACCTTTTGCAGGCAATGTCCTTGCCAGTGGCACATTGCTTTAATGCCATTCAAAGGAAAAAATGAAAAATATAAAAGAAAAGTACTGCACTCCGAATGTTTGATACCCTTTGCAAAGTTCTGTATTAAATTATCGATACATTGTTGCAGGGTATCAAACCGAAAAAAATAACGATTTCAGTTACGGTTTCGAATGATTTCTGTAAATCGGTTATTGCCACGGTTATCGGTTATTTGTATGCTTCGGTTTATAAATGTTTAAGATATGTAAATTTGAAAACAAATATTCAAAAATTACAACTTGGAAATTTTAATCAGATTTAGTTAAAAAAAAAGATGATTTCACCTTCATAACAAAGTTAAATTTCATGGGTTTCTTACCGGTTATTTTGGTTGGAATAAATTCGGGTTTTCGGTATCGGTATAATTAAAGAGTTTTGTTTCGTTTACGGTTTTAGTTAAGGTTACCAATTTCAATCGGTTAATTCCGGTTAACGGTTACGGTTATGGTTAAGGTTTTAATCCCTGGATTGTTGTTATGACTGAAGTTCGCAAAGTTGGCTGAGATATCTTAGGAGTCACAGTCTTAATCTGTGAGATATGTTGAAATACATGAGAAAAACAACATAACATGTCTATTTTGACTCAGATTGTCGTTCTTGTCCAACATATTTATGCTTTTTGAGGTACTTTAATGCTCTAACCCATTCTGTGACGAAATCAAAATACTTTCTGCAAGGTGTATTATGATAAAAATAAAAATGTCAAGCCAGAAATGTCCTGGGGCCGAACCGAATTCAAGCTTATGATATTTGCGCTTTTGTTGTGCCCACGCTGGCGACTTCCGCTAATGTGCTACTTCCACCCCCTTCTTTTCATCCCTTTGCTGCTCCTGGTGGCACTTAACAATCATAAAGCTCACTGACTGCCGCCCAAGGTACAAGGACTACACAGCACAGCCAAGTTGTCAACTGACCCAGCATTTTCCATTGTTAATTTAACTATGTACAAATATATATATGCGTATATACAAATATTATATACATATGTATGAATGTGTGTTCTTATACCCGTTACTTAAAAAATAAGTAAAAGGGTATATTGTATGTAAATGTATGTAACAGGGAGAAGGAAGCAGCTCCGAGCTTGTAAAATATACACATATATTCTTGATCAGAATCAGTCTACTTAAACAAGATCTGACAAATAGAACGGTAGTCATGGCTGATTTAAGTTTCAAACAATGTAAGTGCCTAAAAATATGTTAAAAAAATATTTAATATTTTTTTAAATTAGTAACGGGTATCTTATAGTCGGGAACTCGATTGTAGCCTTTCCCGCTTGTTTTTCTTGATATTATTGTCCCATTTGTATAGAGTCTATTACTACTAGTTTTTATTATCGCACATTTGCCATGGCTGCAATTACGTATTTGGGGTAATTGTTCGATGCTCGCTTGGATTATTGCCTTATGCAGTAATTGTGGCTTTGATTTGATGACGTGCAAAGGACATTTCAAATGAGTTTCAGTTGAAGTTGGAGTTTAACTTTTGTAAGAGTTAAAAAAAACATAACAGAGGTGTTTCTACAATCATCATCATACTCGTAAATCAATATACATTTCACATTTGACTGATTGTCTAGACATCACACATTGAATACTCGTAAAGCGATAACTTAACTTTGAGTTTATCAGCTGGAAAATAATCCATAAGAGCATTATTCATGAGTGTGCGTGTCCTTTTTGTGTGGCTGCTGATGAAAAGCCAAAGACAGCACGATTTATCAGCGTGTTGAGAGATAAAAGATACAAGCGCTTACAAATAGATACGATACGACAGCAGCATCAACAGCATTAACAGCTGCTGTCAGCAGATTTGGCTGAGGAGAAGGCGATAAATGACACCAAAATGGGCAAACAAAACGACAATCGACAATAACAAATGAGCATCCATTCACTGGCTGTGTTTGTGTTTGTCTTTGAGTAACTTGTATCTGCAGATTTGTATCTCAAAGTATAACAAAATTTGACATCAATGAGTTTGAGTATGAGTAGAAGGATTATTTCTTAACTTGTGCAGAACTTGTTCGATGTACTACGCTTATCAGCATCAAGGCGAACAGCAACAATAATAAAGCAATTAAACTGCCAGCGCAGACAGAAGGCACAGAAAATATAAAAAACTATTTACTGATAACAAAGTAAATGCACACACACACACACAAACACATGGAATGAGAGTCATATACTCTCAGATACTCACACTCAATAGATTTTAGTGAGAGAGGCTGAGCAAACACTTTGCAAACTGTCAAACAGTCGAACTCTCGATGTTTTGTAGATAAAGTATCTACAAGATACGCTGCCTGTCTGCCTGAAATTCGTGCTCTTCAACTCTCTCACTCTCATTTCCTCGCTCTCCCGTGCTCTCTCTCTCTCTCTTTCTTTCCTTCGCTCTCTATCTCAGTCTTGTTCTCTCGCTCAGCCAGCATTTGAAACTCGTAGATACTTTACTAAATAAGTGTAAGGGGCAAGTGTGTGTGTGTGTGTGTGCTTAACGTTCGTATGAAATTCATTTCGTTTTTAATTGTTTTCAGTTTTTGAAATTAGTTGTATTCGATTTTTTGTACCCGCACAGCTCTGAGCTCGCTTTGTCGATAGAACTTTCAAACGTTTGCGGTCGCCGTCATAAAGTATCTTAAAGATTCAAGTGCGCTGTGCAGTCAAACTTGAAAAGTGTAACATATCCATGTGAGTGCCAAGTGCCAAGTGCCATGTGTTTGTGCCGTTAACAATAAGTTAAATGATCCCCTTCACACTCGATGCTGTGATTGAGGCGCCGCCATCAACACAAGAAAGCATTAAATGTGGAAATGTTGAAATGTTGTTAAAGTTCTTATCTCGAGCAAGCCTTTCAATTAACGCAACAACTTGTGCATATATACGCGTATATCTTTTTATTGACTTGTCGCCTCCAGAACTACTTATGATGCTTGTGAAACTCCACTTCATTATTTTAAGATTTGCCTTCCAACATTTCTTGAATTTATACAATTTCTGTGGCCATTTTGGGCTCTGGTTTCTGTTTCTGTTACTTTTGCTGTTTGCTACTTTTGCTTCTCGCCTTATCGCCCAGCACATAAGTAAAAATAAGAAATATATGTATATATATATATATATATTTGTATATACTATATAAATAAAATAAAAACCTTATCGCCAACGCCGTTGGTTGGAGTGATAAGTGCGCCGACGTAGAGATAAGATGCCATAAGTATTTTCATATGAAGCGGGCATATAAGAGTTTGATAAAAAGCAAGTTGGAGTGTATACTTAGACATATGCAACTCTTATGTTATTGCTATTGACGTCTCTGCCATATCATTTTTAGTTTGTTTGCAGCTTAGTAAGATCTTTTGCATCTATTTAATAAACGTTATAATATTCGTTTTTAAAGGCCAAATAAAGTGCAAGTTGTCAAGGCGGCATTAAGAGTTGACAGCGCAAGGTTACAATAAAGTTGAAATACTTCAGTTTTACTAGGGACAAATGGATTAAATACTGAATAAATAACTTTAGTCTTTAGTCAGTTAAGATTTTTGTGAATTAAAATTTCATTGAATCTGTTGTTAGTCCGATTTTGTCTAAAATAAGATACACTCCTTAAGTCAGTTGTTAAACGGATATTCAAATTATTAAAACGATTCAATATGCAATTTACAGCCAAATTTATTGTTAGTAAAATTTTGTCTAAAATACATTTCACTTTTTGATTCATTTTCAAAAACTATTCAATCTTCAATGCGTTACACAGCTAAAGTATCTTTAGTTTAATCAATAAATATCTTTACATAATTTTCCCACTTTTATTGTTAGTTAGTGAACTGTGCTCCCAACACTATTAATTCTAATTACTTATTATAATTTGTCCAGTGGCCTTCACGTAATGTAATGCATAATTCAATTCTGGATTTTGACCGCATTTCAAAGTCCTTGCGCTGATTGAATGACACTTTTTATTATGCAAAGATGCAAAGTCCCACAAGCAGCAGCTGTTTCGTATTCATCATCATTAACACATTTTCGGCTTGACTGCATCCGTGTGACGCTGTTGACAACGATGGCAACAACTACTCTTCATATATAGTTGTGATGATACTTTTCGCTTTCCATCTAATCAAATGCCGCAATATCTTAGTGAATGGCGAAAGGGATATATTAAATTGTGTATGTAATTTAAAATATATAATGAAAGACCTTTACACTACTTGCAAATTTAATAAGCAAGCTAATTTGAAGATAATATAAACCTAATGCAGTGACTGCGATGATTAGATGCAGAACAGTTCAATATTTTGTTCAGGTTTGTTTATTTTTTTAAGCAATTAATTTCGAGCAATTGTAATAGAAACGTGTCGAATTTCGCAAAACGCCCTCTTATTACACAATAAAATTGTCTCTGCTATGTTGTGTTAAAATTTAAGCTTTCTAGCTTTAACCGTTTGGCCTACACGTTGATTCTCAGTCAGTGAGTCAGTCAGATCAAAGAGTTTTATTTATATAGATATGTAATTAAAGTTGATAAACGTTCTAACTTTATTTTTATTTAAGCCAAATCTTTTTCCGTTTTGTGGTTCGGTTCGCAGTACTCGAAAAAGAAAAAAAGAAGCAGTTTTAAACCCATATTAGACTAAAGAAATTCATACAGTATTCAATAGTCGAGGGCTCGCGTGATATGTATATATATATTTTTCTTTTTTTTGCCTTTTTTTTGTAATCAGATTTCAAGGACAGTACGCACACACAGACACAAAATTGTCGAGCGTTGAGGGAATGCAGCTCGAATATTTCAACGTTGCATGTTTGTGTGTTTTTCACAGCTGAGTGTCAGTTGCAGTTGCAGCATTTGCATTGCCAAGTTTTTCATTTTCATTTAATTTCATGGTATTGTTTTTGAAAAATGCCATTTTGTTTAAACAAGCAACGTGGTGGAGAACATGTCGGGGGAACTTTTCTAAAATATCATTAAATTAATTAATTGAATTGTTGAATTTTCAAACGCGCAAAAATAACTGGTTCTCAACTCTCGATACTCGTTATTATTCGTTATTCGTTACTCGATTCTCGATGCTGCAATAATACTCCGTGTTAAAACTCGTTCTGTGGCATCTGCTCGGTATGAGTATCTACAAAATTGTTCACTAGTTTTGTGTTTTATTTTCGTTGTTTACTAATTTGTTTTAAGTGAATGCAAATTTTTGTGGGGCTTTTTTTGCTGCCACTGTCGTCGTGACAGGTGCCATAAAACAAAATGTACAAAGACCAGATACATACACATCTGTATATGTATGTATGTATATTTGTACGTTTGTTGCTATAAGTATAAGTATCTTATAGTATGAATTTGGTATTGTGTAGATTCTGTGTTTGCATATCAAAATGTCTGCTCTAAGCGAGCACCTTATTGTTGTAATTGTTGTTTTTGTAGTTTCTCTATCTCACTCTCTCTTTCGATCTCTCTTTCTCTCTATCGTACTTGCAATGCGTGTTGTTGTAGTTGCCATGTTGTTGTTGGTGTCTCGTCGATTTATTGCTTATTTTGTTTTTGCTTTGCAGTCGTCGCTGTCGTTGTTTAGCGGACAGACAGAAATTTATTTAATGGTCAAGGTCGTTTGCAGTCAAATCAAATACACACATACCCCTCAAACACACACACACACACACACACACAGATTTACACACGCAAACCAGCACTCAAAGTGCTTAAATATTGAAGTGTATGCCCGCAGCAATAGCAAAAACAACAACAACAACAACAACAGCAACAAGCACGATCAAAATATTTGTATAATTAAAACGCCATTTTAAACAAATAAATGAGCGTCTCTTGATACTGTTGTTGTTATTGTTATTGTTTTTGTTGTTGTTGTTATTGTCTTGTCTTGGTGCATATTTAATTAGCAATGAAATCATAATAAGAAGAAGCAGCTACCCATGCATAATTGAGTTGCAACTTATGATTTTCATTGTCGCGTGCATCGAATTAATGAAACGGCAACTTTCACAACATCTTTTTCAAATTATTAGCCCAGCTACCTGGCGAACTTTGGCTCTATGGCTATGACATAATGACATACATTGTAATATGTATTGCATATATATTTACATTATAATTCAAATCAATCTTAAAGCGTCGAGCTAAAAGTAACGAGCAGTAGAAAAACATTTATTTTTGTTAATTTACCATATTTGTTTAGTCGTTTAAAATCGTATATTTCTTTAAAATTTTAAATGACGGAATACTAAACTTAACTGCCCTTTGAGATATTTAAATTTGCAAAGTATCTATAAATAAATACACAATTGGAAATTTTCATTAAAAAGTAATTCATTTGTTTCTGGATTCTAATAATTTATGCAGGCGGTGGATTTCATCTCAGTGAACATTCTCTGTGTCCGAAATCGATGAAAACAATTTATTCCTATCTTTTCTTCTGACTGTCTTTCTGACTTGTCTATTTAACTTCGGCTTCAAAAATATTTTAAAAAAAAATTAACACAAATTTTCTATATAATAAATAACATAATAACAGTGCTTATGATTTGAGAATTTATAAAAAAGATAAATATGTTTAGAAAGTATGATTGATTAAAGAAATGACCCATTCAAAAGTCAACATTTAGTTAAGTCTAAAAAAGCTAAAAAGTTAAGATTCAATGAAGTCCATCTGCGACACATGAGACTGTAATACATTTATAATAAATCATCGATAATATTGGGATACAAATCGATGACGTTGAATACGAGTACATTTCAATTATTACTGATGGCATTTCTATGGCTCTTCCTAAGTACAATTTCCATATGTCCATGACTCATCTTGTTGTTGTCGTCTGCTTCAAATCACACCCATACACTCAGATACATATGTACACACACACTAATACACCTCAGAATAAGAAATAATTAAATAAAAAAGAAAAACACATTGACATTCTCATGCTTTTTACTAGCTGAAAATAATTGTTGTCTTGTTGCATCGTTTACATATTTGCCTGCCTGACCCTCTGTCTCCCCCACTCCTCCGCCACGCCTACCGCCTGTAATTGAACGCCCCGCTTTAAACCAAGTTAATTAACCCCGCAAAATGTCGCTCATTTTGTATATAGCCATATACTTATTATGAAATGTGTTTTGTGTTTTAATCTTATTGTTAATGTTACTTAACTCGCCAATCTCTCAACTTTTCTCGACTCTCAAATCTCAACTCTCAATGCTCAGATCTCAGTTCTCAATTCTCCACTCTCAGTTATTAACTCTCTAGAATCACATGTGTAACTGAGACATATTTTGAGAAATGCATTCTTCAATTTGAATTTGAATTTTGTGATGCATATATAAAAAGTGTTATTACGTTATTACATATTTACATATGAAGCCTTAATGTTTACTGTATGTATGTATATTTATTATTGCTGCATAATTCACTCATAAATATTTTTTTCTTTTTCTTTTTTCATATAAACGTTTACAAAAAACTCGCACATTCCACCACCAAAAAACCAAAAAAAAAACATCAAATAAATAAAACCAAATAACAAATACAAAAAATCGTCACGCAATAAACCAAATAACGAAATCAATCGACAAATAAATAATTCTAGAAGGACAACACGAGCATATATATAAATATCGATTATAAACATCGATTCTATTTAAACGGCTTGACGAAGAGTTTGATAATCTGTAACTAACTGACAAAATCGAGAGAGACATCATAAGTATATATAGATGCATATATGATTATATTATTAGAGCTGAAGGATTCAACCACATCTTCCAGATGCGAATTGCGCAATTCTTAAGATAGAAAAGCATCTGCAAAAAGCAAAAACAGAAAAGCAATCACTCAGTCACCCAAGTCGAACCTACATACTATATATATAAAGAAAAAGCTCTCTTTATAAAACCCAAAAAAAGAACTAAAGAAAAGCCAGCAACATTCACTTAAAAATGGCCGAAGACGCTGCCATGGAGACATGTCCAAGTCCTGAGATGGGCGATTCTCGCAAAAGGCCGCTCGATTCCGATCCGGAAAATGAACAAACTAAACGCTCACATTTCAGTTCCGGTAAGTTTTGCAAATCAAATCCTCAAAAAAAATAAAATCATTTCCAAAAACAAAGTTGTACATAATGAGCAAAGAGCATATTTCTATCGCTTTTACATATTATCATTAATATCGTGCTCTATCTCAACCCCCCTCTCTATCTATTTGTCTATCTATCAATCAATCTAATCAAACTATTCACTGCGTCACTCTAGTATCTATATCTTTATCTGTATCTGTATCTCTATCTCTATCGCTGTGAAGCGTGTAAATAGATCATGCTCAATCTCGCCACATAAATACATACTCTTACTTGTGTATATAATCGTATGTATTTGCTGCTCTCTCTCTCTCTCTATTAATTATCATTAAGTTTACCTTTTTGCCATTGTCGCCAGTTCACATTCGAACTTTGTAGTTAGTTATCAAAAGGCAATCACTGCACTTATTGTGTATACGCCCCATTGACTTAATCACAAAATGCATGCTACAATCCCAGGACTCGCGCTTTTGACCCATATTTCCAATGACCTCTTTTGGCATTTGGCAGCCCAACTGGGCCAGCCCAAAAAAATACTTAGTAGGTCGTCAAAGTCATTTTAAATTTCCATTTGAATTTGCATACAGAGCATATGCGAAGCGACTGAGATTTGAATGAATTTTATGCTACGCAGCAGCTGCTTATAATTATATTCAATGTTTTTGACCACGACAACAAGCTGACAGGCAGACACACTGACAGACTGGCTGCTTCACTTGATTGCTTCTCCGACTGGCAACTCAACTCAATTCAAATGCCTTCAAGGTGAGCGACGACGCAATCTACCTACAAAACTACCTGTCGTCCCATTTCAATCTCATCGAATTCGTTTTTCGTTGTTTTGTTGTGGTCTCGTCATCGCCATCGCCATCACACACATAAAAATAGCAAATAGTATGACTATAAATATTCCAAAAGGCGGATTTTGCTTTTTTTCGCCCCCGCTGCAACTCTCTTGATTCTCCTGCTTAGCATTTGACTTTTAGCTGTAGAATACATGCTTAGATCATGGCATGAAAACTTGTTTTCTTCTTTCCAATTGGAATTTATTTGCTGTGAGCAGAAGAGTGCTAAGTAATAGAACAACTGCCAGACTAACTGACGTATTCATGACTGAGCTGCCAGAGCTTTAAAGTTGGCTCAAATCAAACTCCATTAAGTCTATATCTGCATATGCAAGCTAAAGGTTGAAGAGCTAATTTAGGTATTCAAATTTAATGATATATTTAATGCATTAATGAGAATGCAATAAGCTTTGAAAAGTCGCTGTCAATTTATATAACGTAGGTTATTAAAATGTAAAGTAATTAAAAAAAAAGAAAAAAGAAAATATGCCTTTGTTTAGAAAAATGTATTTATTTTCATTTATGGTTTTTATATTATTATTTAATTATATATTAATTTATATATTTATTTATGTATTCATTTATATATATAAACTTTGTGAAAATTATAGATAAATTTATGCCAGTCGATTTTAGTCACTCTGATAATATGTAATGGCTTTCAAAATATTGAATAAATTCATTTATATATTTGCATCTCAAAGTACATGTGTTGGCAATCTGAGAATAACTCTTTAGTTTTCTTTATTTGTCAATTGACTTCTTTTTTGGAAATAAATAAGAAACAAGCAACTGTTTCATTTCTGTTTCTACTTCTTGTTCTCTTCTTGTTTTTTTCTTTTTTATTGTTATTAATTACCTGTCATTTTTATTTTGTTGTGGTTGAAGTCATTTTTCATTCTTCGTCTTATTGCTGCTCTATGCGACATGTCATCTGTGTTTGAATAACTATGAGTATTATACACGCACTCACACAAATGCAAGTTGTTTATTAGTTTTTGAACAATTTATTTGTTTAGCTGTCTTAGCAGTCATTCATTTATTAATATTTATTTCACTTTGTTGTTTATTGTCGCTGGAAAAACGTTAGATTCTGTTTCGGTTATACAGAGAGAGAGAGAGAGAATTTCAAAGATACAATTCTTTAAAACTGCTTTAAGATGACTGGAAGGGGATGGGGGCTAAGGGGCTGGGGGATGCTTTAGGGCATGTGCGTCAGTTGAGGCTGCAAGGAAATGCAGTAAAACTAAGTGCAAATGGATGGAATGGGGGTCAACATGTGTCGCTGGGTTACGTAATAAATGCTGACTGCCAGAGAGCTTGAGAATAGATGCGCGGGAGAGAGAGATACAAAAAAGAGAGAGAGAGAGGAGAGCGTCGCTTGGTTGCTGCGTTGACAGCGCTGTTGACCTACTTCATTGACAATGCGCGAGTGTGCGTGTGTTGCTGTTGTTGTTGTTGTGTGGTTGTTGTTGCTGTGGTTGTGTGTGTGTGCTGTGTGGTGTATATGGAGGACACAGACAAGGTCCTGCGCAGTAGCCGTGCAGAAGTAGCAGCAATAACAGCAGCAACACAGCAGCAGTTGCTGCTACAACACGCCAGCAATGCTGCACTGCAGCAGTTGCAGCAGCCAACATGGTAACGTCCTTGAGCCCACACACACACACACAGGGAGAGAGAGAGAGAAAGAGAGAGAGATGGAGATAGATATAAAGACACTTGCGCTGGCTACTTGTGCAAAATTGCGAACTGCATTTGCTGCTGTCGCCTGTCGCGTGGCCACTTCAAGTGCGTTTATTGCCTGCGGTCTTCGTTCTCTCTCTCTCACTCTCGCTCTCCCTTTCTTTCTTTCGTATCTCCCTCTCTGTGTGCACATCTTTTTGGGTTACCTTATTCTTGGCATATTCTTTTGTTGTTAACTCAAGTTGCTGCACTTGTAGAGCATCTCTCGCTGCACGCTCGCTCGAGTGGCCTACTAATAGCTCGAGTGTCATGTTGCTTAGTGTAGGTGTAGGTGTACTGTCTAGGCACACAGTTTCCGTCTATTACTACACAAGCAAAGAAATAGAAAGAAACAAAAAACCCGAGCACGCTTATCGATAGATACTAGCTGGTTTGGCCCCAGGCTCAACTTAACTTGGCTTTCGTTTTCAGCTTTTGTATTGCAACAAAATTGGGTCACTTTTGGTTAGCATCCAACATGCACTTGAGCACAGCATTGTTGTTGTTGTTGTTGCTGCTTTGCCGTTTTTGCACTTTGGCGTAGCACGCGGCCAACTCGGCGTATGAGCAATTTGTGGCACGTCGCATTGATAAATTGCGTATACGCCGCGTATGCAGCTGTCAGCTATTTATAGCTAAACAGTTTTTAAATACACTAGTTGTATATATAAATATGCATGTACATATGTATATTCAAACATATGTTGCATGTTTATTTATTTGGTTGACATTTGGGGGCGTGTTGTGTCATATTTATCGAATGTCAATCGATTGAAGTTTTTTTCGACAAACTTGACACGTAGTGTTGCTCCGTCTCTCTCCCTCGCTTTAGCTTATCTGCTCGTTTCATTTTCTATTTTAGTCCGTCAAATTCCCCTCCCCTCGTCGCACACACACACACACACACCCGCAACACGCTGCGCAGGCTGCTGTTGCTGATAATGGGCAGCAACTAAAAAAAAAAAAGAAACCAGAAAATAAAACTCACAAAAAAACTGTTGGAGTGAGGCAACGTCAAAACTCGCCCATTAGATCATAAAGGCGCGCTCTTCTAACACACACACACACACACACGTACTGCACACATACATTGAAACCGCGTATGTTTGTATGTGTCATATGTGATCACAGTGACTGTGACTGAGTCATTTGGATCAGCTCGCTCTCTGATTTTCGACTCTGACTCTGAGCTCTGACTCTGACTGTGACTCGCCTCCTCTCTAGCTCTCGCTCTCGCTCTCTCTCATTTGAACTCTGCGCTTTGGGCTCACTTCACTTCACTTCACTCTGTCTCTGTTTTCGTCTCCGTCTCCGTGTGCGTTTCGTTTTTGCCATTTGGTTCGACGATATTCTTCAGTGCGGTTTCAGTGCGCGTCGTTGCCGTTCGTCGTTCATTTTTGTGCGCTCGCTCCTCTCGTTTAGCTTTTGCTTTCTGCCAGCACCACAGCCATTTTGTTAGTACTACAACTACAACTGAGTTGGCTGTCAAATAACCAGCATGTTGTTTGCCAGAACGCAACAACACTCGCCGCTTCACAAGCAACAGCAGCAACAACAACAACAACAACAATTGACGCCGCCACCGACAACGCTTCAATTTCAGCAGAGCTTCTGTATGTGTTTTCTCAAGTGCAGTTTTTTAAGTATATAAGTTTATGTGCTCATAAAAAGTACTCATTGACCTTGCTAATTAGCGCCTTGCAATTTATTCAATGACAATGACAACATCCCGACACCGAACTAACATTGTTTATCTAATTCTGTATTTGCCTTTCTGATTTGCCCATCTACTCTTTGTGCTTTTCATCAAGACTTTTGATCACCTGAGCACATAAGTATCTAACATATACATGTGTATCTGTATCTGTAACTGTGACAACGCGGCGTATGCGCAACACATTTCGTCTGCGTCGTGTCAAGGTCGCATTTTCATTTTAGAGCTCAAAAATTCATTCACACAATATGTTTGGAATGTCTTTCTCACCTTTAAACGTGCGTGTAGCCCAAAGGCAGCAATTAGAAATACATCGATATGTCGATGAAAAGAGGCCTCAAGACAATCAAGTTAACTACAAATTTAGCTCAATGTCAGCTGCTTAATGTTAATTCAAAAACTAGACACACTTCGTGGACTCGAAAGCCAAGACATTACTAACGACATTGACACACAGATCAACTCGAAGTTGGAATCAGAGTCAGAGTAAGAGACGGAGTCTATTTGGAATGCGAGTTTCAAGTTTCGAGTTCTTAATTCAATACACCTTGTAATTAATTCAAGAGTCACGCTTGTGCCTTAATAGATTATGTATTTCATGTGCAAATGAATAATAACAATATAAAGAGTGAATAAAATCCAGACTCTGACTCTAGAGGTACTTAGAGACAGCATGACAGAATTTTGACTCGAACAAAAATAAAGCGGGAAGCAAACAGCAGTAAAACTTAACCTTGAAACTCGTTTGAATGTGTGGGCAGCATTAGTGTGTATGTGAGTGTGTGTGTGTGTGTGCTTGAGTGTGAGTAAAAAGCCAAAAATAAATTCAAACACTCAAAGCTACTCAGGCAGCTCTTATGCTTCCTCCATTCATTAGCTATTTATTTTTACTTTTAACTGATCATTGAAAATGTGTAAATGAGGGTATAACAAGTTTGTGGCAATGTATGTAACAGACAGACACAATTCTACTTTAACAGCATCTATTTCCAATAACTTAAGTCGATCATAGAGACTATAAGAGTTAGAGGCACTTCCATTCTTTCATTTAACATGTCAACATGCACAGGGTATATCTTAGTCGAGCACTAACAAATAGTTTTGTTTTACCAGCATCTTTAGCAATACAAAATAACTTTAGAAGTCCAGACAAACCATCGCAAACTAGCAAACAAATCCATATTCCACATCCAATTCCACTGCCAACTTCAGTCAACTTAAGTTTAGGTCCGCCTTTGAATTCATTGTGTAATCTGAGTCTACCAATGTGGCTATTTCTATTGCCAACCAGTTGTTAATTTGTGCTCTTTGGCAACAAACAACAAACAAACAGGTGTCTACCCAACAGTCAGCGCACATTAAGCAGATTACATACACTTATACATATACCCTGTTATTGCTGCTTTTGTTTTTTGGCTAAGGTAATCAAGACTTGTGACTTCTATGCGATAAATCAATTGCTTGGCCAAAACGAACAGCATCGTCATTAGGGCGAGTAGATGATCTCACACATAATTAAGTTGATATTGTTGTTGTTGTTTGTCCATGTGTATTGAAATTTAAATGTCACTAACAAACAAACAAACACACATACAGGCATTATTTTTTGTTACCTGTATTGTGTAACATTTGTTCGACTTTGCAATATTTATTAAATACATTTGCTTTTTTCTTTATTTTTGGCTTTGCATTAATTATTTACAAACATTTCTTATAACATATTTTAATATTTTATGGGTTTTTCGTTTTGGATTTGCATTGACCATGAAGTTGCTGTTCATTAATATTATCAGCAGAAATTTTTTTTTCTCATTTTTTGAATTGGAATTATCCAAGCGATTCCACATTTTCTGGTCACACCAATTGCAGTTGATAATTGCTCCGACATGAAATGTGTCAAGGTTGCGGCTTAGATTCATTTAGACTTTACAGTTTACAGTTGACTTGTTTTGATAAGGATTGTGTACTACAATTATTTGGCAATTAGTTGCTCCAATTAATGGCATAGTGTTGCTTTAATCTACAAATAATATGCCCATCAATAGAATAATCACAGCGATTCATTCGTTGTCTATTCACAATAAATTAAATAATTTAAGCAATTCGTGTTTTATTGTTGTTGGATCATTACAAAATCATTTTCGTCATCATCAACAAACGCTACGTAGTATTTCCGAAATTTAATAATACATAATACAAATTTTACTTTTCATCACATCACGTTCCATTTACCATATGCCATTTACAATATTTATTTTCATATTTGCTTTGTTGGTTTTTATTCATAGTTATTCATTTAAATATGCTTGAAATTATTAAAAAAAAAAATAAACCAGAGCGCAACGATTTCAATAGAATCTAGACAATAAACCAGAGAAACAAAGCAATTAAATATTAAACGAAACACTTAAATAAACAATAATAAAAATAAATAATTAAAGAATCTCATTAAAAATGTCAAGAATAATCGACAATATATAAACAAATAAATACACACAAGTACTACACCCAGAGTTGTTGTTGTTGTTATAAGTAGCAACGCAGTGATTATTTGTTAATAATACTGTTTATAAATTAAAACAAAAAGCGAAGCACTTAAATGATTTTCCAATCAACTTATCTTCAACACACAGCAGCAGCATTTTCGCAAAATCAATAAAACCCCAACACAAATGTGGAAAAAATAAGTAACAACTTGTGATAAAAAAAAATGTGAAATGAACTATATAAAAACCATTTCAAATAAAATGATCAGAATTAATAATACCGAACAATATTAAGTGATAGTAGTGATTGTAAATTAAAAGCATCGTCATACAGCTGGAACTGGAACTGGAACTCTAAGAGCGCAGCTGAACTGAGTTGAACTAATCTGAACTGAACTGAAAAAGATCGAGGGAAAGGAGAAAGGAATCGAATCAGGATCACAATCATCTGCTGAATGGTAAAACTTTGGCATTGTAATCGTATTTGACTCTAAATGTAAAAAACAACCACCACCTTCCATTACATTTTTGGATGTTGTGTAATCTCTCGTCATTAACTACTACTATCTTATATACTCTCTCTATATATACATGGACATATACTATATCTATATAAAGCACATTTTGAAAAAAGCAAATGCAACAACATGCCACATACAACAACAACTACTACTATATTATTATTACTACCTATATTATTACAACAATATCATCAATATAACGATCAGCATCAAACAGGAGTCCAAGCAACAAAAAATATGAAAAGACAAGTTGTAGTTGATAATATTTTCTCATCAGCCAACAGTTAAGAATCGTATACTAGCAAATATACTTATGTATATGAAAATTGCAAATAAAACGAATCAATCATCAGTTCGTCGTGCAATCAACAACATTAGTCAATCAATCAATCAAACAATCGAACAAATAAACAAACGTATCAGAAACGCACTTGAATCAACATCAACCAACAACAATTGCTGCTGCATCCGCTGCTGTTGCTGCCGCTTCATAACTCTCTCTCGATATGCAACTTCAACTTCTGGCAGTATCTATCTCTCTCTCTCTCTCTCTCTCTCTCTATAAGTCTGCCTCAATTTACCCTCTTCCCAATTGCGTAACTATCTTTGTGTGTGTCTAAATGAGAGATTCGCCCCTTCTCTGTCTTTCTCTATATATGTATCTCAATATCTTTCTCGTGTCGTTGTTGTTATAAATATTATTATTATTGTTGTTGTCGTTATTGTTGTGAAACAAATCATTTAACAACGCGCAGTAATTGCTAAATACACAAAAAAAAAGAAAAAAAAAACCACGCCCACTGCCGATCGCCCACATACCGCCAACTGCACCACCAACAAAAAATAAAACAAAATAAAAACTTGTCGTACAAAGAACACCATCCTAATTGCCATCCAAGAAACACCACCATGCCAGCAACGTCATTGATTTAACTACTCGTCTACTACTATAATCTACTACTATATCTACTACTTCTTCAACGTCCATTAATCAGCGCGCAGCTTTTGAATCGAATCAATGCAAACCAACTCAAACTCAATTCAACTCAAACTCAAATCAGCTCAACTCAACTCAATCAAATCGAATCAATCAAATCCAATCAACTCAACTCGAATCAAATTCAAATCAATTCAAATCAGACACTGCAAATTGTACTAAACCAAACGGCGCTACCACTCTATATAAATCTATCTATGATTTTTACTTATATAACAACTTTACTACTCAAAAAACACACCGCCACCTGCATTATCATAAAGAGCCATTATCTCGATAAAGGCAGCTCGACAATCCAGTCAAATCGAGAACTCTGCAAGTTGCGTTTACACGATTGCAAAACGAGAGAAAAAAGGGAAAGAAAGATAAAAAGAAAACTCTATTAAACCAAGATCTTATGAAATACGAGTTTATTTTTCGACTGGTTCACTTTTCACGTTCTCTCACTCGTGTCGTATAAACGCTGCTTCAAGTCATCTTTTATCGTTAATGTGTGTGTGTGTGTGAGTGTGTTTCCATAAATAACGAAAGCGAAATTTGCAAAAACTTTTAAAAAACAGAGCTTAATTGAAAACCATTTCTATTTCTTTTCTTTTCGTTTAATGTGCAAGTTTTTAAATTGGATTCGCGTTAAATAGAACAAAACTGAGCAGCCGCAGCAAATCCTCTCAAAAAAACAAAAAAACAAATTAAATAAATAAAATACAAACTAAATCCACAACAAATAAAGAAATAAAGAATATTCGATAGTCAAATAAAAAAAAATAAATCATAAATTAAGAAAGACCAATTCCGTCGCAATTAACCAAATAAAAGACTGAACGACAACATTTCAGCAGACAGAGAGAGAGAGGACTCTTCACTCTCTCCCTCACTCTCGCTCTCTCTCTCTCTCTCTCGTCTGTACAATGGATAGTATTATGAATGTGGTGGCCCAGCAATTGCTGCAGCAGATGGACACTGATTTCTATGCAACTGTAACAGCAACAGCAGCACAACAGCAACAACAACAACAACAGCAGCTGCAGCAGCAGCAGCAACAACATTATGCATACCAATATCAGCATACAACGCCCACACACATGACGCAATTAGAATGTAATAATAATCAACATCAGTCACGACATTCCAAGACAATAACAATCAAAGCATCATCAATCAATTCGCTGAGCAGCAGAAGCGGCAGCAACAGCAGCGGCAGCAGCGGCGGCAGCAGCAGCAGCAACTGCAACAGCGACAACAGCAATCATCAAAATAATGTTGCATATTCATTAGCCGCTCTTAGCTATAAGCAACAACAGCAGCAATTGCAGCTGCAACAGATATTTGCTAATTGCCAGACTAATCTAAGCAATACTCAACAATATCAATACCATCAGATGGAATCACATCAGCAACAGCAGCAGCAGCAGGAACTCACCCAGAATGACACGCCCAATATAACGCCCGATGCGGAGACACCGCCAAGTGCAACGGGCAACACCGTACATCAGCAACATCAGCATCAACAACACCAACAACACCAGCAACATCAACATCAGCAGCATCAGCATCAGCAACATCAACATCAGATGAGCAACCAAGAGACAGCGGCAACAACAGTTGCCGGTTTTAAGACTGCTGCCTCCTGTTGGTGCTACGGTGAGTTTGATCAATCAACACGCAATCAAATTCAAATTCAGAGTCAAAGTACTATCAATCAAAGTTGCGCACAACTTTCCAACTACACACACACACTATCTCTTCTCTCTTTCGCTCATTGCCAAAACAAATACACACACGCTTTCTTCGCTCTGTCTCTCTCTTTCGCTCGCTGTCAATCTGTGTTCAACTTTTGTCAACTATTTATTGCGTTCGTTATCAACAACAAAATGAACAAGAACAATAACTGCAATAACTACATCAAACAATCAATCAATCAACCGTTCAATCAAACGTTCAATCAACATACCAATCAACATCTGCAGCTGCCGTCGTTTCATCATCAACAAATAAAATAAAAAAGAGTTATGAAATCTACAGATAAATTTAAAAAACAATCGTTAAAGATTGATAAATATTATATAATATTCACCCACACACACACATACCCACAGGTCAGATGTCATTTTGTAGAGCATTGCATTATTAATTAATTTACTTGTATATAATTTTTATTTTTATTTTTATTAGTTGCATGTACGTTCACATTACGCATACGTCGCGTGGTCCGCGCTTTGGTTTAACTTTAAGAATTTGCGTGCTGCAAATTGCCGCTTTGTGGTTGTAGCAATGGGAGGGTTTCTCCTGCTGCTGCTGTCGTTAGCCCAGTTGCAATGCATACGAAATGAGGCATGCCACATGCCACACGCCCCCTTGTCTAATGCCAGCAAGTGTTATTTATGACAACGACATAATTTTCAACTATTGTCGCACAGGATTTGCAACTGGAGCTTAAGTTGGAGATGTTGCAGGCAGACGGGGCACGAGTTGCAATCCTGTGTGACTCATAAAAAGCAAATGTGACAGTAACAGACTTTGCTTTTTTTTTTTTTTTTTTTCAGTTGCACTGCAACTTTTGGGCCACAAGTCATCTTTTGGCCATTGCTGTTGTTATTTCCGCTTAGCTGATAGATGGCCAGATGGTCAAGCAGCTTGCTTGGTTAGCTTGCCCCTTGCCAAGAGTTCTGCGTGCCACATTGCAACCGCTTGTATCTAATTAGAGAAAATACTTTTGAAGGACGCTTGGTTTTGAGTGGCAATAAGATGACGAAGACGAAAAAGAAAAAGCGAAAAGAAAACGACGACACACATTTCAATTTGAGCAACATGAGTGGTGCGACGGGTGGTTCGGTGGTTTGTGGTTCGTCTAAAATTAAACCCACCGAACAAGCGTCAAGTCACTCATCTCAGTGAGACAAACTCAGCAAAAGAGGGAGAGAGTGAGAGAGAACTTGTCAGAAGGGCCAATGGGTGGTTGGGTGTTTAAGGGGCAACACCACTGTAGAATTTTCAAACTTTTTTTTAAATGGCTTAAACAATTGTTTAACTTGTCTAGAATATATAGCTTAAGTTTCAGAACGAAATTCCAATTAGTTCCGAAGATATGAGCACAAACGCGCGGTTCTTTTCAAATGCGTTTTTCTCGAAACAAGTTTTTGGAACGCGGAACGCACAAGAATTCAATCAATTTTCAATATTTTTGCTTGCATTTTTGGCCAATACGTACGGAATTTTCGATAAGTTAATAAGGAGATTTTTACATACATGTCGATTTTTTTGACCGAGCTGTTTCTAAAATTTCCGCCAATTGCACAAAAATTAATATTTTTTTTGTAATTTTTTTGTACCATTTGATATCTACCTAATGTCATACTCGTTTGCTTATTAACATCCCTTTTGGGGGAAAAAAAATGCCCAAAAAAGCTCAAGAAAACTACGAGTTACAGTGGTGTTACCCCTTAAGTGATTGGGTGGCTTGGTTGCTTGTTGGGGCAAGCAGTCAGGTGCAACGTGGCTCGTTGTTGTTATTTTTATTGCTGTGGCCGACTGTTTGTGTAATAGAGCGTCTCCGCTTGACACATTTTATTAATTGAAATTTGTTTGTTTACTCGCACTGTCGCTGTTCTCACAGGCTGCATTGGCTATAATGAACAATGTAAGAGTATTACATCACTGTGCCACATACATGCATCAAGTATCTACATAAATATCCTGCTATTTTAAATCATAAATATAGTCTCTCATTTTCTTGGAATTCAGTCAATAGTAGTGTTAAGATAAACACCTCTCCATACTTACCTGTATCTCATGTTTGAAATTCCCCTCACACACACACACACAGAGAAATGACATTAGCTGCCTTTTTTCCTTAAATTTTTTAATTGTTAAACTTATTGCCAATTTGCTTATATCTAATGTATGCATTTTATTTATTTCCTTTCTCGTTTTAGGTGAGTCAGTTTGTTCTGGAATTGAGGTTGAAATTGAAAATAATAACAATAATCATAATCATCATGGTAAGCTTTGTCATACTTTCATTAAATACCATTAAAATCCATCTTTGTATTGCGAAAACAAAAACAAGAAAAAAAAAACAATAATAAAAATTAGTTTCGTTTTGTGCGTTTTTCTTTTGTACTATCTCTCAATATGTTTTTTATCTCTTTATCTGTGTATCTGTCTCTTTCTGCCACTTTGATTCACTTTTTGTCTAACCTCAGACTGTCGCGCTTTCAGCCTAACCTACTGCCAAAAATGTAAACTTAATGAAATACACCACTGACTATCTCTTGACCAGCTGAATGACTGACCTCCTGACCCAAAATACAGTTGGTGCAATAATTATTTTGACACAACAATAAAAATATATAGAGTCTGAATCTTTTTCGTGGATGGAGAAGCAACGAAGATAAATAAATTGAAATAATAAATAAATTGTTGTCACCAAAATTATTTAACCAACTGTACCTTGACTGCTTTAGGCTTAACGAGTATTTGTGGTTTCGGTTTTTTTTCATGTGCCTCGCTAGCATTTTGTGTGTTGCATCCTCATCCTTCAACTGCGCCTTCAACTCTCATGAAACAACAACCAACAAACAGTCGAACACTCCACTGCCCCCTCCCCCGTCGCCATTAACGCCTTCTTTCATTAACAAAGACAAACCAAAAAAAAAAAAACCTTCAACTAATCCAACTGATAAATCAAAAACTATCTGCTATCGTCTCGCGTGGAGAGCGAAGCCAAAAATGCTGTTATTATTTTTAAATTTTTAACTAAACTTGTGCTACTTTAGTAAATGTGATTGACCAGTCAATTGATCAATCGATGATTAATACAAAATATAGTGAAAGCAACAAAGGGTTTGAAATATGAACAATTAATCAATTATCGAATTCTGTGAACTTGTTTTGAACTTACAGGCGATACCACATTTCACATGAAGATTCTGGTGCCGGCGGTGGCCTCCGGGGCCATCATTGGCAAGGGGGGCGAGACGATTGCCTCGCTGCAGAAGGACACGGGTGCTAGAGTCAAGATGTCCAAGTCCCATGACTTTTATCCAGGTGAGTTTCCTTCTAAAACTGTGGTGTCCAAACTCACGAAACTCGAAGTAAACAATCGTTTTGCTTTACACTGGAAAAATGAAATGAAAGCATATGCGATGAAAGCCTAAGTTGCAGTGTATGATAAAAGTCTAGCGCTGTACGGTCTCTCCTTATTGAACGCAACTCAGCCACTGACTGATTTGTGAGAGAATAAAAAGCCGAGCATACGCATCGTGAGAGCACAAGCCGGCGAGCGTGTTATTTATAGAACACACGTGTTCTCTCTTTATCTACGTGTGGCGGCTGCGACGAAGGCAGAATTATGAGCTCCTATCCAGCTTTTGGCATTTTGGACACCACTGTTTTAAAATAATAAATAAGTATCTCTCTAAATATGACTTAATCTATTAACTTTTACAGGCACCACTGAGCGCGTTTGCTTGATCACGGGTTCCGTGGAGGGCATCATGACGGTGGTGGACTTTATAATGGACAAAATCCGTGAGAAGCCCGATTTGACCACGAAAATCATTGATGCCGAGTCAAAGCAGGCCCAGGAGCGTGATAAGCAGGTCAAAATCTTGGTGCCCAACTCAACGGCGGGCATGATCATTGGCAAGGGCGGCGCCTTCATCAAGCAGATCAAGGAGGAGAGCGGCTCCTATGTGCAGATCTCGCAGAAGCCCAAGGATGTCTCGCTGCAGGAGCGCTGCATCACCATCATTGGCGACAAGGAGAACAATAAGAATGCCTGCAAGATGATCCTATCGAAAATTGTCGAGGATCCGCAGTCGGGCACCTGCTTGAATGTCTCCTATGCCGATGTGAATGGCCCCGTTGCCAATTTCAATCCAACTGGCTCGCCCTATGCCACTAATCAGAATGCCATCAACTCCAGCACCGCCTCGTTGAACTCCACGCTGGGCACCACAATTGGAGGTGGTGGCACCGCCGCCAGTCTCCTGGTCAATGGCACTGGCATCAATCTATCTCTCAACCTGGGCTCACCCAATCCGGCGCCCAATCTTGCAGTTGCCACACAGCTGTTGGAGCACATTAA
Source organism: Drosophila quinaria (assembly GCA_035047525.1). Classification (NCBI taxonomy): domain Eukaryota; kingdom Metazoa; phylum Arthropoda; class Insecta; order Diptera; family Drosophilidae; genus Drosophila; species Drosophila quinaria. Next base: position 169,337 of record JAWNPO010000436.1, read on the forward strand.
GGTAATTATTTGCAAGCGAGGAGTTACTCATAAATGATTCAAAATTCATATCTTACAATTGGCATATTTATTAAAATCATTCATTTTAAAAATTGAAAATCTATGCTTACATTTAAATATTATGACTAAATTTATTGTTTACCTATTCAAGTTGGGTTTTTTTTAAATTGCAAAAATAACTTTGAGAATTTATAATTTGGGTATTTTTTCTCAGCTTATCTTTTTATTCACTTAGAGGCGAATCGAGTGAAATATTTCGATGATATTAAAAAAATTTTAATTATTTTTTTTGCACTTGATGGTTCCTCTGGGTTTCTTTTATATTCCTACTAGTAAGCCATAAATTAGAAGTGAGTTCTATTTCAGAAACAAAAATCAATTATTTACAATCATAAATAAAACTCATAAATAAAAAAAAAATTAAAAATTAATCATTATCATTGAAGACAATCCTTAACATCTTTAAATAATCTTTAAATCTTTAAGTAATCATAATTTTTAAAACTAACTCAAAGTAATTACGGTCTCTGTTTTATTTTGATTAAACAAAATAAAAATCATTAAAAGGGATTACATGTAATTTTTTATTTTTTCAACTCAAGTATGTTTTTATGTATTTTATTTATTTATTTTATTGTCAAACTAAAAACAGGCCAACATAATATTTCAACAAACAATATTAATTAAAGTTAAAGGAAAAAAATAAAAATTATATATTAAATGTAAATGTTCTGGGGATATCTAAAATGAAAAGAAAAAGATTATCAGAGGTTCCTCAGAAATCGCTTTCGCTTGAATTGGACATAAATTTCATACAGATTCTGTAGCACACCTATATAGTCAGGTTTTTTTAAAGTCTTTCAAATTGAATAATTATCATTGATAAGAGTTCTTAAAAATCATAATATAATCATTTTATTGTAATTTTAATAATATCGCTTATAATGATTACGTTCCATGTTAAAAGAATAATCTTTTGTAAGCAAAGAACTCTTATTAATAATATGATCAGGGTTTAAACAAAGCTTTTAACAAGAAAACAATTTATTTTGTGTACATAGTGAGTTTAAAATATGTGAGTAAAAATATGTGAAAGCAAAAAAATGTTATTAAAAATATGACCACTATATATATGTCCAATTTATGTACTGATCAACATTCTACTTTGTGAATGCAGGTCGCCATGCGCGGAGCTGGCTACTCGGAGACGGTCACCACTGAAGTCTGCGCTGCCCTGGGCGTCCTGGCCAAATACGGCGTGTTGGGCATGGGCGTGGGCGTCTCACACGCCAACGGTGCACATCCCACGCTGGGCAATTATCTGGGCGTGGCGACGCTGGATCAACAGACGGCAGCGGCGTCGGCGGCGGCCAATGCCAGCAACGTTTTCGGCGCCGTTGGCCAGGTGAACTTGGAGCAGTATGCGGTTGCTGCGGCAGCTGCTGCTGCGGCCACGCGGCCAACGCAGTCGCAACTGGAGGTGCAATTCGATGCATTCCGTCATCTGGGATCGGCTGCGGCGCCAGCGGCAACTCCCGTGTCCCTCAACAACAACAGCTTTGGGCTGACAGGTGCCACCGGCACCGTGAGCAGTGCGCAGTTGGGAGCGGCTGCGTCGATAGGTGGACTTAGTAAGAGTCCAACTCCGGGGGATTTGGGTGCCAAGGATTCCAAGAACGTTGAGGTGCCCGAAGTGATTATTGGCGCTGTTTTAGGTGGGCAACCCTTTTATTATTCCTACTAAATGAACAACAACAACAACCCAAAACAACAACAACAACAACCTGAAGACACTGCAATCCGTTTCCGTTTCCAGATTAAGACAAAAAAACATCGATTTCCGATTTCCTCCCCCGCCTCCAACTTTGCTTCTTTTTGTGTTTACTTAATTGTAGGCCATAGTTTTAGTTATAGCCCTAGTAGATAGAAAGATAGGAAGTTACAGATTAAAATCGTTGCACATTCCACCAACATTTCTTCAACTAAAGCATTCCAAAATGATAATATACAAAAAAATACATGTAGTGGAATTTCTAGTCAACTTCTTGCCCCCACAACCACCCTACTCTTCACACGTAGATAAATCCATGATCCATATAGAAACGTTGCCATTCCCTCAATCAATCAATCAATTTGTGGATTCGCTCACTCTCCCATTCCCCAAAAAAAAAACAAAATGTATCTGAAAATGACTAAAAGAAAATGTCGGCAGTTTTTTCCAGTTTCCATTAGGTTTAGACAATTACTTTCCTTATTTAGTTTGAGAATATAAATCACTTAGCTTTGAGGTGTAACGAATTTTATTCATTATATTATAATACTAACGAGTATACACAAAAACATTGGAATAGTGCAATTATTGGGTTTCAGACGTTTTTTAATTATATACATGTATATTCGCTGTCAGTTTAAATTTTTCATTAGGACTTAGTCATTTAATCAGTTTCCAGCTGCTTTTTCTTAACAGTTTTTACCATAGAGAACCCACATTACATATGCCTTAATCTACAAAAACATTTAAGTGATTTTGATACATTTAGATATAATATATTTACACACATATAATATATACATACATATATATCTTAAATATAATAATGTTATTAACATAAAATCTGATGCAAATATTGCAGGTCCGAACGGTCGTAGTTTAGTTGAAATTCAACATGTTTCTGGCGCAAATGTGCAAATTTCCAAAAAGGGCATATTCGCACCTGGCACTAGAAATCGCATTGTTACCATAACTGGTCAGCCGAGTGCCATTGCCAAAGCGCAGTATCTAATTGAACAGAAAATCAACGAGGAGGAGACAAAGAGAGCGCGTCAAATTCCATTAACCACTGTTGTGAATTAATCAATCCTCAAAACAAATCAAAACAAAACAACAAAAGAAAACCAAACTAAACCAAACCAATCCAAGCAAGCAAGCAATCAAGCAAGCAGCACAACAACAACAAAAAACAACAACAACAGCAACAACAACAAGTCCCCTCTCATTAAAAAGCGTATTTCAACATTAAATAACAAAGCTTAAAAAAACACAAAACATAATGGTTTATTTAAAAACATAAAAAAAGAAAAGATTTAATATTTATAAATGTAAAAGAAAAAAAAACAAGTAAATGCAAAACACACTTCTTAAAGAAAAAAAGCAAACAAACGAATAACAACAACATCAGTAGTAGCCACACACACACACACACCCACACACACAAACACACACACACACACACACACACACACACACACACACAGATCTTCATTATACACTTAATTGTTAAAGGCATATTAGCAATATGTTGCAACTAGTGATAAATAGCTCTTCTATCAAAAATGCTGCATTTGTTTGCCCCATATATATATAGACATATATTAATATACTATATATAACAGATCCTCTGTCTATATATATATGTATATGTATATTAATATATGCTATTTGTTTAAAAAATTCAAAAGGGAATATTATTATTTATACCTAAAAATTTTGTTGTTGTCGTCGTCAATCTGTTTGCGTGTTTTCTTTATGGCACTTTGACAAGTTAGAACTAAATACATAACTAGTTACATAGTTGCATACATGCATAATACATACACATATACATATGTATGTATATTGCGCCTGCATGTACATATGTATGTAAATATACGCATGTACATATGTACATGCACGCATTTTATATACTAATTGTTGAGTCTTGTTTATATTACATAAAATATATATTATCCACAAACACATTGATACATACATACATATATGTACATAATTTTGTATGTATATAATACACACACACACACACACACATAGTACACGTAATTATTAGCATTATGTTGAGCCGATAAAAAAAATCAGAGCGGATTACTTTTCGTGTAATTGCGAGCGTTTTCAGTGAAAACATCAGGTGAAAACTCGAAAGAATAAAAGTAAACGGTGTCCAAATAAGGTAAATATTTTACTACACATCTAAAACTTATGTAAAAAAAAAAACAACAACAACAATGGCGTTACAAGTGCTGACAGGCTAGTGATAACAATTTGAAATGAAACACTTTTACCTCAAATACAACAAAATTTATTACGTTTAATGTTTTTTTGTTTCTGTTTTCTGTTGTTGCCCTCATGTGCTTATTGCTAAAATACAAAATATATATATATACAAATTACCTTTTTATGTTTATAGTCCTATATACTATTTTATGATATTTGTTGAAATGTTGATCATGATAATGTTGTTTAATTTTCTGATGATGGAAAAAAAAAGAAAGTGGTGTTAATGTGTTGCGCGCGCACGTGAGTCTCCTTTTTGGTATTGATTTTGTGTTCCCAATTTTGTTAATCCTCATTTATTTTGTATACTTATGACTTATGTATGTTTCTTATGGAAAGAAATGCGATTTAATAGTTTCCAGTTTTGCATTGGATCCCTTGTTTTCATCATTTGTTTCAAAATCCCCTTCTTCTTTTGGCTTCTTGTTAAAAACAACATAATTTTATTTTGTTTTTATTATTATAATTTTTTTTTTTTTTGGAAATCTGTACCATTTGTTTTTGACATTCATTCTAATCTTAAGTATTAAATTTTTGGATTTTTCACCTAAAATACATCACAATCTATTTTAAAAATGGAAACAAAAGTTTCGCTGTAAAATATGCATTCATCCCATATATAAACACGCAGCCACAAATACCCCTATTAATTGTTAAGTATTGTGCAATTATTCAAACTTGATTCAATGTACATTCATCCATACGTTACATCTATATAAAGACAAAACTTCACAACAATCAATCAAATCATTTCAAAAGAAATAAGAACTATTTTAACATCACATTTGAATTTCTTCTATTCATAGATACACGCACACATACGTACATATACAATACATATATAAATATATATGAAAACACATCTGTTATGTGTAATTAAGTGTTTTACTTTGTGCCCTACAAATTATTTAGTTTAAAATTATTTTTTATTAATAAAAACAAAGCAAAACAAAATGATGAAGTTTATATAAATTATGAAATTTGACGAAACGAAATAAACAAAATATCAAACATTTGAATGTGTTTAATTGCAAAGCACCTAGAACCATTGGGACACCAATCAATCAGTCAATCAATCAATCACCACTCACAACCAGCACACCACTAACAGCGTACAGTAAACAATTTTGCAACATTATCATGCCAAATCAACAGTCAGTCAATCAATCAATCAATCAACCAATCAGACAGTCAGTCAGTCGATCGCACTCGAATGATGAGTATGCTATCGAATCAATTTCAATTCCAGTTTCAATCTACTTCAATTCAATCACTGAGAACGCTCACGAAATTAAAATGAATAATCCCCAGAATCCCTAAGCTAAGTACGTATATAAATATAAGTTAAAAAGTTGTTCACATTTAATTTTTTTGCTATTATTGTTAAAGCTGACCTACATTTGTTCTTATTTGTGCAATATTTATATAAATAATATAAGAATAATAGTATGATAATAAATCTACGCCAGAAGAGTTAAACGATAACAATATTCTTAAAAATCCAATTTGTGACAAAAGATGCTTTAAAAAGCGTCTGTATAAATGAAATGAAATGAAAAGAAAGAAAAATATAATGAAAAACAAACAAATTTTAAGTCAAAGAAAACCAAAATTAAAGTAATATTGAAAGTACAGTCGTAAATGCTAGTGTGCCTTGAAATATGCAAAAAAACATAAAAAAAAACCAAGCAAATAATCGGAGTTTTTAATTTTCTTTAATTACTTCTACATTTTTATTTATTTACCAATGAATATGAATAATATTTTGTACATTGTCAGACAGTGAATAAAACAAGGACGCAATTGAAATGGAAATACATTTTTTAACCATTTGGAAAATAGCCAAAAACACAGAAGTTAAAGCAATTCGTCGAAACAACACCAACAACGAGAAATATTACATATTTCATAATATACTGAAGCAATACAGTTGAAATCGCGGTTCAGAAACTTAACAATCTATGTTTTATTCAATCAAATCACAGCAAGCATAAGACACTCAACCTGAACATGAACCCTGACCCTAAACAACAACAAAATACCAAAATCAACAAGAACAACAATAATATTTATAATCGTACATTTTATCGTCTTTTTTGTCATGGCAAAAATCAGAGAGGAGCTAAGGCGCCGCAGACACAGAGACAGACAGGAAGAGCATACAAAATTTGCATTGGCACATGGCACAATCAGAATCACAGTTATCCCACACACACACACCCGCATACACACATATATGCACACACAACCACAATAAGATACACATTTCCACTCATACATAGCAAAAACATTGGTCATCCCAGATACAATCTATTATCGCAAGCGCGAGCTCACTGAGTTATGTTTAATGTATGAGTTTTATACGGTATCTAAACTTAAAAAAGTAGAGAAAAAAATAACAAATATATGAAGATGTATATATTTGTACTGGATCTGTGATATGTATTTAAAAACAAAAACAAAAAAAAAAAAACAAAAGAAGAAAAGAGAAGAGAAAACCCAAGCTAAAAAGAGTATATATAAAAATATCGAGTAAAACGAAATATGAAATTAGTTATGAAATAATTAATTTTTTTCTGAAATGAAATGATATTAATCTTGAAATCAGAAGCAAAACAAGAGAATCAACTAACGTGTAACGTGGCATTCGTCATTTCCTTCGCCCATTTTCCGAATTTCCGAGTGCTTATGTTAGCCATAAATATCAAGTATCTATTGAGTTTGAATCCTGAGTTTTAGTGTTACTTTTGCACGCATGTCCATTGCCACGCCCACATGCCGAGCAAAGTGATCGCCGCCTACGTTCACCTACGTGACGAAAAAGAAGACAAAATGCTGCTATTTTGCTATTTTGGGTCGGTCGAGTTTCTTCGGCGGTCGAGGTGTTTATGCTTGTTTGGATTTTATTTGTGCTTTTGCTGTAAAAAGAATACCAGCTTAAAAAATTGACCGAAAATCAATATATGTATGTATGTTGTTAGAGTCGAAGAAAAGGACGTTGGTTTGCTCGCAGTTCAATTGTTTAAGGACACACACTTTTCTCATAAAAATATCACCTAACCACATGCCTCCGCCACGCCTCCTTCGCACAAGTCACCCCATTTTTGGCCAAGTACACGCAACGTCATCTGCAATAAATACCCCTGAATACCCGTCACATTTATGAAGGCGTACACATACATATTTTATTTCGCAAGATTTATAATAATAATAAACAAAGTCAAAGCTGTTATTTCAGCGATGGAGTCTATTAGAGTTAAACTAGTTCAAATAAAAAGCGAAATTTTATTAACAACATGTTAATGTATACTTACGTATCTAAAAATATATTTCAATCTTGAAAAACTTTAAAATGGTTACAAACAATAATAAGATATAGCGAAATGTGCAAATATCAAATCGATATAGAATCTGTATAAAAAAAACATGATGAAAAATTACAACATAACAAAATGCATAATTACAATTAAATACATACATAAAAATACGAAAAAATAAGAGTTATATTTATCGTTTATTTTTTGTTTTTAATTTGTATGATTATGATATACAAACATACACACATACATGCATACATATATTGTATATAAAAACTAAAAGAAATTGTTAATTATAATTTGTTATGCTTTGCTTCCCACACTGTTATTAGGACAATTAAATAATTAAATGCATATTTACCTACATACATTATAAAAATACATATATATATATATCGATAAATTCAATGTTACACGCATAATATTTACTGACTTTCAAAGGGCTGAACAACCAACAAATCGATTGGCAAGTTAAAATTAAAGACAAATTTTGACAAATTCATATTACGTATACGCAAGGTGATTGCAATTTGCAAGTGCGACAATTGTCAGAATGATGCCATTTTTTACTAATAAATGAAAATCAAAAAAAAAAAAACAGCTCGTGGGACACACACAATCAGAAATTACATACATATATGCCCCATACATGCCATTGTGTGTAAATAAATTGGCAACAACAATAATAAGAAGCCGTCTACAAGTTCATTCAACACCAAACAAACAACCACATAAAACTTATTAAAATATTTAACAAATTATATTTATAATATATATATACATACATACCTACAATAAATGCATACATATAAACAAAAACAAACAAACAAAAAAAAACAAAAACTAGTTGTTAGAGTGATAAATAAAATGATTATTAATTAATTCATACATTTAAATAAAAGGTTTAACGATGATTCAAAACTAGCTGCCCCCAAAGGTGCTGTGCTGAGTTGAACTCACAAATCGCAATGCGGCAGGTGCAACTCAGCACAAATCCTTGCAACATTTATTTTGTACCATTATAATTTTAATTTTGCATTTGTTTTCCATTTCCATATTCGCTGTCATTATCGTTGCTCACTTTCAATAAGTGATAAGCTCAACAAAGTCATCAATACGAGTTCATCAGACGAAGAAGTGTACTATTAACTAATAAGTATTTTCAAATACACATGTTTGCATAAACAAATGTTTTAAGATCATACAAGTTCATAGGTCATAACACAACATTAAAACGCAGTCACAGTCAGACGATACCTTCTTATATTTAATATTTAATATCTAGTGTCCAAGATATATATGGTACAATATTTTAACATATGGTACACAGTAGCATCAGTTAGTGTAGTTTCAGTATCAGTTCTCTTCTCATATATAGCGTAGACACATGGCAGATTCAAATGGCAACCTAAGATAGTAGGGAGAGCATACGTGAGTACCTTAGGATGAAAAATATAATTAAAAACAAGAAAAGTTAAATCGTTGCCTTCTCGTTGTGTACATACTTATTGTTGTTGCGCAATTGTTAAAAGCAGCAGCAATTTTCAAAGTTCAGAACGACATGCAGAATTTCTGTTAATGCTTTTATACAAGCCATTAGATTTAACAATAAACCAGCAACACCAAATACATAAAATAATAAATAAATAATACTTGTAACATCTTAACAATTTCTCAACATTTCTTAGGCAACTACTTATTTACATAATAGTACATAGCGTAATTGTGAAAAAGATAAAGATACATACACAGACACAGACACCCACACTCCGTAGCACTTTACAAAAAACAAACAACAAAATTAAAGAAGGAACGAACTCTTAATATAATATTTTAAAGAATTTTAGAATTCAATGCAGATACTCGTACCTCCATTGATTGAAGGGTCATTGAGGGGTCATTCGGATAGCAGAAAGAAGAATCGTAATCGCAGAACATTCAGCAAGCAAATGCAAAACAAACATCATGGAAACTCATTCAAAAATAAAAGTACTAAATCTTTTATGATTTGACTGTGATAATAATAATGACAAAAAAGAAAAAAAGGACGAAAGGAAGAAGAAAGAAGTGAATGAATTAACAATTAACAAAATGAATTGTATATTAGAGTATGTATAATATAAATTAAATGTATGTATACACGCGAATGTAACATTAACATAAAGTAGGTGCGATATATGACGGCTCTTAAACAAATCCAATAAGTAGCAAGAAATTCTTTGGTATGTGCTCATTGTGCAACACCATGTACGACCTAGAGTATGTTGTTAAAATAGCGATAATAAACATCTATTTACTTATCGACAACAAAACAAAACAAAAAAAAGACAAAAAATACTAAAAAGAGAAAACAAACAAATTATAAATATAAAAGTTTTACTTATACATATTAGCAAAATATTTAAACAAATTTTAGCAACAAAATATCGAGAGAAAAGGTAACGAGAAAATGAGAACAGTAAAGAAAAATTTTCATTATTAATTAAATGCAATAACTATCGTAAATAAAAACATAAAAAATTTATATTAAAAAAAAAAACAAAAAATAGATATTATTTAGTTATGCTCTATTACAAATCTATTATCAATTGAAAGTTTTATAATGATGAAATTCAGCTAGCAAGCAGACAATTTTAGAAGTTTATAAATTTATTTATAATTTTTATTGAAATCGAAGATAAAAAAATAAAAGATAAAATCACTCTCACAAACCTTAGCAGAATTTCATTTCTCAAAGTACATTTTTTTGTGTGGAAAAATTATCGAAAAAATTTAAATTACAAATAGTCTATTGAAAATGTTAAATAGAAGAAAAGAAAAATCGAAAAATCAAAGAAATCAAAAAGTAATGTAGCTCATTCAAATTTTAAAAGAACACGTAATTTTTGCAACTACTCGTATAATAAAATCAATATTGTACAACTTGGAAATCAGCGGCAACTGGTTCGCCCAAAAACAAAGCCCTAAATGTACACAACAACCAAAACCAAAAAAAAAACAGTTACCCTTCTCTACATATACTTACTAACATGTAAACGAATGCATAGTACATACATATAACCCAAGGGAATCATACCCAAAATGAATATGAAGAAAACTCTTAACGATCAGCGCGATAAAAGAAAAACAGCAATAGGCTGGTAAAAATAATAAAACGAAAGCAAATCCAAGTACTAAACCAAGTACCAAGCTAGGTAGGACCGATGTACCAAAGTACCCAAGTACCGTTGTTACGCATTGTACCAAATCGAATGCTATTTGATGGTACATAATGTTATGAAGTGCGTCTGGCGCATTCATACCGTACATATGTACCATATATATGTATGTGCAAAATAGTATTTATAGTAAAATTTGTTGATTACATTTACATAAACATACATACATAGAGACAGACGCCTACATAATGGAACACCAACAACAACAACAACAACAAATGCAAACACCAAACAAAAGTCTCACACATTATTATGAGATTCTTGCGTCTCCGTTATGAATAAACCGAAGTAAATTGTAAAGTAAAAATCCACTTCAGAAGGTACATAAAAAAAAGAGTTAAAACAATACACATATAACATGAATTACACATTTAAGAAAGATTATATAAAAAAAAAAAAACTAATAAAGATTATATTAAAAATGAAAGGTCTTTTCTTGGAATTCATAATGATATTTATTTAAAATAATTCACTTGGCATCGATTCGGACGAAGTATTTATTTAAAATTCTAAATGCACTCATTTAATGATTGATCTGTGATCCAATAAGTTTAACATTTTTCTATTTGAAGCGACTATAAATGGAAAATATAAAATTTGATCCATTTCATTCGTTATGCTCTGCATAATCGGGCTGATTCTTTGGATGACAGTCGATAATAATTGGATTTTTAGCCAAGGCCTCATCAATGCGCAAAAGTGTAGGATAGGGCGTCAAGTCCACCTTATATCTGAAAGGGAGCGAGTTGGGAATAAAATGGTCTGAATGACAAGTTAGCTTAAATGCTTACATTCTGGCATTGAACACCTGTGGCACTAGGCAACAATCAGCCATGGTAATGTCATCGCCAACACAGTACGTCCCAGCGGAAGCAGACAGCACCTTCTCCAGTCCCTGGAAGCCACGCGATATCCAATGTTGGGCCCACTCCACGTTCGTCTCCTTGCCCACGTGGTGCATTACTCCAGTATTCTGCAGAGGTTGAATCCCGGAAGAAATGATTTCCACAATTTCACGCACTTTGGCCCGCTTGATCGGATCTTTGGGCAGGAGTGGATGCTCCGGTCGCGTCTCCTCCAGATAGTGCATAATGGCCACTGAATCACACAGAGTCTGTCCATCTATGGACACAAAATTAGCACACGCATTTGCAAGTAATTTCTAGTATTTACCAATGTGAAGTGTCGGCACCTGCTGCATGGGATTCAGTTCCCGATACTCATTGGTATAGCAATGTTCCGCATCAGTCTTGGTCAGGCTCAATGGCTTGATCTCATACGGTATCTTCTTCAATCCCAGTGCAATGCGAACTCGCCAAGAGCAAGAGCTGAAGCAAAAAGAGTAAAGCACTGGTTTCTCTGCACTCATTATGTTATTCAAAACTTGGATTCTATTTTATATGCAGAAAGTCGACTCTTCTTGAGTAGAAGAAAAAACGTGCCGCTGATCGTGAACTTTGGACACTAAATGACACTTGCAATTGCTCTTATTTCTGCAACTGTATAATATATATGTATATGTTTGTAAAAACAACAGTTAAACTACTTAGAGATAAGAATGCATCGCATTATCGCATATCGTACGCTTAAATACATATCGATATTAAAGTCCGAATAAAATTAGGCCTCAAAGTATGCAACACTTTTTCGATGCGTGATCATTAATCTCAGCTAACCTTTTGTTAGCCGATACACAGACCGTTCAACGACGTAAGTTTTACAAATTTTACTTGTTGCCAGGTTTAACATTCAATTCAGGGCATTAAAAATTACTTTTTCACTTTTACATTTATTCGGGTCAAAATTTACTTCATATTTGATTTCAAATAGATACAGACACTATAATCAGTTTAGATTCTAAATGCACTCATTTAAAGCTGATGTGTTATCCTCTAAGGCTATCAGTGATTTCAATTTCATTATTTGTTCCTTGGATAATCGGGCTGATTGTGTGGATGACAGTCGCGAAATGTTTCGAGGTTTCCCAAATGCTTATCAAGACGCAATATTGTTGTATAGGGCTCCAAGGGTAAGTGATATCTGAGATGGAGAGAATTTAATAAAAATATAAACAGAATTTCTAAAACTGGTTGTATACTTATGGCTTACCGTCTGGCATTGAACACCTGTGGAACAAGGCAACAATCAGCCATGGAAATTTCGTCGCCAACACAGTATTTTCCAGAGGATTTGGAAAGCACCTGCTCCAGTGCCCGAAAACCGCGTGATATCCAGAACTGCGCCCATTCTGTACTCTTTTCCTTTCCCAAGTGCGACAATACAAAACTATTCTGCAGTGGCTGAATTCCTGAGCAAATGATTTGCACAATTTCACGCACTTTGGCGCGCTTGATTGGATCTTTGGGCAGCAGTGGATGCTCCGGTCGCGTCTCCTCCAGATAGTGCATAATGGCCACTGAATCACACAGAGTCTGTCCATCTATGGACACAATTAGCACACGCATTTGCAAGTAATTTCTAGTATTTACCAATTTGAAGTGCTGGCACCTGCTGCATTGGATTCACTTTCTGATATTCATTATTATAGGCATGCACGGCTTCAGACTTCCGCAGGCTGATTGCATTGATCTCATACGGTATCTTCTTCAATCCCGAACTCAATGCGAACTCGCCAAGAGCATGAGCTGTGACAATAGGAGTAGAGAACTGGCCTGGCACCGCTGGAGACAGTCGAACTGTGTAGGCGTATTCCACTTTTAGCAATATGCAGCAACCTGCCCGCCGAACCCTCTACTATACTCATTTTTATTTTATTTAAATGTGCACTTGAATGCTTGAAGAATAGATTGCCAGTGAATGAAACTAAACTGAATACCGGACGAAACCTGTTTTGCTAGTGTTCAATGTTTGTTTGTTTACATATATTTGCGATAAGAGTTCATCGCACTATCGATATCATGGTCCAAATAAGAGCTTCACCTAAAAGTAGGCAACACTTTTTCAAAGCTAGCTGAATGCGTTTTTCGATATATCGAATAAAACAGTTTGTTTTGAACAAATTCTTGAAACAAACAAGGTAGAAATCTTGTCACGTTACAAATTACTAATAAAACTTGTAAAATAAATAACGATTAGATACAAATTACGTTGATTAAGTTTAGTTAGAAGTTTATTCTTTAAATATGTAGTTAATATTTGGAACTGTTACAATATTATGGATATTAACATAGTCATATGCAGTTAATTAGTAGTTTGTACGAATATGTGAAATCAGGCGATTTGTTTAATTGTACAGTGGAGCAATGATTCTTGTCAAGAAGGAAATTCTGGAAAATCTTTAAACAATTCTCACTATAAGAATTCATAAATACATAATTTCTTATTTTGCACGTGGTTTGATGGGTTATCGTTTTGCTTTGTGCATTTAATGGAATTGAAAAAATTACATTTTTTTAATAATTAATTTTTTCACATTGTTTTGGTAGCTAAAAGACATTTATCTTTTTATTAACTCGTGGTCGTATTAAAATTTTAGAGATCTTTATAAATTTACTGTGTTGTAAATGTATATTTTGTTTCTTTACTTATGAATTAGATGTTTTTTATTCTGCATGTTTATAATCTGAATGCCTGCTAGTGGAGTTTACTTCTTCGTTGACTGAAGTTTTGTACTTTTCAAAAAGTTTCTTTGTTAAGCGCCCAACTTGTCTTACTAATAAGTGTTTAGATTTACTCAATTTTCTTTATAGAATGTATATGTATGTCTATGCACTAAAATTAATTTGGTTTTTCTTGTTTTTTTTATGTTTTTTAGTTTCATTTATTAAATCCCTGAATTTAATTTTGCTTTTCGTCATGAGTTCTCCTGAAATGTGTTTTGGTTTCTAAATAAAATTCATAAAATTAAGATATTTATATCTGAGTTCTTTAAGACCTTTTTCACATTGAGAACTAAGGAAAATAAAAATTGTTCTTGAGAATCTTAATATGGATTTGGATTTCTCTTTCTTTTGCAATGAATTCAAAATTTTATTATTGTATTTTTATGCAATAATGCATGGTTAAATGCTGTAAGCAATTCTTTTAATCACATCATCTACTGTTTATCTCAATCAAATACACTCCAACTGATTTCTTAATTGCAATCAAACATATTTTTGCTTCTGCATTCTGGTATTGTGGTTTTGTTTTCGTTATTGTGTTTCTTATTCGCTTTCTTTGTGATACGAACTGCAATTCACTTTTTTGTTTTACGGCGCTTTGCAGTTGTCGTCGGGAAATTCTATTTGTTGGGCAGCTCCGGCGGACAGTCCGGCTGATTGGAGGGATGAGCAGCCCGGAATGCTGGGTTGCTTTCCAGCTCGCGATCGATGCGTAATATAATCGGATATGGACGCAAGTCCACATGGAATCTGATGCAAATTAAATTATTAAGTGACTTTTCGCCTTAGTTCAAAACTCGGACATACCTTCTGGCATTGAACACTTGGGGCACAAGGCAACAATCCGCCATGGAAATCTCATCGCCTACACAGTATTTGCCGGCTGAAGTGGAGAGTGCCTTCTCAACGGCACGGAAGCCACGGGTTATCCAATGTTGTGCCCACTCCTTCTTCTTCTCTTCGCCCACGTGGATGAGCACGATGAGATTTTGAAGCGGCTGAATGCCGGAGCAAATGATCTCAATAATCTCACGCACCTTGGCCCTCTTGTGGACATCCTGTGGAAGTAACGGACGCTGAGGACGAGTCTCCTCCAGGTAGTGCATGATGGCAACGGACTCGATCAATGTGTGTCCATCTGAAAAGAGGAGAATATACAATTCAAAATTGTTTTATGTCGTGCTATAACAAATAAATATAACAAAATAAATAAACTACATAAAAAAATTAAATAAATAAATATAACAAACCAAATAATATAAATAACATAAAGGAATATAACAAAGTAAATATAAAATAAATAAAATAAATATAATAAGTAAAATAAATTAAATAAATAAAATCAATAAAATAATCAAAATAATTTAAAATAAATTAAATACATAAAATAAGTAAAATTAATATAAAATAACTAAAAAAAAAAATAAAATAACTTAATTAAATAATGTTATAGTGATGGACTCACCGATTTGAAGTGCGGGCACCTGCTCCATGGGATTGACCTCACGGTACTCATTGCAGTGCTGCTCGCCACCGGACTTGATCAAGCTGATGGGCTTGATGTCGTAGGGTATCTCCTTCAGATTCATTGCGATCCGCACGCGCCATGAGCACGAGCTGCGCCAATACGAGTAGAGTATTGGCTGTGCGTCGGTGGAAGGAATATCATTTGCATTAGTGGACATTTTAATAAAATGTATTACTACTCCTTATTGTTAACTGCGTCTGAGTCTGCGTTTTTAGCCCAATGAGAACGTCAATCAGCCGAATGTGGTGAAACACCCATTTATTCGTTTAAACAAATGCTGTGAGACTAAACTAAAGAATGCAGAGCATATTGTAGAAAAGAACAGGTTGATACTGATAACGAGCACACACACAAATGTATCTTAAACTAAGTTATCTGGTCAAACCAGTTGCTCAGCAGTGAGTTTGCTAATTTGTTTGTTGTTTGTTGATTGTTGTTCGTGCTGCTGATGCTCTGCTAAATTTATGCACTTATTTTCCAACTAGCTGATAATAAAATTCAAGATTTGAGAAGCGATCCTACTGCTCCAGGGCTGCAGAAAAGACTCTTATGGAGCGATACATATGCAGTCAAGTTTTTTCAACTCGAATCACAAAAGTTACAGAATCAGGTGTGCTACAGAAATCTCTTCCACCTGAATTTGACATAGATTTGTATGAAATTTATGTCAAATTCAAGCGAAAACAATTTCTGTGGCACCCATGAATAAGTTTTATTTTTAGTTATATATACAAATTATATAAATAAATTAATCTGACTGCCTGTTTTATTTTTGCTTATTATCATTGCTTTAAACGTTTTCAAAAATTCCTTAGTCAAAAAATCAATAAAGTTCATTACAGACACATGTTAAAATGTAATCAGAATTAGTCTCAGGATTTATTTTTGAAAGCAACCGCAAGTACATATATATGTTTTATAACAAAAGTCTCTTTGTTTAATTAATAACAATTGTGTATATTTATGGACTTTTATAAATATTATTTTTTAGTTGAGCTCGTTACGGAAATCTTTAATATAAAAGTGAAAACCGCAGTACTTTCGTGTAGGGTTTTTTTTTAACTATAATATTAGCTCACTGTATATTTAGTTTTTGATATACCTACATGATTCATAAAGAGTCAACGGACTTTCCGTGATTTGATAATGCTGCAATCAGGAAGAATGTTATACACACACTGACCGCCTGTACCAAAAACTGAGCGCTAAATGTTCAGAGCAACAAACAGCAAGGGCAATGGCCCGGACGAGCCCCAAATTGATGTACGCACTTCTGTACATATATACATACATATATCCTGTGAATATCCTAATCGGAAGGGGCTGCCTACACAGTCATACATGGAGACAACAGCAAAAATAAATTGTGTGTATGTTGAGCGGCATAATAGGTTGCCTAAAAGTTCGTTGAACTTTGTGTGAAAGTAAAGTCGGTGGTGGCAGTATCCAGAGAGACAGTGACCCCACAGTAGGCCGAATCGGAGCCGAGTCCCGAAGTGTGTCGTACATCAAGGTCGGCTAGGGGCATTAACCTTAACCAAGTTGACGTTGATGTTGGCCTGGTCGCTATCGTCGTCGTTGTCGTTGTCGATTAAAAGCAAGCCAATACGACGACTTTCCAAGGACACTTGCAGACAACGGACAGCGTACAGCGTACAGCGCTCAAGAGTCACAGCCACGGCGAGCGTAGCACGGAAATAGCTCAGAAAGTTTCGTTGGGGTGCGCTTTTAGGGGTTGCAACTCAGCGCACGCCAATTTTTGTGTATGTAGTATGAGTTCAACACCACCGCCCAGGGTTGTCGAGCTTATCCCTGGCCACATCGAAGCTCCACTCAGTCATCGACATTGTCACATCCTGGCAACCCTAGGCGCTGTGTACGCTAGCAAAAAGAAAAAAAAAAGCTATGGACTCGACGCATGTGCGGATTACGCACGCTAATAGTATGAGTTTAACTCAAACTGCAATGATTTCTTCTTTTCATCCTATCTGTTTTTTATTTGCGCAAATTTTTAGCGCCATTAATGCTGGACTTACCTTGGCTATGGCCGATAGGGACATAGCGTTGTGATGGTACTTTGAGTAGTTAATTTTGAAGCCGTTTAAATCGGACGCACTGCGAAAACGATAATTTGCGGACTGTGGCCGAAAGGGGGAAGAGCAGCGAAAAATTACACGTAAGCTGACTTAAACGGTTAACCGTTAACTTTAACTTTATTGCAAGCCGATATATTAATATCAAATGTTTTTTGTATTGAAAACTTTACAAAATATTTATGTTGGCGAACCCCAAATGCACTCAATGCCGTTTTGGGTATTGGTCAGGTTAGCGCGATGCGCGTTAGCAAAAGGACAACAGCGTCGACAGCGACAGGATATGATGCCAGAACGCAACTAAACACAGTGAACTAAATAAGCGAGTGCGAAAGCGAAAGCAAACGCAAACGCAAACGAAAAGCAAAGGACAATGCAAAGGACAAAGCTAACAAACTGAGTTTATGCCTCAGTAGGTGAGAGAGTAAACGTGCAGAAACCAAAAGAGAACAAAATTGCAAACAGCCCGCGGCAAAGCTAAAGCTTAGCTGGTTCTTGTCTTCGCTAAGCTTTTGTTAGTCAATACACAGACCGAACAATGTAGTTCAACGGTAGGGTACGCTTAACAGTTACGAGTTTAAAAGAAGTATCACTTGTACCAACAGTTAAACAGTGCGGTACACTTTACAGCAGTGGTCGGCACACGCTCTCTGCTGTTACGATAACGGGCTGTTAAGCCACGGTTGCCACTTAAAAATATCTGATTGACATATGACTGTGTTAGTACCGACTAGAGACGGGCACGGGCCTCCTTCTTAAGGCCCGGCCCGGCCCGGGCCCGAAATAAATCTTTCTGGCCCGGTCCAAGCCCGGCCCGGTCAAATTTTCAAGAGGCCCGGCCCGACCCGAGCCCGGTCAAATTTCAAGAGGCCCGGCCCGGCCCGAGCCCGGCCCGAAACAACTATAAACAATTTTTTTTTAAATTAATTTTTTTTATTCATAATTTTTTTATGTCGATAAGAATCATATCAATAATAAAGATATTAGCAGTTACTTATTTAAAAAAATAAATAAATATTTTAATAATAAATAAATATTTTTATTAATCGATATGAAAAATTTACTTTTCGGGCCTAGCGGGCTTCGGGCTTTTTGCTTAGGCCCGGGCCCGCACGAAAAAAGCCCGTTTTCGATTTTCATGCACGAAGCCCGGTGATTTTTTAAAGAGGCCCGCAGGACACGAAGCCCGGCCCGGCCCGTGCCCATCTCTAGTACCGACCACTTCTTTACAGCCACGAATTTAAAGGAATATTAAATAAAAGACTTATAGTATTTGTTTCATGACCACCAGTTTATTTGTGATTTCATTTGAATTTTTTTTTTACTAGATTTTTGTAAGTTTACTTAATTTCCATTAAGGTTGCTCAAATGATTTTTGATTAAATTACACATTCTTAACCTAAAGGTAGGTAACATATGGACTAAAATAGTTAACAAATTCTTACAGTATGCTTGTACAGTGAAAACGTATACAAAGAAGAACTTAATCCATATACATAAGTAAGTACATTATTCAACTTAAGCAACAACAGGAAATTGAAGTTAAACTCATTACAAATTTTAATTATTTTAGTTTCGTTTTTTGTGTAGAAATGCAACAATGTGTATAACGACTTCAAAACAGTCGCACAACCAATAGAATATCACACCAAAAATGGCAGAGTACAACGAATACAACAAATTGCAAGTATGTTTGTGTGAGTGAGTGTGTGTGTGTGTGTGTGTGTGTGTGTGTGTGTGCGTGTGATAGGGTTAAGAGTGTAGGAGAGAGAGAGAGAGAGAGCGAACATTGCAAACTTGATAGGTAACGTTAATGTGAACGATAACAACTCTGTGAGTGAGTTGCCTTATATCGTGATTTTCCATCTATGAGGCTGGGTTCTTGACTTGACTGTACAGATCGCTCGCGTGGGTACCGGTACCGGATTTTTTTTGTTGTGGGCTTTTTTGGGTACAACATTCATAAAGTTTATCTACCTCAGCGCTACCTAAGTTGTCGTTGTTGTTTTTGCTAGCTAACGAAAGTAACTGTGTATATGTATACATATGTATGTATGTATGTATTTATAAAATCACCAACAAATTAATAAATTATTGTTGTAATATTTTTAGAAAATAGTGTCCATATATCATCATCATCATTATCTTCGTCGTCATCTTTATTAGACGGTACTGTTATAAGCAAGTTATGCTTTATTTTTTTTTAATTTTTTCTTTAATTTTTTTTTTCACTTATTTTAATGCATTCGAAGAATTGACTACAATTTAATGGCAAGAGCCACAGCTTTGCTTTTTTTGGGTTTTTTTGGTTTTTTTTTCTATTTTTTCGGTTTTTTGCTTAAAGTTTTTGCTTTAAAGGTTTACATGTACAACATACGTTACACATACACATACAATACACAATAATCATAATAATCATAATTATTTTAATTTTAAATATAACTGGAACATCATGCTAAATATAATATGCCATCGTTAAGTACTTATTAGACAGTTTTCTCAATATGCTGAAAACATTTCGTTCCATTACAATTATAATTATCAGAGATGCAGCCAAAGCCAAACATCGTTGACCATTTTAGCAATACATATTATAATTTTAAAAATTATTTGGAGGGAATATTCATGATTCTCAAATATCTTTACTTTGATCAATTTATTATTATCAAATGTAAGTGTAAAGAATTTATTGCATGTGTATAAGAAATAAATATTGTTATCATCATCATTATTAATTTCGTTTACGATATCGATGTCGTTGAAAAGAAATGCATTAGTTATTAGTGCCAAAAAGTGTAATTGTTATTATTAGGTACAAACACTGTAAAGCATAGTTAAAGCAGTTTTGCAATAAATGATAGCATGTAAAATCCATTTGCCTTCATTCCGTCATTTCGTCATTTTCATTTCAATTTACACCTATTTTGATCATCAGTTACAACCATGAAAACATTTATGTTTACATTTATGCATTTGTATACATACATATACATATGTACCGTAAAATATTTAATACTATCTCAATAATATTAGTACAATATAAATATGTGTATCTGCATGTTTTGTATTTTTGTATTTTTTTTTTTTTTTAGAATTTACATGCTAAGTACAATTTACGTTCAACAAGAGGTTATAGCATTTCAACTAATGCCATAAAGTAACAGTTTCTTTGTTTATAAAAGATTTGCATATTACAGTTAAAACTTACGTCTGAGAGTTGTGTACTTGTTTATGGTACTTTCTTTTGTCTATTTGTATTCGTACTGCTCGGCGATCATTCGGACAATCGGGACACGGGACAGTCTCCGACTCCGACCGATCTTCCCACACATGTAGAAAGTGTCATTAATACTGAGTTGTAAAGTATGTCTCCAATCAATCATCAATTATAGGCCTGAACTGAACTGGATGATTAATATTGATTGTTAAATAATAACATTAGTATATTTGCATTGAATATATCCAAAACAGATTCATCTTTCATCCGAAAATTTTGAAAATATATGTATCGAATTTTCCAGACCTATAATGATGCTTGATGCATTTTGAAGATACGAGTTTTTTTCATTTTCTAAAATTGTCATCTTATATGCTAAACAGGAATGCATCAATAGAAATTTACATAATGTTCTGTGTACTTACGATGTATACATATATATGTATATATACTTTGAATGCTTCTTGTTTTGTTGTTAGTTTTTAGTTTTGTTAAATAAAATTGATATGTCTAAGAGCTATTATCAATTGTTGTCAATTTCATAAAGTTTTTTTTTTGTATTGTATATCGAAGTAATTCAGTTTCCTGTTCTTTTTTTACACACATTACATACACGAATGCTTGGAACTTCATATATGAAATTCTGTAGATGCTTCATGGTAAAATTATTGTTAGAAAGTGATGAATATACATGTATTTAAATCTTAACTATTTAAGTTTTATATTGTTAATTCACTTGAGTTTGAGTTTGAGTCTTGAGCTAAAAATAAGTCAGTGGCCCATGAGGGCGTGCATATCCGGCTTTCAATATTTGTTATATTCGTTTATATACAGATATCATATTATAATCGCAAGTTTCTGTGTCTGTGTGTGTGTGTGTATCGTATAAATAGTTTATTATTATTTCATACTCGTACACTTAATGAACAATCACAACGCAGAGTATCTGAATAAAGTGCCAGCGCCGCTGAGTATGCAATTTATTTTTTATTTTTACACCCTGTACCCCCAGAGAGTACAAGGAGTATATGTTGAAATTAGGGTTAGGAAAGTGAATATATAGCACAAAATACAATTCACAGATTGTCATATCTACTTTGTTTGCGTTTCGAGTAAGATGAAAATAAAAATGCACACAGATCGCATTGAAATAACAGATGAGAATATTTAATTCATTCATTGTGATGATAAAACAGATGACATAAATAGATTTAAATAAATGAAACATAAAACTTATAAACTTAATATGCATATATAGAATATAAAAATTAAACAGAATCTAATAAGAAATTCTCTTGACTTATCGTTAAGTGTGAGAAGACTTAAACCATATAGTGTAGTTTAACATCCTATACGCAATTATTATAATTTTTGGTTTTCTCTTTTTGTCTTTAGGAAACTTTTTTGAAAAGCAACAAAGTACACGCATCGTTTTTCTTTTAAATTAAGTACTTAAATAAATATACCAGCTAATTACTAATAATAATTGTTATTATAACTATTATGGTATAGACTTATATTTAAAAGTATATTTCAAGACTTTATTTATAATACTTAACACTTACGCTTGAAGGCATTTATTTTTATAATTCTCATTTTCAATAGAATAGAATTGAATCGAATTTCATCGAATCGAATAGAAAAAGGTTGAACATTGTGGTAAAGGTTTGGAATTTGTCTAATGTGTTAAGCATTATAGTATTGCTGATGAGAAAATGCACACAACAAAAGTTGACCATTCGAATTTCAATATTGCATTGTCTATGTATGGATTAAAGTATGTAAGTCTTGTATAAGTATGAGAGTATGTACACATATGTATAGTATAAAAATAGTATCGTAACTGGTGTGAAATGGGAGTCTTTAAACTTTGGCTTTTGTAGCCCACAACAAACAGTTTTGAAGGTGCTCAGTGGTGGGTTTCTTTAGCTGTAGCTGTAGCTGATTACACTTAGTCGAATAAGTATGTAGTCACATTGCAAATACATACTTAACACACTCTTAAATACCAAACAATTAAGCACTTTATTTAACTAGGGGCTATGAGTATCGCTTCTGTGTTAATTTAAAACGATGAATACGAGCACAATGAATACGAATATGAGTTTGAATACGAATACGAATACGAGTACAACGAACACAACGAAGCGAATGACAGACAGATTGCCATAGGCATTGTGTATTCGAGTCTATAACAGTATATTGCAGTAACTTCTGCAAAAACAGCCGAGTATTTGAAGTTCAGGACTGGTTTCTTTACTTTACTTTACTTAACTTAATAATTATTTACATTATCATCTGACAAAGCGATTAATTACAATTACACATGAGCTTGAATTAAGCAAGTTACAACCTTGAAAATTGCTAAAAGTTTTTACTTCTTTCTGTTTTTTGGCCGTGGATGTCGTGAATCTAGGTCTTTTTTTTTTTGTTAGTTTGACGCTAGTTTAAATAGTTACAGTTACAATTACAATTTATATACTATAATTTACGTCATAATATACCACTGGCCGCCTCGTAAACATTTGTTGTGTATGTTAGATACACTCAATTGATCTATTTGTTGTAGTACATTAGCTCACTGTCCAAATGGAAAACGCGTGATTCTTGTTGTTGTTGTTATTCTTCAGGCAGATTAACTGTACTGTAGTACCAATTAACTACTACATATGTAGAATATACAGTAATGCATGTGTTATTATATTATATAATTTAATTTTTGTATGTATGTATTTTATGTCTATTTAAAACGCTTTAAGTTTTCTGTTTTCACATACAAGATGAATCTACTATCATTTGTATGTGTGTGTTTGTGAGTGTATGTGTGTGTGTGTGTGTTTTTTTGTCTATGTGTTTTAAGTTTATCAATAGAATTATGTCTTTTATGCATTTGAAGAAACATTAAAATAACATTTTCTTATTACATCCATAGATGTATATAATTTGCTATGGGTATGTGCGTATATATTTACAATATAATTATCTAGATATATGTAAATGTAGTGTCTATTTACAATTTGGCATTAAAAGTTAAAATTTTTCAATTTCAGTTTCACTTTGGTTTTTTGGATTTTTGGTTTTTGGTTTTAGGTTTTTTGTTTTCTTTTATCTTTTTAGCTAAAATCGTTTTTGATCTCACTCAATATCACTTGATTTCACTAGAATTTTTATTTGCTTAACATTTAGCAATATTTGTTTGGTATTACAATAGTTTTAGATGTGTAAGTACAATAAAAGTTAAATTTCAACAGGTTTTGAAATTGCTGAGTTGCAACTTAGAGCTAAAACAACAATCATATATATATATATATATAGATATATATATATAGCATTTATGTACAGTACATCAACATATATACTCTCTAGGTATATTTGTTTTTCTGTCTGATTTGATCGTTCTTATATGCTAAACATGTATTGCACTAGTAGTAGTAAAGTATCTGTGAGATGTGTGAGTAGAAAAACATGTAGTTAACAGTACATACGCGCTAATAGATAATAGATAATATCGATGTCGATCGAGTTTTAAAACTACAGTCGTCGAGTCGAGAGTCGAGAGAAAAGGCCTACTATAAAAATACGGTAGGTACCAGTACATATTTATATATTTAACACAAATATTGCACTTGCCTACAATAGTTATTAACAATTCAATTTGAACTTGTTTCAATGTATGTATATGACCGATATCAATTTTTTTTCTTGCTACAGTTAATGTTAAAGTTCAAGTTGCTAAAGTTGGATTGATAATTAGATAGATCTCATAGGTAGATAGATTGCTAGATAGCTAGGGATAGTGTGTAGTGTGAAAAGTATGTATGAGAAAAATGCTATTAACTCCTAAATACATGAAAATTACATAAATAATTTACTTAATGAC
Source organism: Drosophila quinaria (assembly GCA_035047525.1). Lineage (NCBI taxonomy): Eukaryota > Metazoa > Arthropoda > Insecta > Diptera > Drosophilidae > Drosophila > Drosophila quinaria. Next base: position 194,261 of record JAWNPO010000436.1, read on the forward strand.
TATAAACATTTAACTCTGGGTTTTATTCATTGTTCATTGAAGAAGTTGCCATTTCTGAACTGAAGACTAAGATTTACGTATAATCCTAAAAGTGGTAACGCGATTGTCAATCGATGTTTTAGCCCGGCTGATCCATGTCTATGAGGATGTCGAGGCCATGGCCGATACTGCAGAGGATACAGCTACAGTTACAGACAGATTTCCTGTGGAGGACGATTGTTGTTGTTGTTGTTGTTGATGTTGCTGTTGTTGTTTGGAATTGGAGGATTGTTCCGCCTCCTGCACTCGGTGAGTTTTCATATGGGCGCTGCGGCTTTTAACCTTATTGAAGACCCTGGCGAATACAAACACAAGTAACAAGTGCCATAAATTAGAGACTGACAGTTGTAATTAAAAATAATCAATTTAAACAAATGCATACTAATTATATATATACCATTTAGACATATAGATACGAGAGAAATGAATATTAGAGCACACAGATTAATTAATGCATATTAGATTTTATACATGCAGAAAGAGAGATTTCGCAGTGAGAGTGAGAGAGACAAAAGACGAGAAAGGGAGAGAGAGAGACATGCAAATTACGAAAAGCATTTCCTTTTGTTTTTTTTTTAGTTTTTTTTATCATTTTTTATTTGTTTTTTTTTTTATTATTTACTTAGCCTTGTGTGGAGATAAATTGCTTTGTTGTTATTATTTACTATGGAGAGTAAAGAGTTTTTTCAGTTTTGCTTTAGAGTTTCGAAACATAAAACGGAAAATATTAATTATAATCATAGATATTGTCTTAATAATAGAACAAAAGAGTTAAAAGGTATGTGCGCTTGAATGTTATATTGAAATAGGTACAATTACGATGATTCTTCAATTGTGATCTCAGAGCGAATGTATATACTATATGTATCTGTATAATTTTTGTATATTTATTTCCAATTCCGCATTGCTCCGGATCACGCATAAAGCGCCGTCGTATGAAAGAATTCCACATTGAGATTAAATTGTTTAAAATCGATGTATGAATTTCCCAGAAACGGTGAATTTTGGAAATTAATTTATTATAATTATTTACAATAGATAAAATGCAAATGGCGTTGAGCGCTGCATTTTTTTTTTTAATTTTTGGTAAACCAAGAACAATGATACTTAAAATCAGAGAACAAAGTAATTGAGAGAAAGACAAAAATAAATCAAACGAAAGCAACACAAATGGAAAAACAATAAAAAAATTATAAGGCATTTAATTGCGTACTTACCGAACGTTTTGCCGGCGGATGCTTGGCGATTTTATTCGCTCTCCGGCGAAAGAAAATGCGTGAAGCGGATTTCAGTAACGTCTATATGCGACTTGTGACTCTTCGCTTTAAAATTGCAATTTATATTGGAATCATTTATTTGATTTGGTTTTTTCATTGATGATTTAAGTAGGCACGCATATTGTTATTGAATATAATTTGATTTTTGATTGCATTTTGGCATCATGGAACAGTAAATACAATAATACAACAACAATAACAACAATTAATATCGTTTAATGTCAACTCTAACTAAATGGGCGATTCAAATTGAAATTAAATAAAATTAACTTTTTTAAAGACACTACGAAATCAAGGCATTAAGCTAATTAAGAGAGATGTATGTAAATATTAGAAAAATAATAATTCGCAATTTAATTGATGAATGAAATCTAAAATCTAAAATTATATTTCAAAACTGCTCGTAAGAATAAAATAAATGGAAAATAATCAACTCAGAATTAAAAGAAATATATAGAAGAGTACGCATATAAGATATTTTCTAAGAGAATATAGATTTTTTTAAATATATTGAATTGAAATTATACGCAGAATTTAAAAAATTACGTTTCTTTAATAATCATATAAATAAAAGTGTAGGCCAAAAAAAATATCAAAATAAACCTCAATTATAATCATAACTTTTAATGGATATTATTATATATAAATAATGGCAAATGAAAATATATCTATTTAAAGATACGATATGAATATGTCTGGATACGAAAAATACGGTTACGATAGAACGTGCTTTACGGTCTCAACTCAATACGGGCACTCAAATCTCAAATCGCTTAATATGTTTGTCATGAGCTGGCAATTGTTGTTGGCAATTGTTGGAAATTATCTTGGGGGAATCTTACTTGCCGCACACCTTGCAGGGAAATTCGCTATCCTTGGCAACATTCAAGTTGTTGCCGTTGCTGTTGTTGTTTGTGTTGCTGCTGTTGTCTTTGGTTGTTGCTGATGTTGTTGTTGCTGCTGCTGTCAGCAACAGCGTTGAGTTTAAGGTTGAGTTGGCAGCTAGCATGGAATTGTTGTTGTGGTTGTGGTTGTTGTTACTATTGTTGTTCACGGTGGTGTTATTGCCATTGGTGTTCGTTATGATTGTTGTTGTTGTTGTTATTGCATTATTGCTGCTAGTTGGGGTCGCGCATGCGTTGTTGCTGGAACTATGGTTGTTGTTGTTGTTGTTGGCACTAACTGCCGTGGCATGCTGATTGCTGTTGTTGTTGTTGTTGCTGTTGCTGTTGTTGCTGCTGGCATTTCTGCCATAAGCGTGTATGCGAACATGGCCATGCAATGCCGCCTTCGAACTGAAACTCTGCAGTTTTGGCCAGCATTCAAGGTACAAGAAAGAAATCCATGTAATCCAAGTGAGCCAGTTTAAAAGCCAGATGCGAGGAGTTGTTAGCATGACATATGTATACATGTATTGTAGTATTGTTAGTAGGTTGCTAACCAAAGCGTATTTAGATAAAATGTAATTGAGATCTAACTTACCGCCGAACAGTCGGCAATCTCACAGACGTAGGGCTTCTGTTCCACCGTCGGAGTGCTGGGCATCACTGGCTCCATTTTCAGGTGCGACACCTTGTAGTCCACACAGAGTTTCTTCCAAAAGTAATACATTTGCACGCACTCGCCCGATGTCTTTGTTAGCAGCTGAAATACACATTTTAATGAGTTTGTTTGAGTTTTTGGCAATAACTTTACAATTTCTTTGCTTGCTAAAAGTGGAAGCATTGAGAGAAGTCGACTAGGAGATACCCTTAATTATACAGTCGAACTTCCCTAACTCGAATCACCATTATCCAAAGAAAAGGTTCGAGTTAGGGAGATATTCGAGTTATAGAGTTCTTTTTCCTAAGATTATTAATTTTACTTCTACTCATTTAGTTCGAATTACAGAGAAATTCGAGTTAGAGAAGTTCGAGTTAGGGAAGTTCAACTGTATATTTATTTATTATAATATAAATTAAATACCTTTCATAAAATTTATTTATTTATTTACTGCGAATCTACTATTAAGGCTCGAAACTTTCAGACAAAATGGAGAGATAAAATAACAAAAATCCGTAGTTTTGATAATAATTGAAATACTAGTGATGTACAATTGAACACTGAATTGAGTCTAATATCGAAATGTAAAAGTCGACAAAAAGTTAAACAGAGTTGTCAATATGATGTCAACTTTGAGACACTTGAACTTGTTGAGAATTCTAAGTCGCTAAATTGACTAAATAGCTGTAAAACTGATTTTGCCCTCCGTGTTTTGTTGTTCTTGCAGTTAATTTGTTGAAACTGCTCTCCGTTTAAAATAATTTTTTTATAAAAATCAGCCAATGACTTTTATTTTTTAGTTTTTTTAAATAAAATTATAATAGTTCGGGTCCCTGATCAATAGTCATCAAAAATTATCGCGTTTAATTACTTGAATGGTGGATGTATTTTTCCATCAATAACAAATACTAAAGTCGAAGGGGAGTTCTTTTATTTGTTGGCTACACTTTCACAAAGTTATCCTACCCTAATTTGCTTATTGCTTAATATTACCTCGCCAGCGATTTTGCCAAAGTTCTTGCCATGCTTCTCCAGACCGCGCAGAAACTGCTCCAGCTCGAAGGCCGTCCACTTCATCTGGAATGCGCTGGACTGTGTCTGCAGCAGGGTGAGGACAGCGGCTGCCGAGTTGCCCTTGGCCTCGAGGAGGGTTTGGAGAGCGACCTCCTCCGAGTGGCTGCCCATGGGGACGGCAGATGATTTGCTGAGATCTATGTAGCGCATTAGTATCTTCTCGTCGAGCTGCACGCTGGGATCCCACAACAGATCGGCGGCCATTGGAGTGTCTTTGGAGTAATCATCCGGCGACTTGCAGGCTGGAATCTGAGCCTGATAGGTCGAGCCCAGATTCACCTTGGACTCGTCGGAGAAGTCGACCAGACCCACGGGATCGCCAAAGTCGTCGTCGAAGACATCGAAGATGCCCTGGCCGAGCTGCTTGCGCACATTGCAATAGAGTCCGGTGCCCTTGCGATCCGGATTCAGGATGGGCGCCGGGGTGTAATGAGTGCGCGATGGCTTGCGCAGCTTGGAGCGATGCGGGGAGAGCGTATGAAATTTGGAGAACTTGTGCACATCCTGGGTTCCATTTGGACGCAGGCGACGCTTCAGTATGGAATTGGTTTGGTTCGACAATGGCTGCAGATTGGACACACTTGCCACTGACTGTGGCACTGCAACTGCTGCTGCTGCTGCTGCTGTGGGCAACGCGGTGGCAATCACAGGCTTGTTGCCACTGTCGCTGCAGGCAAAGAGCAGACTTGCATCCAGCACTGTGGCATGCCCCGCGGCATTAGTGCTGAGCAGTGTGGCGAACTCGTGTTTCTCATTGGAAGTGTTGTTGTTGCCGCTGTTGCTGGTGTTGCCGGTGTTGTTGGTGGCATACAGCAATGGCTGCAACAGGCTGTTCAGTGGCTGCAACGTCATCGACTGCTGACTGGTGTCCAGATACTGTGTCTGACACGACACCGGAGTGTAGCTGGGCAACATGAATTCCGACTGTTGTTGTTGTTGCTGTTGCAGCTGCTCGGGTTGCTGTATTTGTGACAGCAACTGTTGTTGTTGCTGCTGCTGCTGCGGCTGCTGTTGTGGTTGTTGCTGCTGCTCGTAAATCACAGTTGGCTCCATGGCCTGAACTGTTGTTGCTGCTGTGGCTGATGTTGCTGTTGCTGTTGTCGTTGCATGCAACACTTGCCGCTGTTGGCCAAATTCCCGTGGCGACGACGACAGCAATGGATCGTCGGAGTTGGGCATCATTTGGGACTGCAGTCCCAGTCCGGGCAGATAGTAGAGATCTATGATATTCTCGCCCTGCTGCTCGCTGCTCAGCTGCAGCTGCATGTTCTCATCGGGCAGCACCTCGCGCAGCACCTGCTTCACATCCTCGGCGGACCCGATGCCACTGGTGAAGAAGGACTCGGAGAGCGGCGAGGTGGCATTCCGCGAATCGTTGAGGAACTCCTGATCCTCGTCGAGAAACGACAGATTCGTCTCGGCAAATTCACGCAGATCGCACTCGGCATCGTCCTCGTTGCTGTTGAGCAGATCCTCCACCTTAATCGAGGGATCGAAGCTGCTCTCCTCCAGCACGGTCTTCAGCTTGAGTATCTTCTCGTTATCGTTGTCGCTCAGCTGTTGCATGGCACTGCCCTCGTCCGTCTTGAAGTAGACGTGCGAGAAGTCCGTCTTGTCGCCGAAGAACGTGTGATTCGCGTCCACAAACTGGGCGGCGGCGTCCTCGATGAAGGGCGAGGATTGGGCCACGTTCTCGTGACTGGACGGCGGCGTCGGATAGGCGAGCGGCGAGTGCAGCGGGGAGGCGAGGACGCCCAAACTGCTGCCAGTCCGCATATTGGCAATCGCCTGGATCTGTGAGCTGTTCTGCATGATGAGCTCCTTGGAATGGAATTGCTGGAAGGTGGGCAACGGTGTCGTCTGGTTAATGTTGTTGCTGTTGCAGTTGTTGTTGTTGTTGTTGGTGCTGCTGGTGTGGCCAGAATCTGGCTCCAACTTGATCAGCTGGGTGTGATCTGCGCCCAGGGCAAAGTCATGTTCGGAATGTTCGCTTTTGTGCGCCTCGTCCTCATCATCGTTCAGCAGCTCCATGGTGTCCACCGTCTGCAGCAGCATCTCCGTGTCCGAGACATTGTAGACCTCGGCATCGTCAAACAGATCCGAGGCATCCGCATCGCTGGTATAGGTCACCGTATAGACGCCACCTCCGCCGCTCGTGATCCCACTCGAATCCCCAAGGACGCCCAGGCTCTCCTGACTCGGAGCTATGGTCAGGGACAGAGGTGTTCCATCCGGCAAGGATATGCTGTTCATATTGTTGCTGCTGTTGCTGCTGTTGTTGCTGCTGTTGCTGCTGCTGGAGATCAACTTGCTCTTGGTGGACACGACATGGACATCCGAGGGTATGATGACAGTCCGATTGTTGTTGGTGATGATCTGCCGTCCCGCTTGGAGACTGCCACCAATGGTGGTCAGTTCCGTGCCCGTCATGCTGCTCAGCAACAGGTTCGTGCTCGTCTGTGCCTGCAACTGTGTCTTCTTCGAGGTGACGGCAATGCGCGTTCCTCGTTTCAGCAGCTCTATCAGTGTGGAATCCTTGGGATCCGCGTGATTCGAGACGCCACCACCACCGCCACCGCCGTTGCCCTTCAGTGCCGTCAGAGCGCTCATGGTGGTTGTCGTCGGCACATTGTTGGTGGTTATGGTTATCGTGTTGGCGCCACTGCCCAGACTCAGCGTCTTGGGCTGCCTCTGGCCCCCGCTGAAGATCTCAATGCTCTGGGGCAGCCCGATTTGCTGGATGCTCAACCCGTTGCTGCTCTTGATGGTGGTCGCCGCCGGCAGCACCGCTGTGGTGGTGCTGGTGGTGCAACTGCCGCTGCTGCCGCTGCTGATGCTGCTGCTGCTGGCCAGTGCCTGACTCAGGCCGCTCTTCGGATTGAGGAAGCTCTCCAGGTCGCTGATGGAGCGTCGCAGGCTGCCGCCTCCAGCGCCGCCAACGCCACCACCGCCAACACCGCCGCTGTTCACTGAGCTGCCCCCCGGCGGTGCAGGCACCACAAATGCTCCCTGCAAAGTACAAGAGACAATATTCGATTGTTATTGTTAATTATTGAATATTCTATCTCTTAATTTTTTAAATTTAAATTATAATTTTAATAGCTACTCCTATGCAAGGTGGATTAATTATTAAGGTGACGTCGTCCCCACAACTGCTCTCTTTCGAGGGGGCAAATATTTAACAGTATGCCTGTAAACGTTGTCGAAGTAGGTTGTGTTTTGTTTTTGTCTTTACAAATAAACTTGTAGACAAAAAACAATTATTGAAACCTGCAATTATTAGTCCCACGTGATGAAAACAGAAGGGAGCTCCGGTCAAGAAGCACAGGCTTTCAATTTTCGAGTTCTAGGTTAATTTGTGCCAGCCATTTCAATGACTCTGACTTCTACTATGTGTCCGAAAATGCAACAAAACGGAGACGAATTATGTCAACTGATGTACCCCAAAAGCCAGGAGCATAGCAAGTGTACACATTTGAAATGCCATATTTCTTCATGCTGTAGGTCACCGTGCATAACGCTATTTGATCAAGAAGGGGTGTAAAATATTATAAATTTTTTTGAATTCTTTTGTTTTATTTGCTTTTCTGTCAGCTCTCTCTGAGAGCGGAGAGAGCTAGGAGAAAAAAAAATTGGGACCGTCACCACATCGGACGACGTCACCTTACTAGGCGGGTTTAAATTATAAGGGGTTAGTCCCTAAAAATCGAAAAAAAAAATATTTTTTCTCTATCTTACATATTCAGATTTAGAGAATCAAAACATTTTCAAGATGCTAACAAAATATTTATTCGGGCCTGCTCCGAGTGCCGAAAACGAGTCGAATTGCCAAATAACGAGTTGATTGCTGTTCCGAGTTCCGAAACTCGACAATAATTGTCGTTTTCAAAACGTGTGCTGTAGAGTTGTCGAATTTTAAAATAAATGCCAATAAAAGAGTTAAAAACAATACCTAAAATTATAAACTGAAAATTATGTTATGTATTATAAAATGTTCAACATTTTTAGAATCGTTTAACATCACTTCTTTAGCTTTAAGCAGTTAAAGTATTTTTTAAAAGAAATTTTTTGAAAAGTATCTATAAAATATTTTATAAAAAACTAAATCGAGCTGTTCTAAATTCCACTTTCATTTTTATTGTCGATACCAACTCTCGCAATCGAAAGCTTCTAGAGTTGCTTCAATTGATTTTCAGAATTCGAACAACGAAGTTTAAGTCTAATTTACCTTCAGAAGGAAATACTTAAAAAAATGTTCGATACGCTTTCAAAACCGAGTTCGAGTCCAAACAAACAAACTCGATCTTCTTGCAATATAGACGAACCTACACACCAAGTTTGGAGTCTCTAGCTCTATTAGTCTCTCTTTTAGATATAGGCGCTCTTACAGACGGGTAGACAAACTTGGCAATATCGACTCGGCTGTTGATGCTGATCAAGAATAAATATTCTTTATTCCACGCCTCTTTCTGCCTATTACGCAAATTGTTTTTTGTGACAAAGCTAATATACCCCTGTACTTTTTGTAAGTACGGGGTCTAAAAATGTACCTTGGTGATGTCCTTGCGTTTGCTGATGATCTTCTCCTCGATGAGGGCACGGACACCGATGCTGGCCGTCTGCAAGGGCGGACCACTGGCGTCCTTCTTCTCGCTGCGCTTCGTCTCCGGATCCTTCTTGAAGTAGCCGCCATGGAGACGCATGTGTCCATTGAGGGCAGGTATGTTTTTGAACTTGCGGTGGCAGAGATTGCACTCGACCGGCTTGTCGATCTTCACGATGTTGAGCAGGTGGGGATTGATGGCAGCCACAATTTGTTGGCTCAGCTCATCCTCCTTGGCGTCGTCGGGTGAGCTGGTGGCGGAGGCAACCAGATCGGTGCCATCCTCCACGGTAACGGTCACGTTCTGTGCATTGTTGAGCTGTGGACAAGTGAAGCATATGAGATATGAGTTAATGAGTGCTGTGGCACTTTACTCTACCTTCCTCACCAGTTGCATGTTCCAAGTGCGTGGTCGGGTCTGCACCGGAGCAGTCTCCGTGTTGATCTTGTAGGAGCTGACGCTGGTGGGAGACGAGACTGTGACCTGGGCGCTCGTCTGTTTCGTCTGCTGCATGATCTTGCTGATGAGATCGAGCTGCTCCCGTGTCAGTCCCTCGCCCTCCAGCATGGCCCCGTCGCTGAGCGTAATGGTCGGTGAGCTGCCCATGTTGCCATTGTTGCAGCCACCAGCGGATGAGGAGGAGCACGACGTGGATGAGGCATTCGAGGATATCGATGTCGTTGGCGACAGCAATGTGACGCCCGTCTTAATGGGCAAGTTCATGGCCTTGATTTGCTCCTCGGACAGCGCGATTCCCGTGGCCGCATCCACCACAGAGCTGCCCGTGGAGATGTAGGTGCGTATGCAGGTGGCCCCATCCGGTGAGCTGGCATCCCCGCTAGCCGTTGCCGGCGACAGACTCAGCGAATTGCTGGCAACACCAACACCAACACCAATGTTGCTGCCGCTGCTTGTGCTGCTGCTGCTGCTGCTGCTTGTGCTGGCCGTGGGCGAGAGTGAGTTATTGGTGGGCGTTGCCACGCCTCCATGGTGATTCTCCGAGTGGCGGCGCAGAGATCGTGCGTCACAATACGATTTGCCACAGCCATCGGCCTTACACTCGTAAGGCTTCTTGTTCCGATGCGTCATCATGTGTCCGTTTCTATGGAGGATACATACATAAGTGGATCAGTGGATCAGTTTAGTGGCTCAGTGGCATATTCGAGTCTGTGGATAACTGCAATGCATCATTAACTTACAAGTGATCTTGCCGCTTGAATGCCTTCGAGCAGAGCGCACAAATATATTTCCGTTCGTCGCTGTGCGTCAGTTTGTGCTTGGCCAGCGCCGAGGCATTTCCAAAGATCTTGCTACAAATCTATTAAAAGTACATTCAAGAGAGGGAAGCAAGTGAAATGTAATTAGCATCGCATTTGGACCTCGATTGCCGTCCCCATCGCACATCGCACATCGCAAGACGCAAAACCAAATGCCCACAACTGTCGATTTGGAAATTTTAATGAGCCACCTTGCGTATACGTAATACAACATAAATGTACGCTAATTACGCTGCTCTACATACATATATACATAATATGCACATATATTTATATAGAACATGTTGAGCACGGACACGAATGCGACACTCTGGTGTGGAAACGTTTTTATTATATGTCGTATTCTAAATCTGTTGAGTTGATTTTAGCGCGAACAGAAGAAACTCTAGTTGGGCTTCGATTTAGAAATTCCTTTGCAAGTCTTACCTATATCTATGATTGCCTAAGCAACAGAAGCCACTGTCATATTTCATTAACAAACAGTTTAAATATTAAATAATAAGTCGACAAAATTAAGCAATTTAGAAGATTGGCAAAAAATGGCGTCAATTTTATGTTGGATAAAAAAACTGGCTCGAAAATCAAAAAAAAAAATTTTAAATTAACCGTTTCTTGTCAAAAATATTTTGAAAAACGGGTAATTATTATAACCAGTTTGCTGAAATAACTCCTAAATTATATCTATAGAAAATAACGAAATAAATAAACAAAATAAATTTGTTTGTCGTTATTTTCTATTAATACGAAATTGTAATAAAATTTATTTTGTTTTTCGTTATTTTCTATTAATAAGATATTGTTTTGGCTATGGATCAAACTATTATCTTATACAGGGATGCCAAAGAAATCGCTTTCGCTTGAATTTCACATCAATTACATTTCGCGGTGGCACAGGTCAATTCGCAGAATAATTTTGTGCGGAAAGAACTAGCGCTAAGTCCGCTGGCGTCCGATGCTGCCACCTAGTCCGATTAGGATTTTCGAAGTCAGGGTCAGCGGTGCCACATTTTTTAGTCAAAATTCGAAGTAAGATATTTAAAAAATATATATGGAACCACTTCAGTTTTCTTTAAATTAAGCAGTAAAAAATAGCTCTTTTGAGGTAAATCAAGTTTTATCGAAAAAAAAACCTTAAACTTATTGCGCAATTGGTGAAAACATTTTTCACGAAGAGTTGCCAGACTAATGGCAGACAATTGCTAGATTTGTCGAGCAACTTGTATTTTGAGGCGCCAATTACTTTTAAATTTTTTTCAGCTAAATCAAATTTAACATAAATAAATTAAATTATATTATTTAAACAAAAAAAAATTAAAAGCTTAATGATCAGCAATGATAGACTTGAAAAAGTTGCTAATCAAACCTTTGGGTAATTTAATCTGAAAAGGTGTCAACCCTTAAAGGCCCAGTCCGAAAAGGTGGGTGAAAATGCTAAAAAAAAACTTAATCTCTCGAAGTTCTGTGGCACCTCGGAGATTCAGCTCAATCTTATCTAAGAGTTTATTTTCCAAATATGACATTTATTAACTATTTCCATTTATTACAAATCAATATATTTCCTTTTTAGTTGTTATATACTTAGTACTTTGTGCAATACATATAAATTTTATTTTTTTCGTTTCTAAGAAATCTTTTTTTTGTAATCAGTTCAATGTATCTATTATTTCAAGATTCATGTTTGCTCTTCTATTAGGCTCATTCTATTTTATTCCAGTCAAGTTTATCTGAGAGATATTTTTAAATATGACTTTAATTGATATTTATTTTATGCAGACCTCTTTTACACTGCCTAGAGAATTTAAATACAAATTATATATTATTTAACTAAGCTAAATTATAATTTAGCGAAAGTCTGGCAACTCTAATGAAAACCGCTTGAGGTGCATCGATTGGGCGTGGTTAATGTCTGTTTATAAGTGTGAATACTGTGGCAACTGTGGCAATAAATCAGGGATTAAGCTGCATAATACAATAAGTTGCTCACCTGACACTGCTGTGGTCCGTGGCGTGTTGGCGACGAAAGCTTGGGACGACTCTTTCGAGGCGCAGTGTCGACGGTTACGATGCCAATGCCGGTTGTGGTGGTATTTGTGGTTGCTGCTGTCGTTGTTGTGACTACGCCGGGAACATTACGGCCGTTGTTCTTGAAACTTAAACTGTGACCGCCGCTGCTACTGTTGCTGCTATCGTTGCTGTTACTGTTGCTGTTGGTGCTGCTGCTGCTATTGCTGCAGTTGGTGGTGCTGCTGCCAATGCTGATGCTGCTGCCAACGGAGGAGGCGTTGCTAAAGTTGCTGCTGTTGCTGCAATTGCTATTATTGTTATGCTGACTGAGTAAACTGGCAGCGCTGCTGGTGCTGCTGTTGCTCATAATCTGTGCCAGCGTCGTGACATTGGTGGCAGTGTTGCTGCAGCTGCTGCTGCGTATTAGACAGTTCTTAATGTAGTTGGTCTTGTTGCCGCTAATACTGCTAATGGTCGTGTTCGTCGACGTGCTCACCGTCTGTACACTGATCTTGTTCGTCGAACTTCGACGCGTTATCGTAATCTTATTCGGATTATTCAAATGAATCCCAGAGCTTGTATTCAAAATTGTTGGTGCACTGTTGCTGCTGTTGTTTCTACTGTTGCTATTGCTGCTTCTTTTGCTGTGGCTGTTGCTGCTGTGTTTGTTTTTGAGAGCTGTACAAATTATGTTGAATAAAAAAATATTATTAATTACACAAGGTAACCGTCAAATTGTATCCTTTAACATAATCTACTTTTTCTGATATGCTGTTACACTAAAAAAATATTAAAATTGACTTGCATATTTAATCATTATTCAAGAATGTCAGAGAGAATTAAGAAAAGCTTTAAACTTGCTGAAAGCTACTTATTAATTATTCATACACACTATTAAATTTAAATAGCTTGTAGTTTTGTAAATTTGGCATTTATTTGATTTGTATTCTAAGGGGACACTAAAATAAAAATTGCAGCTTTGTGTTTAGCCTTTTTTTTATATATGTAATTGCCATAATTAATCAAATAATTCAAAGAAATCCTTTTTAGAAATCCCTGAATCCTTGTATTATTACTAATACTTTTTGATCTGTTTGGGTTTTTCTGGGTTTTCCTCAATCCTTGCAATAAATGTTGAATAATGTTAAACATTTTTGAACATTCCTAGATTTTTAATTTAATTTAATTTTAATCAATTTAATATTACTTATTTTTAGTATTACTAAAATTGTACTTTAATTTGTACATTCATTTTGGTCAACATTATTTAGTTGACACTAAATAAATAAATAAAATAATTAATTAAAATATTTATCAGAAAAAGCAGACTTGGTAAAAGGTAAAAACGAAATTAATTTGGTTTGTTTGGCGACTTACAGGCTGTCTGTATGGTGCCCAAAACATCTGCTAACATATCCGGATCCGGATAGCCAATGGTCAATGCATTCTCTAATGCTGACGCTGATGATGCCTCAAGTACTGTGACGCCATTTGTTGGATTGCTCGCTGATGATGTTGATGACGCTATTGCTGTTGTTGTTGTTGTCGCTGCTGTTGCTGTTGTCTTTGTTGCTGCTGTTGCTGTTGTTGTCTCCAAGGCATTGGCATCTCTCAATTGCAGTGTCACGGAACCCTCAGTGCCAACGGAGGCGCTGCACATCAACACACGTGGCGTGCTGAGACTCGTCAAGGGCAGGTGGATGCTTTTGGGTACCTGGGGGCGGTGCAAACACAGAGAGAGAGGGGCAATGGCTAAAAGCTGCTTAATTATGACTAAACAAATATACTAATACACATATGTATATGTGTGTATAGAGCATAAGTTATAGAGGACAAAGACAATATTGTTGTCATGTACTTTCTAAATGGCTGCCAAAAAGCGCGACTGCCAACGAAACGACTGCGTTGCTGTCAACTTGGATTATTTCTAGATTATTGATAATGCTCGGCAACTGTCGCCTCGCCGTCCTAATGGAAGACGCGACGCATAATTAATTGAATTTAAATGCATTTCACTCTGAGCCATTTGCTTTTGAATAAGCGCGGAAGTCAAGCGCCTTAACAACAATTGGCAACGTTTTTAGTGTACTTATTACAAGCAGGGTTGCCACATCTATTGTTGCTATTACATCGAAGAAAGTAAAGTTAAGAACATTTTACCATTGAAACACTTTTATTACATACAGAAAAAATTCTACGTTTTGAATCAATTATATATCAGGGACCGCAAATAATAATCATTGAAATTTTTTACATAAAACAATTAACGGCTAGAAAACTTATAAAAACAAAAAAAAAATTGATGATTAAATTTGAGCGAAAAAAATAAAACTCACTTTTAATTTATGGTTTTAGTGTAGGATTTTCCCCCCATATTTTTCAAATTTAAAATTGTTTAAAATCTTACGTAATATTTTGCAAAAGTAAAAATAAATAAATAATGATTATTTGTGAGTTTTATTTTTTTCGCTCAAAATAAATCATTATCATTTAAGAAAATCCTTAAAAACGTTTATGTAATTTTTATAATATAACTCAAAATGATTACGATCCCTGTTTTAAATAAGTATGTGAAAAATAAAAATTGTTTTCATTTTGATTAAATTAATGAATCTTTTAAAAATATTTGTAGAAAATAAATTTTATTCAAGTGGCAACCGTGATTATAAGTTATACACTTACATGAATTTGGCACTCAATTCACATGGTATTAGTGTATTAGTGTGTCTGTCTATATAGAACAATAAGGTATTTTTAGGCAGCCTTTTGATATGCTGACAGCGTCTGCATATATGCACATTCATTTAAATGTAATAAAAAGATGACTCGACTCGGACGCACTGGGCTAGTTTAGGTTTATTAGGCCATATCTGTATATTTGTGGGTACTCGTAAGTATCGTGTATTTCGAGTATAGGAGTAATGGGGGATGGGGCAATTAAAACTTTATAAGCTGCAACGAATGCCCATTTAATGTGGTCTACAATTGCCCGTTGGCGTAACCACAAAACAAGAGTAAATAAACGAGATTCCAAAAACAAAGATCCGGAATCCGGACTATCCAGAAGTGCCTGCGATGCGACGTTTGCCACAATGAAAACTAAAACGAAGACATTCACATAAATTAAATGTTTTTGTTTTTGGGCGCATAAAATTTGGACTCTTGTATAAACAAACAACATTTTTATTGTTCTGTTTTGTGTGCAAGATAAACAGCGGAGCACAGTAAATGAAAAGCCGTCTAGTTCTTTGAACCAACAGCCACAAGTGGCCAACTGGCCAAGTGACCAAGTGCCTGGCTAATGGACCATCGACCTGGCGAACTGACGAACTGTGTTATGTTGTTGTTTAGTTTATTTCAATTCAAAATGAAATATATATGCACCAAGTGAAGTCGTTTAATTGGTTTTGTTTTGATAACCTTCTCTGACCAAATAATTGTAAATAATTTAAGAAGTATGTAAGATTTATAGATGTAACATGCTTAATTGCATGGTGTTCTTATTGGACTAACATTATCTAGCTTATATTCTTAGAATTATTCTACAACTGAGTATCTTCAGCTTGAGCATACATACATATATTCTTAAATTTTAAAGCTCGATTTCCTTTAAAATGTTTGGAAACGAGCATAAATCACATGGCAACACATTGATAAGGTAAACATACCTCAAAGGCATTTTTCGATAATTTCGTCTTTAGTGCTAGGAATCGTAAATTATTCCAACGGTAATTTAAATAATTATTTATTGTTGTGGTTGAGCAAGAACGAGGCTTATGCGCAAATAGCAGGCTGATCCAAATCTTGGCTAACATGTCAAGCTGTCATACCACAGCAGGGGCAACACCACACACGACCAAACATGACGGCACATCCTGTCTCTACATACATATGTACATGATTCGGGCCCTCGCAATTTTGACTACCTGTGTTCATACGGCGGGGGGAGGGTTGGAGGGGAATGCGTGTGTATTTTTACAGCGTGATTCATGTGTCAATCAAATGTCAATGTCACTCCAAAAAAAAGAAAGCGAATGAAGCCTCCACGCAAGTTAATGTTGAGGCGTAAAAAATGTAGGAAGCTATTCTACTCTACAAAAAAGCAACTACAGTTCATTTAAGTGTGCTTATCAATTATGCGATGTACTCGGCGACTTTACAAATAAAAAAATTCTTGTTTCTTTTAAGTTTTAATTTGATTTAAATTTAATTTTCATTTTAATCAGGGACCGCAAATAATGAATGTTGATTTTTTCTTATATCAAAAAATCAATTTCTAGAATACATATGGAAAAAAATAATGATAATAATTTAATTCATTATTATTTAAAAATGTTTAAGGATTTTCTTCAATGATATTGATTAATTTTGAGCGAAAGAATAAAAATCGTAAATAATGAATATTTGTGAGTTTTATTTGTTACCTCAAAATAAATCAATAGCATTTTAAGGATAACAGTCTGGTTTTATTCTAAAAATTCAACTAAGTTACAATCTTAGTCATTATTTTACCGACTGTATTAGGTTGACTTTATTTATAATCAAATACCATTATGTACATTTAAATATAGTTATCTAAACAAGTAATAATAAGGCTGCTTTTCTAATTCATAATTTATTTAATATTTATTGAAGTGCCCGATGATTTTACAACTATGTAAAAGATTCCATTTTTTCCTTCTAGTTTTAATATGATTTATATATAATTTAAATTTTTATTTTAAAATTTACTTAATTTTAGATATATGTCTTTATCTTTTATAGACTGCTTTTAGTTGCACAGTAAGCACTTTGAAATATCCAAACAAATAATAAAAGGCTGCTTTTCTATTTTCATAATATTCTTTACTTTTCTACTTCCACTTCTTATACTTAAATAAACACAAACACAAAGTTAATATGCCCTATTGACACAGAGTGTAAAAGCATTGGGGAATTTTGAAATCTGTAGACTGTGTGGTCATTCTATTCACAAGGGTTTCTTGCCATATCGAGCAGCATTCTTCTAATTTCAGATGTACAAAATACCACTGCGTAGGTTTAAATTTTCATAAAACCCGTTGAGTGATATTCATTGAATTGTTGAGTTGATGTCAACATAAAATTGAATACGTAACGGCGGCAATTTGTCATCGGCTTTTGCTTATTAGTAAAATGAGCTAAAACACATGTTCAGGCGTTCCCCTATAGGAATTCATGCCAAGGCAAAGGCTTCCTCGCCAACGGCGTCGTCATCAATAAGCATAAGCGATTCATCAAATCTGAAGTCTTTGCCTTTATACGAACTGGGAAATGTATTTAAAACAAATCTTGTTTGTTCCTTTCAACTGTTAAGTTATGTCTGTATTTGGACGGAAACTGTTTAACACGTCGTATGCATAATATTGTATTTTAAATGTTTTGATTAGCTTGTATTTAATTTATATACTCTTTTTATTGATTATTTATGCAGTGATCATATACTCATATACTCGAGTTTATATGTCTATGGGCTAGCGTGGCGTAATTAATATTGCTCATACGCAATGATGACCAATTTGTTTATATAAATAAGTGCTATTTGTGTTGAATTGACAGCCATATATAATATATGTTGTTGGGTATACATATATAAATTATTGTGCCTTATGAATGATTGCACACACAGAAACTTGCATTGTTGCTGTTGTTGTTGTTGTTGTTGTTGGCGTTGTTCGTTATTCGCGTACTTACCGTATTTATGGCAGCCATCGTCGCACTTGACGCAGTTGATATTCTTGTTGTTCTTGTTCTTGTTGGTGCTTGTTCTTGTTATTGTTGTTGTAGTTGTTGATGTTGTAGTTGTTGTTGTTGTTGTTGTTGTAGTGGTGGTGGTGGTGATGATGGGGATACAAAATCAAAAATCTGCAAAAAGGTTTTGTATGATAGAACATATTCGATTCCGTTTTTCTTTCTTCTTTCTTCTTTCTTGTTGCTTCTCGTTTCCGTTTGGCGACATTCAAAATATAATTTAAAAAAAAAACATAATAATATTGAAATTAAACCAAATTTGATGCATAAAAATGTGCGCATTAAACAAAATAAAACATATTAGATATATAAATCATGAAAGAAAGGGAACTAATGACATTCACATGGGCAAACGATGTCAAGCGGAAAAAGCGTGTTAAAATCGAGACGAACTCGAACAACACAATCAAAAAGTATGAGAGAGATTGAGATTGAGAGGCTGTTTTTGAGAGGTAACGATTGGGATTTGGATACGGGATTGAGTATTTTCAGATCACTGTGATGACAGGCTGATTGCATGATTGACTGTCTGACTGACTGATTGATTGACTGATTGACTGGCTGATTGAGTGACTGAATGGCTAACATTTTCTTCAAAATATATATTGTATGTTGTATAGCAGTTGGCATGGCTGAGCATTTGATTTTAGTTAGTGAAAAATTAGCACTAACTAATCCGTGTGACATTGAAAATGGCAAACATTTCTTTATGACGCCTCTAAAAACGAAAGTATTTTTTACTACAATTTTTATTCTAAGCATTCACCCGACAGTTTCGTCTGCTCTGTTGTCGTTGTTATCGTCGGCGTCAAAGTCGACAAAGTCGTGGTGTCTGCGTTTCGATGTAGTTGTAGTTTTGTAATTTCTCAGTTGGCTGTGTCTCTCATTATTTATTTTTGTACACAATTCGAGTGGTCTCTGTATGTGGCTGAGTATTTTTGCCCAAGTTATTTAATTGCAAGTCTCTATAGTTTTATTTTTATATTAATTCAAGTATCAGACGCACATGTGTCACTGAAGCAAAACAACAAAAAGATTTGACAAGCATGCGAAACAAGTTACACAAACACATAGAGTATGTAAAATATAAATACCCAGCATCCTTCAGTGAAAGTGTATGATAAGTTGGTGATTATCATATCCTACCCTATCAAGACAAACGACTTTTGAATAAACATTCCAATTGTGACAGAAATTAATGAATGCTATTATACTATAATAATAATTATAGGAATTTCAAGCTTTTCCAAATATTTAAGAGTCCGAATAACATTATAATATAATATTAATATAAGAATAATAATAATATTATAATATTTAAATCATACAATTAGTTTCATTATTTACAACATATTTATTTTTTATTTTTTAATTGATTATAACAATTATAATAAAAAGATTTAACTATTGTTGAATTGAACTATGATTTAAACAGATGAAACGAACCTTTACAAAAATCTTGGTGCCTTAATTACAATTGCTAGTTAATTGATCGGAATCTGATATTGGCTTAATTCAAAACACTCACAATTACATCTCACAAAATGTTCAATATTTGATAAGTAAACAGATCGAAATACAACACATACGTTTGCTTTAGAGACACATGCTAATTTTTTAAAGTAGCAGCGATATCTGAGCGACAAATGTGAGGGCCAAGCCAAAGTATCTGAATATCTGCACATGCGGTCGTTGCTTTTTAATTAAAAATATATACAAACATACAAGTAAAAGACATGTAGAAACGTTACACAGTGGTACACTGGCACACTGTGTCACATTGGGTCTTGTGTCGTCTTTGCCGCACTTGTATGTCGTCGTCGTTGCCAGGACGGACGGTAGTAAGGCGTAAACACGCGGAATGTTGTCGAGCGCGACGACAATTTGTTTCAGAAAATGCTTTGGCAAGGCGCCCACTAAAACACAGCAATAAAGAGAGCCATGGCTATATGGCAGCAGCAGGAGAACTAAAATCAACAACAACAACAAAGACGACAACAACAAATGCATGCAAAACAAAGGCATCGACGGTAGCCAAAGAATTCCATGATAACCTCAACGTCATTTGAATACTTCACATATACATATTTAAATATAAAAAATGTTTGTGCGGATTAACTGGCTAACAGACTGTCTGTCTAACTGGCTGGCTGACCGACTGAATAATTGGCAATCAACCAAAAATTGGAAAAACAGGTAATGCTTTGAGGAAAATGAGAAATAACCCATAATCCCCAATAGTCCTTATTTATTATTAACCATAAAACAATTCATCAGATTTTGTGATTTTTAAATATCTATGAAGTATGGAAAACAACATTGTTGCCGACTACCCGCTACCTATTTAAATGTACATAAACTATTTTTTATTGCATACTTTTAGGCACTTACATTGTTTAAAAACTTAAATCACCGTTATTAACATCGAGTTATATTTAACTGAGTTAAAGAGTTAAGGAAATTGATACACGTTTTACTCGTGAAAATGTGTTCTTTTTAAATAAAAATATTAGTCTAAGGGATTTCTTATCAAATAGTGTTCAAAATCATCACCAGAGCCAAAAAATGTAAAAAAAGAAAGCAAAAAAAATTTGTTTACATAGAAAATACTCGAATAAGGGAATTTAAACCAGTTAAGTCAACTATGGCACGTTTATAAACCTAAGTTTCTTTTTTCCAAAACCGTTAAAAAATTTAAAATAAGTTCGAAAAAACTGTTTATTAACTGTAATTTGAAATTTCGATGTGCTTCAAAAAATTCTAGTAACAAATATTTATTTATCTATACCTACCTGCAATATACCCTTCTACCTATTTTTTAAATAACAGGTATAGTTCAAAAAGAATAAAACATTGAAATCAAAGGGACTTTCGAAACTGATTAAATGGAAAACACATCCTAATGATTTTTTTCTCCGAATTTATGGGCGTGACTATAAAGGCACAAAAAATCCATCTAATGTCTTTATGGAAAAAAATTGTGTGGCAAATTCAATGTTGTTTCTACACATTTTCGTAAATAATATTTCAACAGACAATTGGGCATTTCATCGGATTTGCCGTGTTTATAAGTCCATCTAATCAAAGGCAAGGCGTATACGCCCCGTTGATCAAGCGAACAGCTGCGAACTGTCGCCTAACTATGGAAAGCATCATGACTTTGTGTGTTTCATACCAAAAAAACTATGGACAAAATTAGATGGCAAGCGTTAATATATAAGTTCGAATATATTTATGTATAAACGAGTACGAGTGTATGTGCGTACAAAGTATATTTTCAATGTTAGACCACAGGCTAAAAATAGATTTTGCAGCCGTGTAAAACACAAAGAGTATATGGAAATCGGTGGGCGGGCGGACGGGCAGTCCGTTGTCGGCAGACCTCTCTCATATCAAAATCCAATTAAAATCTTTCGCGTGTGTCGAAACTAAACAAACAAGCGCCAATCGAGCCTAATAGACTTCTCAGTATAATATCGCCAAGCTGCGTCAATAATTTTTCGCCGTTCGATTTGCACTTGTTTATTTGCCGAGCATGAGCTGGTAATTTAATTTCCCAAATGGACAATTTCCGACCTCGATTATTCAATAATACGCACTTCAATTTCTGCTTTCGGGTCTATAAAACAGCTGGGTGCTAATTGCCACACGTGTAGGCGGTCTTATAAGAAGCGAATCTATATAGAAGACCACCTGTAATTAAAGTGTATATTTTAATAACCAAATACTTTGTCTAATAGAAGAGCCTCGCCTCCCTACCCAAAGTTCTATCCCATCCCACATATAAGAAGTGTGCTGGCTTTTCCATTATTAATAGTTTTTATAGCGTATAATTCTTAAGTGGCTTTCGAAAGTTGCAGTTGCCTTTGAGCCACCGGAGAATTGGGTTAATAGTCAACAGAAAAAGTGTAAATGGGCGAAGGCTTTGATGCCATCCGACTGTAATATACCCTGCACTCAGGACATTCGACTTTAATTCTCATTTATCACTTACATAATCCCCACGCAGATCAAGTTTGTTTCAATAAAAGCCACCACACGTACAATTTTTAGAATATTATGTATTTTTTGGTAATTGACGATAACTACTACATATTATAAGCAATCATACTATTAAATCAGAACAAGATCGGCCAAACAGAACGGCATTAATGGTTGATTTAAATTTTTAAGCAATTTAAGTGCCCAAAAGTATGCAATAAAAAATATTTTATATTTATTTATAATGTATAATTTGCGTACTTTTGTACTCTTATTGGTTCTAAAACTATTGATGTACTCCAAATATAATTTAATAAATGATAAAATAATTATATAACATTTTACAATCGTGATTTTATCTCAGCTCTCTTAGCGAAAATGTATTAACTATTAAATAATGATAGTCCAATACACAAATTAAAGCTTGAGATAAAGTTGAAAAACATATCAAGACATTTAAAGATAATTTCCGAAAATCCTATTGTTGTCATCCTAAAAAGCGTCAAAAATTAAAAATATGTGTAGTATGGCGAAGAATATAATAAATTCACCAAGCTTTATGCTGGGCGTTGCACGAGGCATGAGGCATGAGGAATTTTAGCGCGGACAAGCGGACAAGCAAAGTGCAACGAGCTATTGCATTGTATTGTATTGTATCTGGCGGATACACATGTTCTCTAAATATATAAAGGATAAGTTGCTGGCACAGTAAGTGAAAATTAATTTTATTTTGGCATTTCGAATGCAAGAGACAGCGCAAAAACCTGTTGGCAATAAAGTCAAATCAAATTTGAAACGCTCGCCAAATAAATAAAATCAAATAAAATTAGTCACAACAATAGAAAAACTATAGGAAAGTTGACTAATGCCAACAATAAATAATAATGAGAGATGGTGAAGGTAAGACTTTGTATACATATATTTGTATATATTGCAAATAGAATCTGCCACTTGGGACGTGTTTTGCATGCCGAAACAAAGCTGCTTAGGGTTTGACACGGATGCCAATGATAATAATGGGGAGGATGATGAGATGAGGAGAACTAAGATGATGGTGACTAAAGGCATAACGACAAGCATAAATCACAAGCCGACGGGAGGAGACGCCTTCGACATAGTCACAAATTCGCATAGTCGCCTGGTCACAATGGAGCATATAAAACACATTTTAATTAAATAATGATGCACCCGATGCTCATAATGCTCATGATCATGCCAGACAGAGACGCCCAAAACAAAAAAGCAAAATTGTAACGCCGGCCAGCCAAAGCAAAATCTTGGCCAAGATACGCCTTGTAAGTCACAGACAACAGCGACAATGGCGGCACTCTTGCCAAAACCCGAAAAGCCAAAAGCTGAAATGCAAATGAAAAAAGCAAAATAGCAAAAAATACATGAAAAGGGAAGTACGAGCACGAGTACTATACATATATTTGTACTAAACCAAAATCGACCAAAAATATCATACAAAAGTATGCATTATTCACTGCAAGAAATGTCGAAATGAAACGCCAAGTTTTGCAATACAAAACATTACATGTGCTCATCATTAGAAGCAGGCACAGATACAAATATATAGATATAGATATAGATACAGATACACTGATACCGACTGATATACAGGCACATGTGCTTGCAGTCGGAAGACTGAGATTGTTTTGGCACAATCATCCACGTTTCATCTATTGTTTGGCGGCTGTTGTGATTCTTGTTGTTGTTGTTGTTATTATTGTTGTTGTTGTTGTACTCGTTGCTGTGGCATAAGTTCCACTTCAAAAAACATAAAATACGCGCGCGTATATTTTTAGCAATCCGTTCATTTGATTTACGATTTCATTAAATCAGCTAATGGACATGCTCCGCTCCTCACCATCAACAGCAACGGCGATGGCGATGGCGATGGCAAGTGGAAGAGCAAGAGGGCAACTGATCAGCTCTGCACTGATATCTCACTCTCTCACTCTCTCTCTCTCTCTGCCCATAGCACTGCAGGCGAGATCAGCGACCACCTGTCGTTGTCTGTACAAACTGCCGGCCCGCCAGACGCCTACCAATTATGTTCAGATATTATTCCCTGCAATTCGGTCAGACTATGGGCTAGGAATGTTGCAGGGACATATGGACATAAAGACACAAAAACCAAAGTCTATTTAAATTTTAATTACCCCCAAAATGACAACATTGTAATCCGCTGACACATACGAGTACACTATCCTCGAAAGAGTAAATATCTATTGGATTGTTAGCTGAAAGTTTAGAGAATTTATTTATAAATTATAACATTCTCTAATGTCTTGAATTTAATATTATATATTTTGTCTTATTTTATAAATAAATAAATAAATTAAAGCTTACATTATTCTCAACTGTATTAATTAATGTACTTTGGCTTATTACAAAAATTGAAAAGAACAAAAATAAAGTTCCTTTATTCAATTTAAATTTAAGTAAATTTATGGAAACATTATATATTTTAAGTGAAAGCTTTAAAAAATGTATTTTGTACATTTATGACCGTTTTACTATTGCCTTAATATAATACTAGTGATGTAAATCAAAGCTTTAACTACAGTTAAATATCAAAATGTAAAAATTGACAAGAAAATTGTATCTAGTTGTTGATATAACCCCAAATAATACAGATATATCGAGTTAAAAAAAAAATTAAAAAAAAGTGCATAAAAAAAACAAAATACACTCGTACTTATAAAGTTAATAGGTAAAAAATCAGACTATTTTTAAACTTTTGTAACTTTGCCAAACTAATCTGATTTTCAAGTGGCAGGTCATTTTGCAATTGAATTTTATTAATAAAGACTTAAATAAAAAAATAAATAAATTATTTAATTAGTAATTAGTAATAATAAAAATAAAAAGAAAATTACTTCATTTTTTTATTGAAAAGTCGCTTTCCAAGAAGATAAATTTTTACTTCTAAAAATGCTATGTAGAACATCAAACTAACTTTAAAATTTCATAACTTAAAGCAACTGTTATAATTAACTAAACTAAATTCCGCGAAAATCGATTTCGATGTGTTTTTAAATCACACTTTAATGTTTTAATTAGTTTAAGGACCTTTCAACCGCAATGCCACAACTTAGGGTATCACAAAATTCTTTCGTTTCTCGCCAGTTTTACTAGCTGTAAACCGCTAAAATTTGTCACTGGCCCACCAAATTTTATAGTATTTTAAAATTTTTACGATTGTGCCCTAAGCTGCCATATTTGAGATGATGTTTGCCGCCACACGTGCCGCATTTGCTCGAAATAAATAAATGTTGTGCCGCTGCGAAGAGGAGAAATTAATAGTTCATCAAGCAGCTAACGCTGACAGACAAGCGACGGGTTCCGTCTCGCTATCCCGTCGAGACGCCAGACGCAAAGACAAAAAGTCCCAAAAAAAAAAAAAAAAATTAAAAAATAAAGAAAAAGAATCTAATGGATAGGATTTGAAATATTTCCAATGCCATTCCCATTCCCAGTGTTCACTTCTTCCACTGAAATGTTTGTTGTTGTTGTCCATGTTTTCTTGTGTCTTTGTTGTTTGTTTTCTTTACGCCAGTCATGAATAATTGCATTTCGAACATAACTTGACTTTCACTTTATCAGCAATAGATCAGAACAGCACACTCTATAAGTCATATATGTAGAATGGACGTATCATACATATATATATTTCTCACATTCAGAGTCTTTTTGGCAACGTGTGTTTTTGGGCGGCAAATAAAAGTGTTACCGCATACGTAATACGGCAAAAAAAAATCCTCATCAACACGTAAAAATAAAATAAATATTCATTTAGAAATTCCATCTTTTCAGTGACGTCAACTGTCTATTATTTTGCTTTAGTCATAAATCTGACAGATTCACAAATATGACTCGATGCTTCTTGGCGTCAAATGAAAAACCAAATTCAAGGCTCTGAGTTTGATTATTGTATACATTAATCACAGATGGGACAGTGATATTGTGAAGTAACTAAAGACTTTGATATACATATATTAAAGTCGTTCAAGTAATATTTTTATATTTCTTTAATTTAATATGATCACAGAAATGTAAATTATCTTTATAATTGCAGTTAGCGAACAGAAAACAATTATTTACTTTTAAAATAACGAATTATTTATTTTTTAAAGATGAATGTTAAATGTTGTATTTAACAATTATTAATTTATTTATTGATACGAATTATACTGCACAATTATTAATCCAAACGCAATTTGCAATTTTTGATTGAAATTCATATAATTCTGTCAGCAGGCTCAGCCATGTTATTATGGATTTAACGATATACATTCGTATATTTTTTTTATATTGATAGCCATCACATTTATGAGTGAGTGAGTGAAATGATGTGATTATGTGTGTGTTGTCTTTGTCAGCACATCATTAAAGTTGCTTTTATTGTTAATATCAGCCGTATACATAATATTAGTACTACGTGTTTCACTCACACACACGCCAGATTTTCAAGAACAATGCCGAAACAACAAGACATCGTAGCACATTAAGTTTAAGTTTTGGGGCGGATTAATTACACTTGATTCTTATATCATTTCCACTTGTTAGTATTGAAAACAGAAAAAGTGTCTCTCACAAAATCATAAACAAAAAAAAAAAAAAAAAAAAAAATCTGCGCTTGCATTAAATTGTTGCGCTTACCTCTCAATCAGGAGATGCATTTGCTTGTGACGTGTTCCACTCTGCGTATGATGAATTTCCTAGAGTTTGATTGTCGTTGGCAACAGCGAACGGCAAAAGTCCAAAGGCATGAGACAAGAGTCTTATCCACAGCTATTGCTTTTTATACGCTATACATGTATATGTGTATGTGATAGTATGTATAGTATGTGTGTATACAATAACTATATGATGAGCATTTCTATATCCGGCGTCCACTTTGACATTGAGTTGATTTTCCACGACTCTCGCTGTTCTCGTTGTTGTTGTTATTGTTGTTTTTGTTGCTGTTGTTGTTGATATTGCTGCTGATGTTATTATAATTCTTGTTAATACTTTTCACTAATTTTTTTTCTTTTCTTTTTATTTTATTTGCTTTGCTTTGCTTTGCTCAGTGTGTCTGTGGTTATTCATATGCTTTTCTTTTTATTTCTTTTTCTTTTTTATGATTTTCTTTTTTGTTTTGTATTATTTTTTTTTATTTCACACGCGCGCGCAAAAGGTGGGCCAAAGATAGGGCTACCATCATCTTGGTTCTCACTCGTTTAGCGAGAGGCCTTTTATTTTGTTATTGTACTCGCATTTGTTGTATGTATATTATGTATATTAAGATATATATTAAGGTATATGAGCATTTAAACAATTATTGTTGAAAAAGTATTCGTTTTAGTTACATATTTTATGATATTTTGTTTGTAAAGAGGACGGCTTGACACGCATTTTGGATTATAAGTATTTAACAGCTACCTGCAGAAATAGAATTTAAGAAAAATGCAAAATTTAACAAGTTTTATTTACTTTAAATTCAAAACGTTCTCAGTTTTGTGAATTAAATTGCCCCAATTGTGAGTGCTTTTATCGGTTTCCACTCGCATTTGCCACGTTTTCGCTTTAGATTTGGCTTTGTAATTGCTTTGCTTCATTAAACAGTTTATGAATTTTCTTTTTCTTTTAGTGCCTTCGCCTGCCACGTTTCAACTTCACTGCATCTTCCTTGTTATTACTATAAAAAAAAAACACTTTTTTGTACTTGGAAAAATGAAACAAACTTCAACAGCTGCAACAACACGCTGGACACGAAGTAATACCAAAAAGGAAAATTAAAGGAAAAGCGCTCGCTTCAAGCGATATTTTCCTTAGAAGCTTAACAACTAAAAATAAAACGAAAAAAGGAAAAAAAAAATAACAAAATAACTGGGGAAATTACTTAAGTTTTCAATGCGTTTTAGTCAATTTGACTTTAGGTCGTTGTTCAAATTGGCGCATTATGCGCAAAAGTTGTGGCTTTTGAGCCCAACAACAGCGCCCTAAAGTTGTGCCCCTGCCCACCGATCCCATCCGTTTTTTAGGCTATTCCCTTTTTTGTGTTTTGTCCTCGTTGTTTTTATATTAGATAATACGCTTGTATGTATAGAAGTCAAAATAAATCGATAAATGTTATGCTACATAAAACAGCACACATATATAGTTACAAATACAGATAGAGATACAGATACAGATGCAGATACATATACATATACAGATACACAACACACAACACAAAAACATCATCAGCAGCAACAACAACAACAACAACAATGAAAACAACGAGCAAGCAATAAACAGCCTACGACCAACAGTAGCAACAACAACAACAACAACAGAATGTTATAAAATGTTTTTCGTTGGCTCCTTGAATCGTCCTTTCACCAGCATCCCTTCCTCTCCCTCTCACCCACACCCGCACCCGCCTACCTCACACCACAAGCCTGCTCATTCATGTACACAACCCGAGCGCCAATTCCGAATTCGAGTTCGAGTCTCGTTTCTCGTTCGTTCGTCTCGCTTCGTCGTTGTTTTCGTTCCATGTGTGTGCGTGTGTATTCGTTTATTCGCACGCCTGACTGTCTGCCATTTCGCTTTAACGCACTCCATGAAGCGTATATATGTATTTTGTATGTGTATGCATCGGATGCTGCTGTACTCCACATTTGGCATCGCATAAGCAGGTATACATATACAGACAGAGTTACATACATACATACATACACGTATCTGTATTGAAGTTTGTGTGTTTGCAACTCCTCTACATTTGTTGGGAAAAATCAATTAAAATTTAACGCACGTACCGTACGCACTTTGTGCGAATCTCTGTTTTTGCAACAACAGCCTCTGCCACGCCCCCTGTACTAAACACTAACACAAACACCGTACATATACATATATATATTTCCATTTGTTTTTTGGAAGGCCAACACAAGCAGCGAGTTTAATTTGTCTCATTTGAATTTTAATTAAAAACTTTTACAGGTTCAATAACTTGCAAATGTTAAAAAAAAAGAAAAAAATTTAAGCCCAAGTGAATATTTAGCCTTGGCTGATTTTGGCTTCTCATTTCCATGTAACAGCTGTCTGCCAGATTTCACTTTAAATTTGTTGTTATTGATGTTTGTGTTTGCCTCTGTGTGTGTGTGTGTGTGTGTGTGTGTGTGTGTATGCGTGGTGGGTGGCAAAAGTAGGCGTGTCCAAAATTTAATTCACTTTGCCAGTAAATTAAGCCACAAATGGTAGGGCGCATTTATTGTCCGATGTGGGGGACGCTTTCTAGGCAATATTTTTAATTGGCGAAAATTGTGGCGGAAGTAATACATACTTATACAGGAAATAGAACGGAACTAAACAAATTACAATAATTTCAAATACGAAATTATAAAATCTACGCATATTACTATACTAATTATTTCTCTTTTATAAAATAAAATTGTTTGCCATTTTTATGTAGACTACATCATGAGTCGCTTAAAATTCAATGAATAAAATCACTTTAGTTTTTCAGTTAATACATCGGTATCCAATTGTGTGCTCGAGTTATATTTATATAAGGGTATTTCCAGGATCGAGAACGCGACATTTGTACGTCGTTAAATGACAGAAAAATGGCAAAAGTTAACATTTTCAAAAATGTTTTCTCACTTTCTTAATGCATTTTATCAATACTATTTTTATTATAAAAGACAAGCTTTGAAGACTTTTCGTTTTCGAATTATTTTCAGAAAACAATGCATCGCGAACGCGACGAAAATTGGAAGTCATATTTGACTTCATATTGACAAATGCGAAACTCTGCAAAATGTGGGAAGTAATTTTGGAAGAAAATACTTTTAATCTATAATAAAATAATGTAGTTTTCCATTTTATTTATTTTAGTTTTTTCCAAGAATTGGTTTATCAATTTTATTCTATATATCGAAAACAGCTCGAAAAACTTGTTTTAAATTAAACTCTTAATATATTTCTATGAATTGAAATGGTTCATGTTACAATTTTTCTGTCCTACTTAGTGTAATCGTTATAATACAAACGGTCCGTTTTGAAAGTCAATTTTTAAGAAAATGGGCAAAAATATACCAAAAAACCTCAGTAAACTTCATTAATTTGTTAGATATTCATTATTTAAATTATGAATCGTGAATTTTCCAAATTTATTAAGGTTTATCCCCCTAAAAAAACACTTAAAATAAGTTTAGCAAATTGAATATAAAGTAAATTATAGTGGTACCATTTTTGGCTTCAGTTTTGGATTTTCATACGATTTCCCATATTTCACGCTAAAAATGGGATGCTCGATTTTGACTTTAAGCCTATGATTTCTTTTTAGAATTCGTCGTAGATTACGATTTTGACAACCGCTTGAAAAAGACAAAAATTTAATTTTGCTCCATACATTCTCATTTTTCGTCGATTTTGTAAGAACTTGGCACATCAAGTTGGCTTCCAATTTGATAATATTCTTATGAAAAATGCAAAAAAAAAACAAATATTGATTTCTAAGCTTAGTTTGTGTATAAAAAAAGTAACTGAACTATTACGGAGAATACAATTAAATCCTTGGTTTCAACATTTTTTAATTTCATTTAGACACTAAACATGTAAATTGAAAACATTTATATTTATCAATTGTTTTAACTTTGTTGAAAATGAATTACTTGCATTATTGTTAATAGTAATCAAAAAGGTATTGATGCAACACACTGCAAAATATTGAACTATTTGCTTAGGTGCACAAAGGTAAAATGATGCACTGTCAAGCTGAAGCAAAAATCTCATAACACAACACAACTGTACTCCGATGAGCAACCTGACAGCAACCTGTTTGTCCAGCTGCAACTACAACTGTCCTTACAAGTTAACCGTTAACCGTGAAGCCTGCAGGTGCAGCTGCCAGCTGCAAGTTGCCATGGCTATTATCCGGGGATACTCGCCGGACTATCGAGAACCTGCGCACAAAATTAAACTGAGCCGACATATGCATACGTGTATTACCTACTTGTATAGACAAAGCCGTTTCTAAAATTAAACTGAGCCCATCTGCTGCGACAAAGGACTCAACTCAGCTGTGTGCAGTGTTGCACAACATCACAAAATCTGGCGGGTTTGCAAAAAACAAAAAAGTAATGCAAACCGAAGAAACCTAAACAGAAAAGAACGATGAAGGGAAGCGAAGCATCGTCGAAATTAAAATTTCAATGGCTTTTGACTTTCGGTCGGTTTGTCACTGTTTAAGTACCGGAAAATGGGTGAAGGTCAAACCCAGCCAACCCCCACACCCACCCCCGCCTCTGGCCTCGAGCAGGTTTAACAGTAATGGGAGAAGGCCATTAACAAAGTGCAGTAAACAGCAAAGGCAGCAAAATCAGCATCAACCACTGTTGTTGTGACCGCAAATCAAAAGCAGCAACTACAGTGAAGGTAAGTAAACAAACACACACACTCACACACATATACAATAACCTATACATTAACATTTATAAATACAACACATATGTATGTGCAAATGGAGTTGCATTTAAGTGCACAACCATTGCATACAAACAGGCGAATAAATATGTATCTACAGATACAGATACATCAACATATACATTTGTATATACGAGTACTTATAATACATTTACAATGTGCGTGTGTGTTTATGATGATAAAAACACAACAAAACAACCCCCACCCACAGCACTGTTCACATTTACACAAACTCAAATGCTTTCATATTTTTATACTCGTTCGTACACAACAACACAAGGATAAATCTTCAACTGGCGCCACTTCGCTCCTTTTTCGGTTGTTCCATAAAACTCTGTAACCGTCTGCTGGCAGGCAATGTAACATCGATTCCTTGCTTGTTGTTGTTTGCTCTCTATCCCAAAGCATCCCCCATCCCCATGCCCATCCACTCTCCCCAACACAACACAACCGTCCCCTACTGCGAAAGCATTTCTCCAATTACTCACACATTCAACGAGCACTCATTTAAACGAAGCACCCAATGCTTACAGCATAACGGTAAAGTTAACTCTCGCTGAATCGCTGATGTTGACGCCAACGCCAACGCCGACGCCAACGCTGACGTCGAAGCTAAAGCATTCGTTTTGGGGGCCGCAGTCGCGTTCGTGCCGACAGTTCGTGACGTCGCCCGTTCGTGTCGTGCCTTGTAACTTCGGCAACGTTTATCCTTTTCGGCTCTAAATCTACGTCCGCTTGATGCTGGCAAGTTGACTTTGCACAGTGGGACTACATTCCTTAACTCCAGCACATGGAACTTAACGAATGAACACATTTTTTTGTAAATGACGGGAAGTATATATAGTATTTTTGCGTTTATTTCTAAGAACTTAAGAACACATGTTTGACTACAATTGATAGGGGGAATCGAGACTAGTTTTTTCAAACTGAAAGTGCTAATTACCGGACCACACGAATGAACAAATAAGATGCTAACTTTTTATATACATACATACAGTTTAGCTTATTTACTATGCATTTACTTCAAAATTATTATACTGAATTTATTTTTACTATGAATTTCAAATTTAGTCTACTTTTCATAAAAAGTTAACATAATATATTAATTAATTTAATATTAATAAATTAGAAAACTAGAAATATGAATTATAAAAGTGGATTTTTTAGAAATAGATGCGTTTCAAGTTTTAGTCTTCTTTTCATATATAAAAAAATTAGAAGATTAGAAAGTAGCATTAGAAAAGTGGACTTTTCACAAAGAGTTTCCCCCTTAAATAAATCATATAAAAATTTGCAATATTATATTCAAAATGTAATAATGATAAAAGAATGCAAAAGTGTTCTAACTTTGAATTTAAAGTTAAACATTTAAGCAAACCTTTACTTATTCGAAAGTAAAGTTCCATTTAAGAAATGAGGGAAATGTTTTTCAACTATGTATTTTGAGCTAATCATAGATTTGTAAATACTAAATCCACTGTAAACAACTATGTAATAACAAATTTCAACTAAGAATCTCTTACTAGCATGTACGTATATGTTATATATACATATGTTACATACATATGTACATACATATGTTAGTAGTTACAAGTGCTTATACAATAGTATATATGTACAATTTACATACACCCATAATATATTTATATTTAAATGCAATCTAAAAGTACTGTTTATTCGACTGTGTTCTCAGCATTATTGAGTCAGTGTGCAGTCGTCGTCCTCGTTGTACATGCATGAACACGCATACAGCCACAGATATATATGTATATGTATATCTGAGTATGTATGTATGTATGTCATTTGGTTTATTACTTTTGCACAAATGTTTGAGCATCTGAGTTTTCTCCTGTACGTTTGTTTGTTTGTATATAAAAGTATGTGGGCTACTATGTTAAAAGTATGTTTCCCCCCAAACAGTGAGGCCAAAAACTTGCCTCCCACTCGCTCCCCTTAAGTCAAAGCGACAAGTTGTTTGTGTTGTAGGCAAAGCTCTGGGTGTATTTTGTGTATGTGTGTGTGTGTGTGTGTGTGTGAGTTGATAAAGTTTTCGGCTATTTTTTTTTTTTTTTTTTTTTTGTTCTTTAATTGTTTCTCTTGTTCTTGCGACTCGCGTGTGACTGCTGAATTTCTCACAGTTTCTGATGCTGTGAATAGGAGTTTTATTTTTAGTTGTTGTTGTTGTTTAAGTTATTGTATTTGTTGTTGTTTTCGTCCTTATTGTTATCGACTTTTGACGCAACTTTGCTCTTGTTGTCGTGTATCTGAGAACTTTCGGTTTAACTGTCAATAAAGCCAATTGAATGTTGCAAGATTGTTATAAACACATACATATGTACATACATACACACTCACATTTGTGAATATATACACATATTACATATTTAGCAAATGCGCGCCTTTTAAATTTAATTTGCCTAATTTAAATTACATTTGTACTTTAAAATTATTTCAAACAAACTAAATATAAAGATATTAGTTCAATATTTTTAAAAGTCAGATGCTTGGGTATTATAATTATAAAGTCCACTTAAATTAATTAATTTAATTATATTTAATTCTTTTTATCAGGTGTGCCACAGAAATCGTTTTCGGTTAAATTTGACATAAATTTCATACAATTTAAGCGAAAACGATTTCTGTGGCACCCCTGTATATGCAGATTCTGCTAAAGTTTCAGATGTAATTTTTTCTTATTTCGAAATTTTTAATTTAACTTTTTTATTCTTTTAGTTAAAATTAAAATATTTAAACTACTTTAATTGTTACTTTAAATTTGGTCAACTGTAGTAAGTTGACATTAAATAAATATACACATAAATAATTATATTTCTTTATCTTTATTATCTGCATTTAAAGATGCTAATGTCTCAGATGTAAACACCGTTATTGGCCTTATGTAATAATAACAACAATCAAAATTTGTGCAAAAATAAATGTACGAAATGCTTAAACTTGAATATCGGAAATGTCCATAGTCCCTTTGCCCCTTAATCCCATTGCAGTAGTAAAAAGTTTCGTGTCACACACACACACACACACACATCCTTATATATATTGTAATACACTCGAAAACTCAAACGTAAAACTATGTTGAGCCATTATGTCGTTTTGGCAGCCAGCTGGGCGTCCAAAGCATCCTCTTGCTGTACTTACATACATACATATACTTATATATATACTCATACATCTTGAATGTACGTAATCACATAATCCCGAGTTAGAATATATGTATGTATATAAACAATGTATGTTGTTTTTTCAGCAATTTCTACACCAAACGGAAACCCATTGTCCTTTTTTGTGTATTTGTATGTGTGTATGCAAGATGTTCATACACATATGTATAGATATACATATGTATTTACCATTTCTACAGTTATACACACAAATACTCGAATGCGACGCGAAGGGAAAAAAACTTTCAGCAATTGTCGCCAAATATTTTTATCAACTATTTCAAGTCCAATTGCGAGGCAAATGCACAAATTGCCGAGCGAGTATATATCTTAAAAATATATAGATATTTTCATCTGATTTATTCAACTTTTGTTTTGTCGTACACAACAATGTTACACGCACTTTTCTTCACTTTCCATTTATTACCTTTATGTTATTTGAAAATTATTGAAATTTGGTTTGTTATATACACGCGTTTATTTAGTTAAATATATATAAATATATATATGTATGTATGCGTGTATGTATGTATACATATTTATAAGTATTTGTGATTTCGAAAACAACAAAAATTGAGCTAAAAGTTTTGTCAGTTTTTATATCTTTGCTTTTTTTGTTATTTTTGCTTTAATTTCTTTGGTTTTTTCTATGTATTCTTATTAGTATAGAAAAAATTAAAAACGCGCCGTTGGTATAAAAATGTTTTAGCTTATGCGATTTTGACGTTTTGCATGCGGACCAACAACTATTTTGGCCTAATGCGCGCTGTCAGGCCAGAAGCTCTCTAACGAAGATGTTTCTTGGCGCAGCAGCATCAGCAGGAGAAGATAACACGGCTGCTGTGCAAGAGAGCGTTTAAGAGAGAGCCAACGAGCAAATGAGAGAGAGCGAGAGAGCGGGCATGAAGCCATTGCGATTGTCAAACAATTAAGCTTTTAGTTTTGTTGTTGCTAGCGCCTGCGCAATTGGCAATGCCTCAAGCAGAACAGCACTGCCAACATCAACTTTTCTTTTGTGACAATCACACAAAATCCTGCCCGTTATTTTGAAATAAAGTCAAATTTCAAAGTAAGAGAAATGTAAAAATATAAATAGGTATATATAAGTGTGTTTCTGTGTAGAATTTATTTATTGCGCCTGCTTCGCTGTTAGTTTCTTCATTCTTTATGACTGTGTGTATGGCGTTTACGACTTACAGCGAAAGGCACAACACGGATTTGTACAGTTCTAAACTGAGACAAGACGATCGATCACGTGAACAACTCTCGTGTACGCGCTTCCGCAGGCAAAAGATTCTTCAAGACAGTGCTCTGAACAGGGGAAGGGGCAGGGCAGGCAGCAGACATCAAGAACAACAACGGCGATGAGAGGCTCGCTGCGAATATTGATAACGCACTTTTCAAAACAATTGTCGTCGAGAGTGCACAACTGCGCGATACCCTGCGCACACGCCCTTATACCCTCTTTCCACAGATTTAAATTTAAAAATTATTTTGATATGCGGACTATATATTTGAACTTACGAAATTTAAAGTCTCTAGTACTAAGAATTTTTTGTATTATATGTATAACATTAAATTTTCTTGAAAAATTCATTAGATTATAAAAAGTACTGTACCATACTTAAGGGATCAAACCAGATAAGGAGGCCGAAACTGACAAAGAATAGTTAGAGTTCGTTTAAACTTGGAGTATAGTTTATTCATGTTTTGAACTACACATTAAAATGTCGAAATCAAGGTTGATTGCGGGACACCTGTAGGTCGTAGTTTTGATAAGAAATCGTACATTTTTATCTTCTTTCGTTAGTAACATATTTTCTAAGAATATAAAAAAGTTACAAGTTTAAAATTGAATTTTTTGGAGGTGTTTGAACAAAATGTCATGTTTTTATATATGTATCATAATCTCACTCCAAATATTCATATTCTTCTTCATATTCTTAACACTTCAAATAATCAGTTGATGTGTCAAAGGATAGATTAAGAAACTACGATCTGCAAATCACGATTGGAGCATTAAAGTCACTCAAAGCGCTTGAACGAAATGAGCTCATTCGAAATAATCAAAAATTAGTTTCCTAAATCAATTTAATAATAATTAAATAAATTAAATAATAACATTTTTTTAATATTCTCAGTAGTGCAATATCTCTCCGATCTCAAGTTTTTTCTTTGTCTTCTAATGCCTGTTGCCTGCTTAGGCAGAATACCATTATACCTTCTGTTGCCCAATTTCACTGGACGCAGGGTATAAAAGAAAAACAAAACAAAAGCAATAACGAACCGAGCCGAATACACGTGCATACATGCAACACGTGCTAATGATGGAACGTTGGGCTGAATCCGAGGTAAGCATCGATTGCCGCGCTCAGATTTGTCCGATGTCGGATTTGTCGTTTATCAGCCGACGATGACCTGTTATGAAATCGAGCGCGACTATAAATACCTCGGGTCTCGTGCGACTCGCTATCAGTGCCGAGTGGAGCGTGGAACGTGCTACAACAACAGACAATTCCCGATTCCCGGTTCACGAGATGATTCTGCAGTTACTCGTAGTCAGCGCATTTGCGCTGTCCGATGGCCTTGGTAAGTAACAAGTCATTGTGACAGATGGACAGATACACGGTCGTCGACCGTTATAAAGTGACACAACTGTACTCTGTTGAACTCTCGACTTCTCTTCTGCTTAGCGCTGCCCACACGAGATGCGGAGCGACGAATGCATCCGATTTACACAACAGCGGCTGGAGGAAGCGGAGATCGACGCTCGAGATCGAAGCGTGCGATGCCGCAGATCAGCTTTAACCCACAGAAGCCGGAGGAGGAGTATGCCGAATATTGGCGCACGCTGGCCCAACAGACGCTGGACCAGCAGCTGGAGAGTAAGATGCGATTGAATACGAAATTGGCCAAGAATATCATGTTGTTCATGGGCGATGGCATGTCCATACCGACGATCACGGCGGGACGCGTCTATCTCGGTGGCGAGGAGAAGCAGTTTGCCTTCGAGCAGTTCCCCTACGTGGGACTCAGCAAGACGTACTGCGCCAACATGCAGGTGGCGGACTCCGCCTGCACCGCCACCGCCTACCTGGGTGGCGTCAAGGCCAACTACGGGACGGTGGGCGTCACGGCCGCTGTCCAAATGAAGGATTGCCAGGCACAAGCGAATCAGGCCCACCATGTGGCCTCCATTGCGGCCTGGGCCCAACGACAGGGCATGGCCACGGGTCTGATCACCACCACATCCGTGACACACGCCTCTCCCGCCGGCGTCTATGCGCACACCGCCAATCGCAACTGGGAGAACGACGCGGACGTCATGGCCGACAATGCGGATCCCATGATCTGTCCGGATATTGCCTCGCAATTGATCTTTGGTCATGTGGGACAAAATTTGAACGTCATTCTCGGCGGCGGTCGGCAGAATTTCTTGCCCAAAAGCGCAAAGGATGCAAGTGGCGCCCCCGGAAGTCGACTGGACGGACGTAATCTCATCGAGGAATGGCAGCGTCAGCACACAAACAGCGCCCACTTTGTCCAAACGCGTCGGCAGCTGTTGGAGCTGTCCAACCAGACGACCCGGGTGCTTGGCCTCTTTGCGCCGTATCACATGCCCTATCATCTGGACTCCAATCCCGAGGAGCTGCCCACGCTGGAGGAGATGGTGCAGGCGGCACTGGGTATATTGGAACGCCAGAGCGCCGGACGTGGCTTTTTCCTGTTCGTCGAGGGCGGACGCATCGATCACGGCCACCATGATACCTTGGCACTCCGAGCCATCGACGAGACGGCCGAGTTCGACAAATCCGTGCGCTGGGCACGCACCCACAGCAGCGTGGAGGACACTTTGATTGTGGTGACATCGGATCACTCGCACACCATGTCGCTGGCGGGATATTCGAGTCGCAAGAACGACATCTTTGGCATCAACGATGGCCAACTGGCCGCCGATGATCTGCCCTATGCGACACTCAGCTATGCCAACGGACCTGGCTACAATACCAACTACCTGTCCAAAGAGGATGGCGTTATTAAGCGCAAGAATCTGCGGTCCATCAACATGAAGAACAAGGACTTCATGTTCCCCACGGCCGTGCCCCTCGAGTCGGAGACACATGGCGGCGACGATGTCGCCGTCTTCGCCAGCGGCCCATTCGCCCAGCTCTTCTCCGGCGTCTACGAGCAGAACTTCATCCCACATGCCATGGCCTATGCCTCCTGTCTGAGTGACAAGCGCAGCATGTGCTTGGACGGAGGCATCTCCCGGCGGCCACGTTAAGACTGAACTGAGTTGATCCTAGATTTAGATTAAGGCCAAGTCAACAGTAATTATTTTTCGCGTACTTACCTAACTTATAAGCACACACTATGCAATAACAAACCCCTAGACACTAGAAACTGTAACTGGAAATGAGAATGGGCTCCTCTCCAATATGTTCCTCCTATACTCGTACAACATTAAATGCAACTTCTTAAATATGTATTACCTTAAAAAACTT
Source organism: Drosophila quinaria (assembly GCA_035047525.1). Taxonomy (NCBI): domain Eukaryota; kingdom Metazoa; phylum Arthropoda; class Insecta; order Diptera; family Drosophilidae; genus Drosophila; species Drosophila quinaria. Next base: position 232,974 of record JAWNPO010000436.1, read on the forward strand.
TGTTTATATCAGGGACCGTAAGTGTTATAAGTTTTAAAATAAAAATTGCAAATTAACAATTTTTTTCACATTTTTATTTTAAAGTTACGAAATAACAATTATTTTTCATTTTTATTAAAAACATCAAATATAATTTTTTTTTGTATAAAAAGTTGTTATAAAAGTTATTTTTGATTTGTACTTTAAAAGATACAAATAAGAGTTATTCCGTAACTTGTATTTTAAAAATCAAAAATAAAAGTTAAATTAAATATCTTTTGAATCAGTGGTGTGTTACCAAAATCTAAAAATATTCTTGATCTATGATTGGAGACCTTTATTTGCAGTCCCTGCTTTCAATATATTTAGGAATTGATGATGATGATGAAGATGATGAGTTGAGTTGTTTTCTTAAGGAGGAAACCAGTTAAAGAGGCTAAAAATCAAATGATTTTTATCTGAGTTAGAATAATTAGAATTCTATTAAACTTGGAGGATACTTTATTCCTTAAGTTGAAAAAAAGTTGAAAATTTAATGTATTAAAGGTATTTAAAATAAAAGGTCATGTTTAAAATCTTTTTTTCACCACTCTTACTTAAAAAAATATATTTTACTTAATAATATCATTCCATAATTTTTATTCATATTTTTTGAACTTCAATATAGAATATTCACACAAATTTTACAACCGATTCGTCAATAACTATTCGAGCTAGGATTCCCGCTAGTTGAAAAAACAGTCGTTTTGAGAAAAACGCATTTGAAAAAACTGCGCACTTGGGAACTGAATCGGCTGGTGTCTACGTAGTACTTATGTAAGTGCTCATATCATCGGAACTACAATTGAACTTCCATAACTCGAACTTCCATAACTCGAACTTCTCTTTAATTTGAGCTAAATGAGTGGCAGTAATATTAATAAACTTAAGAAAAATAACTCTATAAGTCGATAATTTCCAAATCTCGAACCTTTTGTGTGGATAATGCTGATTCGAGTTAGGGAGGTTCGACTGTAGTTGGAATATTATTTATACAATTTATACAATAAAAAAAATGACACAGGTAAGTGCTGAGACAAATTTTGGGCCAATCTGACCACGCCCACTTCTACCGCCCAAAGAAAGCTCGGTAGATACCCAGCAATTATCATTAAAAGTATTTGCCATTTTTGCCTAGTTTTTCAACAATTAAATCGGTTACAGCCGCATCACATCGTTTGTTTTTGCTCCATTAATCCAGCAACTCGGCTAAACTCATAACTCACTGAATTTGCAGTTTTTAAATAAAACGAGCAAAAAACTAGCAAAACAGACTTATTGAATATGAATCTGTACACATTTATTAAGGCATTGACATCATCACTTTGACTGTTTTTGCAGTGGTAGAAATCTCTTTGAAAATTTCCTTAAAAAATTTAGATATTGTTGTTTGATCTATACTTTGATTCTGTATCAAAATGTAATTAATTCGAAAAGTTTCATTTTTTTACACCTTTTCAAAACTTAACAAATTTCAGCGAGGAATATAAATTTGATCATCGTTTGACCTGCAATTTGATTCTGCATCAAAATTGTAATCTTTTGGAATATTTTTTCTTTTTCCAGCACAGACCACTTTTTTATACCTAACCCAAAAAAAAACACCCCATAACTTAACCGATTTCCTTCCGCAATTTAAATGTTATTTTTTTTTAATTTTATTTTTTTTATCAAAATTGTTTATTTTTTACAAAAATTTTAAGCTTTAATAACTTTGTCAAATCTTAATCGATTTATTTTCGATTCGTAGATATTTACTTTTCTTATTTGTATTTTAATTTCGACTTGATAATAGTCGGTGATTCCATAAAAAAAAAACCTATATATATGTACGTATATATGTAAGTATGTAAATGTTCAGAATTTGCATGTGAAGAATTTGCAATAAAGATGCGCAGCAAGTGCAGTTGCCGGAAGATCGTAAAATTTGCATTGCAAACTCTTAAACCACTTAAGGCTTGCTTGACAAAATAATTTGAAATGCAAAACAATTTTGGAAAATACCGCGAAATAGTTGACGTAAACTCAAAATATTACGAACTTTAAAAAATACGGCGATAGTGATGACGTAGATACAAAATTAAGTGAATTCCGCAGTGTGTTTTATTTTATTAATAATAGATAGGTAGTTTAGCAACAAGTCACAATTTTGACACCGAACTGATACAATAAAAGAAACAAACAACGTTAAAAGAAATTATAAATAAAACAAAATTAATTTGTCATCAGGATATAACGGAACCAAACATAGTTAGCACAAGGTGCGAAAGTGTGCAACAGAACAATAACCAAAATCTTATTAATACTGAAGAAGTTGATGATTCAAATTTAGAGATTGAAGCCAAATTTTTCAAAATTCGTTTTTTTTTTGGATTCCAAGGTTGCCACATGCTTCGCTTTTTGACATACATAAGTTCAAACAAACGAAAGAACGAATTGAACGAACAAGTAGTTCTATCGAACTTATTCTGAGCGATTAATAAGACTTTTTCCGGATCTAACCAACGCTGGCGCGCAATTTAAATGTGAATTTTATATTTACTTCATTTAAAATTAGATAAAATAAAAGAGATCAATTGGATCAGTTGGGTTCTCGTGAGCTTTCTTCGGTGAAGTTTTCACAATTAATTCTTAATCAGAAAGTGTAAATTCTACAAAACTTTAAAAACAATACAAGTGAAATTTTTTAGATTCTAGCTTCAAGATTAAAGAACATACCAAAAATAGCCTCAATAATGCTATCGTTCTTTGTTAATATTATTTATATATTTATATATGTATTTTTGAATTTCATAGATATGGATTACGTAAAAATATGCTAGTCTTATTCAAAAAACATTAACATTTTGAACTGAGGCGGAAAACGATGAAATTGATGATTTGTAACTACTTTGATTTAAATTAAAACCCTACGATTTTGTATATTTTCTTTTATTTGGATATAGCTTGTTTCTCAGCACTTTTTTTTTATTTAAGCATAGTATCCAGTTGTTGAAAATTCAGTTTGAAAGGTGTCAACTCCATATAAAAAAAAGGGTTGCAAACTGGCTCGAAATTATTTTGTAAGGCCATTTCTAAACCCTTGTATCCAGTACCTAAATTTGGGCAGCTCAGAAAATTTTTGGGTGTTTTACAACACTGTTTTAATGACAGTTCTCAGCTTTTTTTTACCTTTCAAAACATCGATTCGTTCAGTGTTTCGACTAGTCGAAATCATTTTTAGCAGCAATGGCAGCAAACATGGATTTGACACACAAGAAACATTTTGATGCCATTTTCAGTGGTAGAGGCTCAAGAAACCTGGTAAGTTTTCTTAGATTGCCAAGATTATGAAAAGTGGTTTAATGAATGCGTTAATTTCAGAATAAGATTGTCAAACAGCACGAAGGTCGCTACAAGTACCACTTTAAGGCGTCCGAGAGGAAGCGGACAAAAATTGGTAGTGCCAGTGGAGTTGGGCCACAGCCAAGCAGGGCAAATGACGCTATAGAATGGAATAGCAACAATATATAATTTATAGCAGGAACCAGCGACACGGGATGTGCTTGGCAAGCAGGAAAAGCAGGTGGAGATGCTTTCTGGCTCTAGCTCAGGGGTTCTCTCCGCCGCTGTGTACTGGAGCGATATTAAAAAAGGGTTCCAGCAGGAGAAAGCACGGACAGCTGCTCAAGCAGTAACATAAATCAAGACATGATCATTTTCATAAGCGTTATGACTGCAACTGAAGTTCCTTTTAATTCGTCTGAAGTTCCATTTTTATTTATAAAAAAAAAATAAAACGCAATAACTATAATCAATTTTAATTTGTTTTAATTACTTTGTATTTAAAAAAAAACCACTTCTTCCGCCATTTTCAGCACAACATAAGAGGCCATTAATCCCATAATTAGGGTATTGGTCGCTAAAATTAGTCATTTTCGCACTTTAATTATTTGCAGTTTTATTTACTTATTTACTTATTGTGCACAAGTGACTCAACAGTGTGACCATTCAACTTTTGAGATTTTTGATGAAATGCTGTCACATTGAAGTTTGGAAGCCAGACATCAAAATATTAAACATTTTGAGCTCCCAAAATGTTTTCCGTACTATGCTTTATTTTTAGCTTATTTTTAAGCATAGTATCCAGTTGTTGAAAATTCAGTTTGAAAGGTGTCAACTCCATATAAAAAAAAGGGTTGCAAACTGGCTCGAAATTATTTTGTAAGGCCATTTCTAAACCCTTGTATCCAGTACCTAAATTTGGTCAGCTCAGAAAATTTTTGGGTGTTTTACAACACTCTTTCATGACAGCTGGCAGCTTTTTTTTTATACCTTTCAAAACATCGATTCGTTCAGTGTTTTGAAGGGTCTAAATCATTTTGAGCAGCAATGGAGCCAAATAAGCAACAAAATAAGAGCCGCATTGAGCTCTTTGACAATGAAAAACGTATTAAATTAATAGAAGAGGTGCGTTGTTGCACTTCTTCCGCTTCTTCCGCCTCTTTTATAACAACATAAGAGGTCAATAATCCCATAATTAGGGTATTAGTTGCTACTAATTGTCCTATGACCGTTTTGTCCATTTTCGTTCTCAATTAAATGCAATTCAAATTAAATGATTTATTTTGTTGTTTACTGTTTTTATTTGCACAGTTGACGCAACAGTGTGACCACAGCAGCATATGACCAACAATCTCTCAACTTTTTAGTGATTTTTGGTATTTTGCTGTCACACTGAATTCTGTAAGGTCCGACATCAAAACATCGAACATTTTGAGCTCCCAAAATGTTTTCAACAACTGGATACTATGCTTTACTCAGAATCTAGCTTTATGCGAGGGTTCAACATCTGGCAGCACTGCTATCGTCCCTTTTCAATTCTTTGATGGTTGCCACACGTTTTGTGAGAACCAAAGTTGCCACACGTTTTAAAGGCAAAAAAAAGTAAAATTTATTAAGCAAGCATCAGTCAAGCACGTTCGTTGTGGGCGAATTGTTTATTAAAGTGAGTAATATATCGAGTTGAGAGTGTGTTTAATATAAATACATAAGCTTAATGAAATATTCGTCTGTGAAGCGAGTGTGCGTGTGCTGTGGTGACAACAACTAACCAGTTTCGACTTGCGCTCGAGACGCAGAAAGAACTCTGTGTATGTAATAAAAACAAATAACAATTTTTATTGCGTCGTCGCAGTGCCTGGCTTTGTATATTAAAATTACAAAACATTGAGTGCGATACAATTAAATATCCTAGCTCTAATTACTGGTCTGCGTTTCATGTGCGCTTTTCTTGTCCACGTTCCACGTTCACTTTTTGAACTTTGTTTTTTTGCGGTAGGAGGAAGAGAGCGTCATTTACAGGGCTTGATTTATTAATAATTTGTATTGTCAATACATGTGCAGATATTGTGTGTACATATTGCACGTATGTATGCATGTATATATGTACTGATTTCAATTGTTATTGCCTCGAGATATTATAGACTCTTTGACTGTGTTTGGTAACGTCATTCACCTTGACTCCGACTCGATGCGGTGAGTGCAAAAGTCGACCAAGCGCTAAAACTGTTTAGCTTTTGTTTATGTATACATACAGTATACCATATACACTATATAAAATATATATAAGTACTAGTGTGTCTGCTTCATTGACGCTTATAATAAACTTTAACAATATCAGAAATGTGCTGTGTCTTTGGCTAGTTTTTGTCTTATCAGCTGTTCTCATACCGCGGACTTCTTGTTGTGATGGCCCGATTAGCCCTGTGCTTCCAATTGGAAATCTTTTATGGCGTGTGTGTGTGTGTGTATTGAGTGTTAGTCAAAGTGTTGAAGATTTTCAGCAGAATCGCAATCTTTTCTCCCCTACACTTATGACTAATGCATTAAGATTTTTTAATTTGCCTATTGGCAAAAGTAAATCATCGGTTTAGTTGCCCAATTAATTGCATATATTTCAAGAATTGCATTTTTTGCCCCCTAACCTCCTGTTCGACCCCCTAGGCGCGCGACCTTTAATCTGATTAATTGCCAATTTTTATATGCGCTACTTTATTTATATTTTCTATTATTAATTGTGCCCAACAAAGATCAGCAACACGCTCTCTTAACATCTGTCTCTCGTGCGCTCTCTCTCTCTCTCTCTCTCTTATATGTGTGTGCTCTCTTTGTGTTTGATTTGCAGCTGACCAATTCAATCCACAGCTTGTTGCTATTGGTCTCATTTGATTCCAAATCCAAGCGGCAAAAGAGAGTTAAAATAGTATTACACAATTTTTACTTGCTCTTTCAACAATTTTAATGTGAATTGCATATCAATATGAAATCTGTCAAAGCAGCATGACAAAGTTTTGTTTTAGTTTAATAATAAAAACACATTCAACGATCTTTGATTAAACAATAATACATTGGAAAGCTACAAAATGGCTAAAACCGCTCAGACTGGAAAACTACAAGGTATAAACGTGAGTCAAGTAATTGTTTTGACAGGCGAATAGAATTCACAAATTTAAATTATTATATTTACGTGAATTTTTTGCTTTGTCAAAATAGTAATCTGACCGACTGTATGTCAAATGTTGTAAATTAAAGAATATTTTTGGATACTTCCAAACTAAATGTGCGTCTCGAGCATCGGCAGATACAATGGCAGCGTCTCCAAGGCGCCGTCGGATGGGGAGCGATCAAAGCACAGAGCGTGTCGAGCCGAAGTCATCAGTTGTCGCACCCCAAAGGCCACATCCTCGAAGCCAATGCGCTCGCTGGGCTCCAGTTGCCAGCAGTTGAGCAGCAGCTGGTAGAGATCGCCGTAGACATAGGCGGGCTGGGCGGGACGCACGCCCGCCCGAAGAGCCTCCAACAATTGCTGGCCACTGGCGACATTCGCATACGGCGTTCCGCCCAGAGCACAGCACTCCCAGGCGACGCAGGCAAAGGACCACACATCCGACTTGGCCGTGCAATGATGCTGATGACGCAACACTTCCGGCGCCAGCCAGCGGCATAGATCCAGCTGCTGGCCATTGCCAATGCCGTTCACATGGTGCAATGGCCCGACGAGGCTCAGTTTCAACTTGGAGTCGGCGCTCACACAGACACTGTAGCTGGACAGCTGGCGATGGATCACCTGACAGCTGCCCAGATACGACAGGGCACTGGACAGCTCGTACATCCACTGGAGCACCAGTTGCTCCGTGAGCGTGGTCATTCGTGGAGCCGGCGCTGCCAGACGACTCTCGATCAGACGTCGCTTGAGACTGACCCGTTGCAGCTCAAAGACGAGATAGAACCAGTCGGCACTGGCCGAAATCCCATAGAATTCCAGGAGCAACTCGTGCTTTTGCAGCTGCTTCAGTTGTCGCAGCTCGCGCAACAGTTGCGCCTGTGTGGGAGCACTCAGATCGTCCAGGGCGAGCACCTGGAGGGCACAGTCCTTGAGCACTTCACCTGAGATAAGTCTGCCCGTGATTATCTCGCCATAGCGTCCGTCTCCAATCACATCGTTGGCATTCATGCGCAACGAATTGCGCGGCAAACGCTCCAATCCCTCGACCATTGTCTGCAGCTGCTTCTTGAAGCTCTCCAGCGTGGGCGGCAGCTCATCCTCCATTAGATAGCCATTGTTCTCCCGCTCAATAATTGGCGTCTGTTGCGTCATCTCGTGGGCGTTGCGTCCGCGTACAGTCAAGCCTCGACTGTGGCACGTCTTGTAGCGCAGATAGAAGTAGGTGATGAGGCTGAGCAGCAGGCAGCTGCCAAAGATCACGCAGGTGACGGCCAACGCCACCACCGAGGATTGGCCCTTGTCGAATGTGGCATATGTGAAGTCATCCAAGGAACTCGCATGTTGCTCGTGGCTGCTCCGCGTGTACAGCGTCCTTGTTATGTTCTGCAGTGTGCTTACCTATGGATTTCGATATAATCATGATTAATCCAAATATAATTCAAGATTCAATAATTTTTAAAGTTGAAGTTAAATGAAATTTCAATAGCAAAATAACCAAAGTTTTCTAACAAACTCCATAAGTGGAATTCATTTCAATATATTTTTTATATTATTTTTATAATTTAGTGATGTGCATTTATTCACTTTGAAATTAGAATTAGAATTAGAAATCGTTTTTCGTTTTATCAGACTTACACTAGTAAACTCGAAGAGATATCAATCCGCTGAATTAAAGAAATTCAACTCAGACAAATCTTATTGAAAGTGAAATTCGGAGCAATACTGATTGTAAGTTTTTGCAGAGGATTTTATTTCTAGTATTTGATCGAAAAAATTTCTTTGGTATGATTTACTTCGTTGTTTGTACTTCCAAAATTTTATAAGCATTATCGAACAGATTAATTTCAAATATTTTATAATTATAATTGATATTTTTCTGTAAGTTGACTCTCAAGATTAATATAATGCGAGATTTCTGTATGAGTATTCTATTCAATATATTGATACTATGACGATGACTTAGTGAATTATTAGTTTTTAAGCGGCACTAAACTAACTATTCTAGAACTGTATTTTGTTCTATATATTTTTTTAAACAACTTACGAATATTTTGTAATCCGATCTAATGATGGTACTGGTTAAGGCCAAATTGCATTTTTACCTGTTTCTAGAATTGCATATTCAACACTATTTCTAAAATATTTTTGAAATATTTCTGAATTTCCATAACTCGAATTTGTCTCTAACTTAAACTAAATAAGTAGCAGTAAAATTAATAAACTTAAGAAAAATAATATATTCGAATATCTTCATAACTCGAACCTTTTCTTTGGATTCGACTTAGGGAAGTTCGACTGTAGTTTGAAAACTGTTCTGGGATATGATTTTTTTTAAATTCAGTTGATTGACTTGGCTTACATTCTGCTTGCTTATTAGACTAGTGCTTCCATTTAGTTTGTCACTTACCACGCCCAAGCTGATGTGCACATGGGCCTCCTCCTGCTGCTTTTGATCGCCGGCGAGTTGCTCCAGCGGCACATTGCGGTATCGTCCATATCGTTTGCCATCGCCGATGACAAAGTGCCGGGTGCGATTGTCCTCGGGTCGATCGTACTCCAGCTCGGCGGCGATGTAGTAGGGAACGCCATTCTGTTGGGCATCCTGCCAGCTGCCCAGCAGCTGGGCATCGAAGGGTTGGCTCAGCGAGTCGTCCACGAACTCGACAATGATGAGCAGCTTGGAGACGGGTCCGTTGTTGTTGTGCACGGGCGACAACTCCACGGTAATGGTCTTGTCCGTGCGCGACAGAATCTTGGGCTGCACGGGCGCTGGACTGGGCAAATCCACCATGGTTCTGGCCATGATCGTGGCAGTGCCGCATTCTTGCTCCACTTGACAAACGGCAACCACGCTGACGTTGTAGAGAGTCGCCGGCTGGAGATCGGTGAGCTCGAAACGTGTCTCCGTGCTCTGCACTATGAACTCGGGCTGCTGGAAGGCGGGCAGCGAGGAGTAGGTGTCCACCACTTGACACTTGATCCGAAAGCTGGCAATTTGCGGTGTCTGCGGTGCCAGCGGATCTGCAGCGCCAGCCAGCAGCATTTTGGTGGACTCGTACGAGTCCCACTCGAGGCTCAAGCTATTCTCGGTGCCGTTGACCACGCGCAGATGATGCGGCGCCGGCTGCTTCAGCAGCGTGGTGGAGTAGTACGAGTGGACGCCAACGCCGCCACAATACTGCGCCTTGTTGGCCAAACAGCGGGTGTGGCACAGCTGCTCGTGCTGCTTCTCCTGCGGCTCCAGTAGGTTGGCACAGAAGCATTTCTCGGTGGCGAGCACGGCGTATTTGTGTCCCTCGTGCTCACAGATCTCGATGCACGTTTGAGGCGTCTTGGCGTACACCGATTCCTTGAGCAGATCCGTGCGTGCCGTATAGCAGCCCACATAGTAATAAACAGGCTCCTCCGGCACCAGCTGCATGGATACACAGCGGGAGCTCCAGAGCAGACACATGGCCAGCAGGCAAAACGATGCTAACGATGGTTGCCAGCTGGCATTTGGGCGGTGTCCGCACTTCATGCTGTGTTTAAGCGTCTGATGAACCGATGAACAGTTGTACCGTTGTGCGCCTTGGTTTATCCCTCTGTGATAGTAGCTTTGATTAAGCTAATTAAACACTATTTGCTGTCTAATTTAAGCAATTTAAACGCTTAGTTTCCCTTTAGCGCGCTTTATGTTCTTTTTTTTTTCTTGCATTTTAAGCGCTGCTCAGAACGCGACTGTCGTTGTTGTTGCTTTGGCCATTATTGCTGTTTGTTGCTCTCAGCAACCATTCCAGTTGACTAATCGTGCTGCCAGCGTCAACGCTGGCGTCCGCTCTCACAACTGTTGCTGTTACTTTTCTTTTGTGTTGTTTACATCCCACGCTAAACACATGTGTGCTGAGTGGAAAAAAGACAACTAGCACTTTGATGTTGTTTCGTGATCAACCTGGCTCTCCGCTATCTATAGAGTCGTCTCTATCTGACACCTGCGCGACGTTCTGAGCACAGCTTTGACAGCCGCACAGCATTGCCAACAATGTGAAAATATTTGGAAGAAACCAAAATACAAAGTTTGCCGCGACTTCTATCGAAGAATAATTCAAACTAATTAAGCACAAGCATAAAATGTGATGTGTTGTTAATTGAAATAATAACATTTAAGCAACTGCACCTGCTTTTCTGGCATATCGACATGCCAGTATTTTCATTTAACACAAATACCTACAAGAGAACAAAGGTGAGTGAGAAACTGACAGTCAAAGAGAGCGAGAGCGAGAGAGCGAAACTGATGATCGTTCGCTCATTTGATTGCTCATTGAATACGTGAGCCGCGGGGTGACTTGCGTGTCCGTGCAGTTCAATTTGGTTGACAGTCGCGGTGACTGTGGCTACACCGCGTTTACCTTGTAAATCACTTTAATAAATATTGCAACAAACAAAAAAGAGAAGATACACATAGAGGCATAAGCAAAATGTAATTATTTTGTTGTCAAACGCGTGTCTAGCATACATATGTCGGTTGGGTTTGTGTCTGTGTCTGTCTGTCGCCTGCAGACATTTCGTTGTTTTGATTGTGTGTTTCCAATTAGAATTTACAGTACTGGTCAACAGTGTAGCGACCAAAAAGTTGTCAACGTCATCACCAAATGCGGCGACTCTGCGTCAAAGCAATATTGAAATGCGTTTTGGAAAGTGCGAATATGTATTTTATTCAAATGAAAATGAACTCAACACGATTACGTGCTCAATTCACGCACTCACCTGAAAAAAAATATGTAAAGTCTGTCTGCTGGCAGCCAAACTAGCGCATAGTTGAATTTATTTTTGGCCACATCTCATAATTGCAGGCCGCCTGGCACATTATGCCCGTCCCCCTTGCACCCTTCCCGTTCCCGTTGCCCTTCCCCTTGACATGATGTGATCATGCCAAGACTCAAAAACGTTCTCAGAAGCGTACATAATTAAATAGAAACTTGCGCAATTAACCGTTAGTTGAATTCAGTTGCCGAAGTGAACACACATACAGTTAGTCGTGAAATTGGTCTGACAAACTGAAACTAAAAATACAGAGTTTTTCACACATTTGTTTTTACTTTCAATACAATATAAATGTCACTATAATTTGTATTTAATTAAATAAGAATGATTGCAATTGTTAAAATAATTATTTGAGCAACTGTATGTACTTTGTGTCTCCATACACCAAGTAACATTTATTTCAAACATTTGCATTTATTTGTGTGTTTTTTTTTCTTTTTGCAGTAGCTCAAAACAGCAAGACAAGAACAACAACGTCAAAGCAAAATTCGACAGCCGACAACAAAAAGTAAACATACTCTCTCACACACACACACACACACTCATGGAGAGAACAGAAATGGGAATGGGAGGCGGCAGCGCGGTGCAGGTGATCAATGCATCCGAGGAGCACACATTCGTACTCAACGAGGATGCACTGAGCGAGGTGCTGATGCGGGACGAGGTCAAGGATCGCTATGTCTGTGTCGTCTCCGTGGCGGGTGCATTCCGCAAGGGCAAGAGTTTTCTCCTCGACTTCTTTCTACGCTACATGTACTCAAAGGTGAGTGCGCGAATATGTGTGTCAAGACAAGAGTCAATACACATATGCACATACATTATGCTCTCTCGGTTGCTCTCTTGATTTTGGCTATTCCTTCATTCCCTGACATCCTTGCATTAAGATGTACATAAAGTAGCTTGTAAGAAGCAGCCACAAGTCAGTCTTGATCGAGTGGTCGAATAAAGCACATACACTGAATTATTTGTCTTCTACCATATGTACATGCATATATTAATCCTTTTCCCATTTGGCAGTATGTGCGACACGATGTCACGGATTGGCTGGGCGATGAGACGGAACCGTTGTCTGGATTTTCATGGCGCGGCGGATCGGAGCGTGATACCACCGGCATATTGATGTGGTCCGATATATTCCTGCACGATTATCCGAATGGTGACAAGATTGCCATCATACTGCTGGACACACAGGGTGCCTTCGATAGCCAGAGCACTGTGCGCGATTGTGCAACAGTTTTTGCATTGAGCACAATGCTCTCCTCGGTGCAAATCTATAATCTCTCACAGAACATACAGGAGGACGATTTGCAGCATCTGCAACTGTTCACCGAATACGGCCGCCTGGCGCTGGCCGACACTGGGAAAAAGCCATTCCAGCGTCTCCAGTTCTTGGTGCGCGACTGGAGTTTCCCCTACGAGGCGGAATACGGAGCCGTCGGCGGCGATAAGATACTCAAGCGTCGCCTGGAGGTTTCCGACAAACAGCATCCGGAATTGCAGTCACTGCGCCGCCACATCTCGTCGTGCTTCACGGAGGTGGCGTGCTTTTTGATGCCACATCCAGGTCTCAATGTTGCCACAAATCCATCGTTCGATGGTCAGCTCAGGGATATAACGCCGGAGTTTAAGAACAGCTTACGCACACTGGTGCCCATGTTGCTGGCACCGGACAATCTCGTCTACAAAGAGATCAGCGGACAGCGCGTGAGAGCCCGTGATCTCATCCAGTACTTCCAGTCATACATGAGCATCTACAAGGGCAACGAGCTGCCCGAGCCGAAGAGCATGCTGGTGGCCACAGCCGAGGCGAATCATTTGACTGCCGTTGCGTCCGCCAAGGAGCTGTACAATCAACTCATGGAGGAGGTTTGCGGCGGCACACGGCCGTACTTAAGCACCGCCCACCTGGAGACGGAGCATATGCGCGTTAAGGACAAGGCACTGTTTCAGTTTGCCGCTAAGCGTAAAATGGGCGGCGAAGAGTTCACGGAGAAGTTCCGTCTGCAGTTGGACGCTGATCTGGAGGAGGTCTTTGTCAACTATCGGGCACACAACGAAAGCAAAAACATCTTCAAGGCGGCCCGGACTCCGGCCGTGTATTTCGCCTGTGCCGTCATCATGTACATAATCAGCGGCATCTTTGGACTGGTGGGACTCTATACATTTGCCAACTTCTGTAACCTGGTCATGGGCGTGGCGCTGCTTACACTCGCACTCTGGGCGTACATCAGGTGGGTAACTCATAATCCATGATAATCAGGCTTCAATTTTTAAATCTCGAATCTCTAAAATTCACAGATACAGCGGCGAGCTAAGCGACTTTGGTGGCAAACTGGATGAGTTTGCCACGTTAATGTGGGAGAATGTGAGTAAAGAATATATCCAGAGAAAGCAAATAAAGAATATTTGTTTTTTTGTTTTTATTTAATCAAAAAATTATTCACTTGTAATCACGGGTGCCTCAGAAACCGCTTTTGCTTGAATTTCATACAAATTTAAGTCAAATTCAAGCGAAAGAGATTGCTGCGGCACCCCTGAATAAATTTAAGACACCTTTTACTAAAATGTTTCAACTTTATTGATTTGCTCACAAAATAATGATTAATTTTAAGTTATATTTTACCTCTCAACTAATAATCAAAAAAATAAAACTTACGGAATAATCATTATTTCATGAGTTTAATTTTCTGCACAAAATAAAACTCAAGTTGTAAATTGACAAGGCTTAATTTAATACTCAACACAAGAAATTTATTTTTAAATGAATTATTAAAATGGTTGTTTCGGCTTATTGACTAGAAATTTGTATCATTCTTGCCTTTATTCCCTAAAAAAAGTGGAATCTACAACTTGAGTTTTATTTTAATCAAAATATAAGAGTCATGAAATAATTATTATTCCTTAAGTTTTATTTTTTTTTTGCACAAAAATAATGATTATTGGTTGAGGGGTAAAATATAACTTTAAATGAAACATTATTTTGTGATCAAATCTATAAAACTTGAAATTAATCATTATTTCAAAATTTGTTTAATAAGACCTTATAATGATTACAGTCCCTAGATAAATCAATTGAATTGTCATGTTAATATCATTTTATTGTTTGCTTGCAGTTCATGAGACCCATCTATCACGGTTGCATGGAGAAGGGCATACAACATGTGGCCACGCATGCGACGGAGGCGGCGCTTGGCGGTGGCGGCAGTGCATCTCGCACATCATCCAGTGCTGTGGTCAACGGCAAGGTGAAGCGCTCATGAGAATACGCCCAATTAGCACAATATACAACAACGCAGCCGTCTACCGCAACAAAACAACAACAGCAACAAACGACTAACAACAACAACAATAACAACAATGTTTCTTGCAAATCAAACAAGAATATTAAAACCAACAACAATAACAATAGCAACAACATTAGAGGCGCAGGTTTTCTAAGTAACATTTGGGGCAAGTTGAGCGGAGACAAGAACATGCCCCAAACAGCGACCACGACAACGACGGCCAACACAGTCTCCAACTCCAGCTCCAATTCATCAATGGCCGGCACGAATAGTCGCAAAAAGCGCAAGTCAAAGCGCAATTAATTAAGTCTAAATACATCGTTTGGTCACATTTGTTTACTTCTTAATTGTCGTCGATTGATTTGTATAAATTGTAAGCCCTAAATGGATAGAAACAAAATACTAGCTATTAATTATTGCCCTAAAAGGAATATTGTTTTTTATATAACATACAATACATTAATTTAACAGCTCAGCGCAGCGCGAAATAATATATATATAAATATACATAATAATAATAATATACATACATATTTAGTAAGTGGCTCGTATTTGTTGAAAATCAAATTTTAAATTGTTTTTTATATGCATATATTATATATATATATTACTATATGTAACTAGAAGGAAAAAGAAATCTTGAAACTAAAAACTTTCATGCTGTAATATAATGAAAATTGCTTACGAATTTAAACTCTTTTAATTTCCACAATTTAAATTTGATCCCGTTTCTTAAATTTTTATTATGTGAAAAATTCTTGCCCGTTTCGCCTTTTGATATGTATAAATAAAATACACACTGTTGTTGGCTCGTTAAACGTACACACAATCATAATTTGCATTATTTTTGATTAATTTTATTGTTTAAACTTCAAACACAATGCATTGCCATCGTCACAAAGTCACAATGTTGGTAATGGTCTATTAGTTTAATAAATAAGTTAAAGTAAATCAAATGTTTTTGACTATATATTTGGAAACAAATTAAAATTGCATGAATAATAGCTCTATTTAGCAGTTATATTTCTAACAAAAAAAATAATGTAAATTATTCATTCGTTCTTGGTGTCCTTCTCTGTTTTGCTGTCACCAGCTTCAGTTTTCTTGCAACAGCCGCCACCTGAAGTCTGGGCCACATTTGAAGCGTTACAGCCACATTTTCCTGGCGATTTGCACTTGCAGCCATCGGCACATTTCTCAGCTGTACATTTGCACTCTGTGCAGTGAATTTAAGTTGTTAGCATATTAAATATTTAACATAAACAAATACTCACCTTTTTCACAACCAACGCAAGGCATTTTAGCTGAATTCTTTTCTGTCCGTATCTAGTTGGCTTATGAACTTCGACAGATAATGACGTTGACATTTGGGATTGGCGCATGCGCTTAATGTCAAGGGTTGCATTAGACACAAAGTGGCCAAAACCTTGGACAAAGTTTGGCATTTTTAAAAGAAGTATTTAGTCACAGATTAGTTTTTTTCGGACATTTTTTCGGAGTCGCGCAAATTCAATGAATTTTATTTTAAATAATTTAATTTAAATTTTTCAATAAATTTATTGAAAGTAGGGTTTCAAAACATAACCATTAGCCGATATTAACCCATTGAAATTGGTAACCCTAACCGAAACAAAACCTTTTTTATTATACTGCAACCCAAAAACCGAAATAACCGTTAAGGAACCGATTCATGCATAACAGTTAATTGCGTTTCGGTCAAGCATAACATTTAATTTTCATTTCTAATTTGGATATTGATCTCAATAAAAATGGAAATTATATACAGTTGAACTTCCCTAACTCGAACTTCTCTAACTCGAATTTCTCTGTAACTCGAACTAAATGAGTGGCAGTAAAATTAATAATCTTAGGAAAAAGAACTCTGTAACTCGAATATCTCCCTAACTCGAACCTTTTCTTTGGATAATGGTGATTCGAGTTAGGGAAGTTCGACTGTAGTTGTTTTAAAATTTCAACATTTTGACTTTTTAAATTTTTTTTTTATGAACCGAAACATATAAAATACCGATAACCGAAAACATAAATGTGAAATTTCGGTTTGATACGCTGATTGAAAGCATTCGTTTACTTGATGATGAATTATCTTTTTATAATTTGTATTCTATAAAAAAATAATTTAAAATAAATTACATCGAATCCTCAGTTAAATTTCCCAAATCAATTTAGAGTATTCGAAGCAAGAGAAAGTCTTTACCGACACTTTTGTAAAGTAAACGAAACAAAAGATTGACAACATTCAATTCACAATTACACATAGTTTAAACTTATATGCTGTATTGTTTTTATTATTATTTGCTCATGGGTTTTGTTGTTCAACATTACATATTAAAGATTTCGATCGTTTGATGTAGCTTAAGACTAACATTTGATGCGTCCTTTAAAGGGTTGAGTTTTTAATTTATTTATTTATTTATTTTTTTTGTGTTTATCTTTGTCCCTTTGTGTTTCACATGGACAACTTACTAGACTTATGTGCGTAATTACAATTAATTCTCACAAAAAACTAAAGAACGTAAAATGCTTATTTCGCAACTTCGTAATCGTTCAGTAATTTACAATGAAAATCGTTACACATCCTTCGATTTAAAATTGTGGATTAATTATATAATATCTGTTCATTTGTGTCTAACATACATATAGTATAAGTAGTACAAGTGCAATTGGTTGGATAGGATGGATGGGAAATGGAAGGAGCGAACAGGATAGGAAACTAAACCAAATGTATCTAAAGGTTTTACTACAACATATATAGATATTAGATATTAGCGTCTCGTAAGCCGTTTTATCAACTTAGTTTTCATTGTATCATTTCACATTTCATATGCATATCAATTACTTTATTTTCTTTTCTTTTGTCGTGTTAATGCATTTTCTTTTCTAAAATTTCATTTTTGTTTTTGGCAATTCGTAGTGCATAACAAGGTTCTTGTATTTGAATATGTGTGTGTAAACTTTTTACTTAACTATATCATCTATTTATTTAATAAATTTTTATTTTGTCATTTGCCAATTTTGTGTGATTTTCTTTCAGTTTTGGACAATTTATGTTCTTGGAAGTCTTAAAATAGTAACCTTTATGATTATTGCTAACAGTATGGATTTATTTATATATGTATATTAATGCATGTATGTATGTGTGTGTGTGTCTATGTCGTGGTGAGTGTGGGTGTGTGTTAGAGTTACATTTATATATATATATATTTGATTTGATTTTCTTTTGTTGTTTGTTGTTTGAGTAATTTGAATTTAGTATAACTCTTATGCTTAGAAATCGGTTGACTCCACATGGATCTGTGGGGATGTGGGGCTTGTGGAGCAACCGGGGTTGCCTAGAGCAAGCAGCACCAACCTTGGGTTGTTCAAATCTTTCTTAACAACTCCGTTTGACCTTTGGTCAAATGTGTGTAGTACCTAAGCGTGTGGCCATCATCAGTCCAATGGCTTGCCGAAAAACAAAATGCTGAGCAAATCATTGAACGACAACTAAATTTGTGTAGGACTCGCCGCCTGGGATGATGATGCAACGCCGGCCACAGAGCTGCTCGCAGCTGCGGCCACAACGTTCTTGACAACGGACGACGCAGTTGCTGGCGAGGATTCCTCAAATTTAACAGTCGCCTCTTCGTCCTGTCCATTGGACTTGGCCTTGCTGGGCAGCGGCGACTGCAGATACATTTCCCTCACCATTTCGATGTTGTATCTGTCCTGCTCGTCCTCGGGCTCTGGCGGCGTCGAGGCACCCTTGAGCCTTGTCTTGACTGCAACCACACCCGCAACTGCAGCGGCAGCTGATGTTGAGGCTTCTACGGGTAACTCGTCACTGGGAGCCGCCTCTTTGCTCGTCGCTGCAGCGGACGCATTTGCGTCCCGTTTGATGATGCTGAAAATGCTTTGTATGTAGGATTCCATGGTGAGCAAAGTGCTGAGACGCCTCTTGCGATCCTCGTTCGCACGATCCTGTGCGGTCTTTTTGTTGGATGACTTCTTGTTCCGCTTGGGCGTTGGCTCCAATTCATCTTCCAGCTCCGTTTCATCGTCGGATGAGGGAATCGATGCTTTTTCTAGCTTATCGGATGTGGATGCCGATGAGGGGCTCTCCATGTGCTCATCTCCGGTGTCAGCGGCTGTCACCGTCTCAGCAGCAGACGCAGGAGCAGCAGCAGCGACATCGGGAGCTGGAGTGGAAGCGGAAACGGCATTAGCATTCTCTTCGGTTCGACTCGGAATTTCCATAGACACATCGTCGGTGTTGGCTTTATCGTCTGCTTCGACTTTCTCTTTGCTTTCTCCCGAATTATCTGTGGTCTCCGCCTCGGACTGAGCTGTCGATTGTGTTTCCTCCTTTTCCTTGCAGGAATCTCGTTTCTGCTTCTTGTTGGGAAATTGATCTAAACAAATAATGGAATCATTTGAAAACCCATTATGCGCCATTCAATTAAATGTCAATCTCACCACGCTCTGCATCCTTCTTGAAGCGTTCGCTCTTGTTGAGCAATGCCCTCAACGAGCCGCGCAGCTCCTTGCGCACGGATGTGGGGACACCAGTTGCCTGGGCAATGATACGAATGGCAAAGAGATCGCCGCACAGCTCATCAATGTCATCCT
Source organism: Drosophila quinaria (assembly GCA_035047525.1). Classification (NCBI taxonomy): domain Eukaryota; kingdom Metazoa; phylum Arthropoda; class Insecta; order Diptera; family Drosophilidae; genus Drosophila; species Drosophila quinaria. The sequence continues at coordinate 252,192 of JAWNPO010000436.1, forward strand.
TCGAGTGCATCCCATAGTTGATCGTGTAGATCATCCGCGCCACGGGCAGTTGTGCTGCTACCTTGTGATAATACAGCTCCAAGAATTCCCGCACAAAGGCATCCTTCAGCATGCTGCGCTCATCCCGCAGCACATTATGCAAGTACTCGATCAGCAGCTGATTCTTCACAAGCAGTTCCGAGTATCTAAATGGAGAGAAATGATCGTAAATAAAAATTGGAAATTAACAATTATTTTCAAATTTATTTTTTAAAGTTATGAAATAACAATTATTTTTAATTTTTATTTAAAAAGTTCAAAATAATCATTAAAATTTAATTTTTAATAAAAGGTTGTGAAATAACACTTACTCATTAAAAATAAAAAATAAGAGTTGGTTTTGATTTTTGTTTCAAAAGTTACAAATAAGAGTATTTTTCAAAATTTTGTTTGCAGTCACTCCTTAAATTGTTTGTAGAATGTTTTTGCATCCCAACATTTTTTGGAAAGAATCGAGGAAAAAAGTTTTGAAAATTGACTTTTTTTTAAAATTCGAATCAGGGATTAAAACCCTAACCGAAACCGTAACCTTTAACCGGTCAAAACCGATTGAAATTTTAAACCGTAACCGAAACCGTAACCGAAAAAAAAAATGTTCATCTGACCGAAACCTTTAAACCGAAACTCTGAAAACCGAAATAACCGTTTGGTAACCGTTTCATTTATAAGGGTTCATTTCGGTTTTCCATACATGCAAAAAAAAAAAAATTAAAGCAAGATGCAAAAAAAAATCAGAATTTTATTGTCTTATGCATGTCCACACATGCATATAAACATACAGTGAATCAATAAAGTAAGTATGCAGTTGACAATACAAACTTTAGGCAATGAAAAAACATAACTACAATGCATTAAGATCAAATGAGTAGATATATTTCAAAAATATAAATTATTAACTTTATTTAATTATGTTATGTTTTTTCTTTTTTCATTACTAACTTTATTTAATAATTTATATTTTTGAAATATATCTACTCATTTGATCTTAATACATTGTAGTTATGTTTTTTCATTGCCTAAAGTTTGCATTGTCAACTGCATACTTACTTTATTGATTCAGTGTATGTATGTACATATTATGTTTGTATGAAAGACGCGACGCGTCAAATGTTTTCAAGGCCAAATAAGCAAAATGTGCTACAATAACTGTAAACTGAGCAGTTCATCACATGTACGTACATACATACATACATTTGCATGCAAAAAGTAACGAAATTTCAATTGTCTCCTCCTCGTTTCGTAGTGACGATCGGCGCTTACTTTTGTGCGCTTGAGTGTGCAAGTGCGAGTGAGACAGCAAACAGTCGAAATCGTACAAGCACACGTCATATGCCGACTCACATATGCGACTGCAGAAATACCCATCATATTTTTTTTATTGACATGCATATGTACATACATATTTAAAATATCTGCATTTACATAAGATTATTTATGTTAATCATACATATTAGCTTGATATTTACATATGTTAATACTTATGTAACGATCTAATAATTTGTTTTTATATTTTACATATGTAGGAACATATTAAGTCATAGGGTATTTCACAGTCGCCTTTCGAATAGAGCGTTCTTTCTTTATTTCACGCACATTCCGTTACTTCACATTTTCTGCCTCGCCTGCAGGCTTGCCAATTTAGCTATTTTCCCGACAGATTTAGTGGGTTGCAACTGGCAAATAAATATAAATATAAAAATATGGTACTGTTTTTTATCATTCTGTTATTTTATTTCTACCTTCCTTCCATTCTAATTCAGAAATAAAATAAAAGTTTACTAAAAAAAGTAGTACCATAATTTTTATTATTTCTTTAAAATTTGACTATTGAAATCTGGCTATTTTTTAACGGACTAATTTTGGCAACGCTGCTCGCCTGCTGAAAGAGTGCGCAACTTCAATCGGAGTTAGTTTTTTAACGAAGAAGACGTGCGCGCAATTAAATAGACACATATTTTGAACAAAATGCCGCGACCGGAATCTAATCCGTTTAGAAAGTTCTTTTCGTATAATTTAGAAAAGAACACAAGCTCTTGTTTGGTCGAAAGTGACAATAAACGCTGTGAAAAAGAAATTTCAGTGAGTGAAACATACGTACATAGTTGCATACATATGTATGTATGTATGTATGCACATAAATACATTTGCATACATACACAGTTATGTATATACACACACGCATTTGATTTAAGTGACTTGTGATGTGTTTTGCATTATGACTTAAACTGCAACGTACATATCTACATATGAACAATTATGTATGTGTATATGTACATACATACATACATTTGTTATTTAGTTACTTGCGATATGTGTTATGCACAATGATTTAAACTGCAACGTGCCTGTCTATATACATATGTACATATATTCCTATTGTATATACATACATAGATATGTACGTCCAAATAATTGCGCATAATACAGATCACAAGTCACTTAATTCCATATGCATGTGTATACATATGTATATACATAACTGTACATACATATGCACGCTGCAGTTTAAATCAACGTGCAAACCTAAAATATATATAATGTATACAGTCCGCCAAGAAATTTTTTTTTTGGGGAACCGAAACCGTACCGGTATTTCAAAACCGAAACATATGAAAACCGGTTCACCGTTACGAAACCTTTATTCAAAGATTTTGCGTAACCTATAACCGAAAACCGAAATGCGAACATAACCGAAACCGTAACTGAAACCGTTATTCGTTTCGGTTTTAATCCCTGATTCGAATATATCAATGGGTAATTAATGGGTTAACGGAATTTAGAAGACCTTTCCAAATATATTTTTCAAATTTGAAGACTTGACTTACAATTGCTGTTATAGTAAAAAAAAGACAGCACCTCTTATTTTGTCCATGAGTGTATATGAATGAAGTAATTATTGGCAAACGAAATTCCAATTAATACCACAAAAAAAGTAGAAATCATAAAAATACCAAAAAAAAGTATCACTACAACTTTTATTATTGGATTTAAAAAAAAAAGTTACAGAATTACTCTTATTTGTAACTTTTATTTCACAACTTGTTATTGAAAATTGAATTTTAATGATTATTTTTGTCTCTTTAAAAAAAACAAAAATAAGAATTAAATTTGATTTATATCTTATAAAATGAAAATAGAAGTTTTTGGCTGATATCGATAGCTCCGACTGAAATAGGAATTTTTCCTTCACATTGATTTTTTTTAGTTGAAATTAGCATTCATAACTCTTATTTGCAGTCCCTGATTTATATTCAATATACAATAAATCACTTATATATTATGTTCAGTTAATTAACTTACTTGTGCGTCAAGGCATTGTTGTGTATGCCCACCCAGAACTTGGGGAAGTAGTTGAAATGCAGTGGCGTCGACTCAATGGCCACCAGGCAGTGCAGCTTGACGAGCGTGTCGTTGAGGGATCCCGTGTTGACGCACATGCGCAGCATGACATCGATAAAGTCATGATATGGCCTATAGAAGCCATCAACCAGAGCATCGTACTCGACATCGAGGCCACGCGGCGTCAGCTCCGACAAGGCAATGCACATTTGGACCATGGGACGAGGAGGACGCGGTGAATTCTTGGCACCCTGGGGCCAGGGCGTCTGCTTGGCACCGCGACGTGGAAAATACGGACCCAGGGGTCCGATTGCATTCGGGGCATTCGCCACGGACAGATGGCAGTTGATCAGAATGGGCGCCAAAATGCTGGTGGCCTCGAGGCTGGTGTTGCGCACCAGCTCCTTGAGCACCTCCAGGGCCATGCGACTGATCTCGGGCGAGTTGAATGTGTTGAGGAGCGTGGCCAGACGCTTGATGGCATCCGGCAGAGCCTTGGCCAGCGCCGAGTGCTGATGCTGTTGGCGCAGAAAATGCTGTTGCTGCAGCTGCATTTGTTGCAGCTGAAGATGCTGTTGCATCTGTTGCTGCAGCTGCTTCTCCTTCTGCTGCGGCGTCTGCGGCGCCTGGGTGCACTGCGTCTGCTGTTGCTTCTGCAGCAATTGTTGCTGCTGCAGTTGCAGCTGCTGCTCCAGTTGCTGTTGCTGCTGCTTCTTCTGCGCCGGATTGTCGGTGCGCATGCGCAGCGTGGCCAGCAGCAGCACCATCTCGCCAAGCAGATCCAGCAGATCGCCAGCCACGTGGCAGGCGGTCGCCTCGTGGTGCATGGAATGTAGCGTGTGCAGCGCCTCGAAGCACATCTCAATGCCGCCATTGAAGATGACCAGCATCCGATCATCGTCGTTGTCCACTGCGCAGTTGGTGATCAAAGATATATTAATATTATTATCAAAATTAAACATGACATATTTATATAAATCGGGGATTTAAGGCGTTACCTTAAATCGATATTAACCGATTGAATTTGGTAACAGTAAAGGGTGCTTTTTTTAGACTTGTGGTTTTTAATCGGGCAACAATTTTTTCTGAGTTGATCGTTTTGACAGCCATTTCATAATGAATAGATTCACTTCTTAACATTTGCAAATTATTGATCAGTTAAGAAATTGCATTTTGCATTTTTTTTATTTTATAATCAGTTTAGTCGACCTTCTGAGGCGGCTATTCGGAATGATTAGAAACTTGTTTTTGCCCTAAATGGAAGAGCTAAGGCTAACTTCTTGAGCATAACATGAAATTATATGTGTTTTATTTCTTCTTGAAAACCACAACTCTAAAAAAAAACCCCTTAACAATAAATAAAGACGTAACCGAAACAATACTCTTTTGCTATACCGAAACACAAAAACCGAAATTATTCCAACCGATATAACCGTTAAGTAACCGATTCATGCATAACCGTTAATTTCAGTTCGGTCAAGCAAATAATTGAATTACGTTGTCAAGGTGCAATCATTGATTATTAAAACTAAATTTAATTTTTATTACTGCACTATATTAATAAAATATTAAGAGCCAATAAAACACTATCTCTGATAATTCTGACATACATATAACTACATAGTAATAAATTGTAATCAAGGCTCTAATCTCTAAAAATTTTTCTTTAATGAAAGATTTAAAATTCAAAAAATTGTTTGGTATATTCTGACTTAATGTTTCCAACTTTGGTACTCTTTAAGTTATTAAAATTATTTTATCCTTTTTTAAATATATATATTAATTTTTTTTATTAATTTTCAAATATGACATTTTTTACAAAGATTTCCAATAATGTTATTTTCGGAGTACCCGAAAAACATAAATCGAACTACTTTTTTACAATTCGATTATAGACTGAAATGCAACCTTGATACTGAAATTATATGTACCAATAAATTTCATATTTTGACATAAAGAAAATTCAAATCGAGTGTATAGTAATCTAATAATCAAAGTATCTCAACAATATTATTGATTGTTAAATTATTACAATTAATAAAGACAACTGTGTAATGAGTTTAAGCAATACAATGAGTAATTAATGACTTACCGAGTATTTTGAGAGCACTGATAAGCGTGGACCAGGAGACCCGTGCATCCAGGCTGCTTGTGTAGGATACGATAACGGAGCGTCTAAAGGCAATGACATCGAGTTTCTCCTGTTCACTGGCATCGGGATGGCGGGTGGCAAACAATGCCATCAGCTTGAAGAGTTCATCGACAGCTGCCGCATATTGTGTGGGATGTGGAGTGATGTTCTTGAAGGCCCATTGCAGATTCTGGTGCTGTGCCAGCTGTCGGGTGAGTGCCCGACTCTGTTCGCAGCACAGGCGCAATAGTCCGTAATAGGCTGGCAGCATGGAGCGATTGTAGGTGACAATCTCCGAGTCATCGTGATCGGCACTGAAAGACATCTGTTAAAGCAATTCCATGGTCACGCAACAACAGTTCTAACAATTCTTACAGTATATAGTTAAATGCAATGTTGCGCGTTATCTCCGGACAGTTGGCCACCTGGGCGGCGTTCTCCGGGCAATCGACGAGCGAGTGATGCCAGAATGTGAGAAGTGCGTGCTTATTGTGATGCGCCGGAACACTGGGCTCAGAGAGACGCGGATGGAACAGCTCCCACAGGGAGCGCATAAACGAACCTATCTGTAAATGCCAAACAAAGATAAAACACTTTAGTTGGCAACAATTTGCAGGAAACTCTGTCAAAACTTGCCATTAGTTTTTCAGTCTTTGAAACCATACAGTAGCTGAGTAGATTGAAATATGCGGTCAGCTTGGTGGTGCCATGGGCTCCAATGTCCGCATAGACGCGTGCCGGACGCAACAGACGCAGCAACAATGTGATCACCTGGTGCAGCACCACTTGGGCATCGCTGTTGATGTCCCTGCAAATCAATGGACACGTTTAAAAAAGGTATTATAATTTTAAATAACAAAAAAAAAACAATTATTTATGATGAATTTGAATTCCTCTATCCTAAGCTCGAGTTCCCGACTATAAGATACCCGTTACGTATTTAGATAAATATAAAATATTTTTTACTGCATACTTTTAGGCGTTTGCATTGCTTGAAACTTAAATCAGCCATTATCTGTTGATGCTGATCAGAAATATATATACTTAATAGGTTCGGAGATGCTTTCTTGATTCTGTTACATACATTTCTTTAGTAACGGGTATACAAATAATAGATTAACTCCTATTTTCATTGCTTACAAAAAAAAAATTATACTATATTTAAATCTTGTAATTTTTGGTGTTTATGAAATTTTCGTATAATTTGGAACTAAGGTATTAGTTGATAAATATATTAAAATTTAAATATTATTTAAATTTTTAATTTGCAGCAAAAATAGAAGTTAAAAATATTAAAAAAAAGTTAACTGGTTTATGGGATATAGTATTTTTCCATACATACAGATAAGCTTTTTTAAGGTTTGATTTTGACCCTATCAATCAATAGGACTACATATAACATTTACCGATAACTGTGCGGATTGAGGGCCAACAACTTGTGCTGCGAGTGAGCCCGAAAGTTGGCACGAAACGGTTGCGACGGCACCAGCGCCACCAGTAAACAGGCAGCAGCTACAAATGATACAAATTCAAATATTAATTCCAGTATTAAGAAGACGTTCACTCAGTTTGTACCATTTCTCACGCGTGTGTTGTCGTGTGCGAGCAGAAACTGTTCCAGCCACTGCTCCGCCGACTGCAGTATCCAGGCGTGGGCTATCTTATTCTTGGTGGCCTGCAGCGAGAGCCAGTCGAGCACGGACTGCGGACAGTACTCGGCGGCGTCCCACATCCGCGGCAGCACGAGTTGCGTGAAACAGGGCAGTCCAACTGGGCCGCCTTGTGTCTCCGTCAGCAGCGTGAGCAGCTTGAAGAACGGCGCACAGAGCTCCGTGTGCTTGGTGACCGAGGCGAAGAGCATGCTGATGATCTGAGTGGCCAAGCGGTCATCCCAACGACAGAGCGCGTGGATTAAATGCTTTGTCTGGTGCGGATTAATGCCGTCCTTGATTTGCTGATACAAAAATGGAAAGCCCTACGAAATATATGTATATTTGGGAAATCTATATGTTAAGTTGGGCGCCAGTGGGATACGATATAAATTGTCTGATATTGATGAATTTTTAATGTTAAAATCTACAGGTTAATGGAGATGACAGTGCAAACAGGGTACAAGACTATTGAATATGTTTCGATTTTAAATATATAAATATAAATTTGTGGGTCAAATAAACTGGAAGCGACTGTAAATGTTTATAAACAGCTTTACAAGTACCTATATACACATGTATCGCTACAAATATTTATAAGCAAATGAACATGCAGATAATCTTATAAACATGTTTATATAAACATATGCAGCTGTCAGCCCGATAAGATACAAGAACATGTTGCTAAACAAATGTATACGTGCAACTGCCTATAAACTTATGTATACAAACACAATTAACGTGCTCATAAATATCTCCTGATTGTTAGTATGATATTTATCTCCGCATAATAAACTATTTTAAATAAATACGTCTTAAAAGTAAATATTGTTCTCTTGCAGTTAGGGGTGAAACAAAAGAATACACAATAATTTGAATACGATTTATAATATAAAATTTTGCTTAATATTAAGATAAATACAAACTTATTTAGGTGGAAAAAGTCGCCTTCAACCAGTTAGATACAAAGATACACAGAACACAAAGAAAATATTCAGTTAACATGCTTAACAAAAAATCTTTAATTCAAATAATGTAATGGTAATTAAAATCTCTTTCGAGCGATCAAGAGTGCAGAGATTATTAGTGGGGGGTAATAAAAGAAAGTAGTTTTAACTACAGCAAATACAAATCAAAACCACAAGCAACCAGCGAATCTTCGTTTTCTTCAAAAGCGCTTTTAAAATAGAAAAAAAAGGTACCCAAAACCAATAATAAATATTTCTAGAAGTCGGCGGTACGCCTCGTCTAGTAAATATATAAACGAAACGATGAACAAAGCAAATTAGTAATAGTAGGATGGATTGGTATCGTTTGATGGATTTATGGATTGATATTTGATATGGTATTGGTGCTTGGATGATTGGTTATTAGATGGAATAAATAACGCTCTCGAGCTTTTTCAGTATCACCTTTCCACCGGCAATAGCATTGAAGTCTTTGGGCGATAGGCGTAACCGAAAGTCCGTGCCACGCGAACGCTCCACGAGGCTGGCGCACAATGCAATCATTTTATCTAACGATGCTGGACGCATTTTCTCCACGGAAAGCGCCTCATCCGAAGAGTTGTCCTCGTTGTCCGAGCTGATGTCGATCTGGATTAAAAGATGACAGGATTATTAGCGCAACACTTAAACAGCATCTCTGAAAGATCTTACACTATCTGTTTGCTTGTGGCCCAGATAGAAGTCAACCAAGTTCTTCAGTACGCCAATGCGCAACAGAAACATGGCCTCCTCATCGCCCATGCGCGAAAACTCGCACATCAAACTAAAGTACTCCGACAGATGGCGAAGATGGGATCGGGCTCCGTGCTCCAGCAGCGAAATCAGTGAACTGATGAAGCGTGTCACACATGATGCCTGGCCAATATGCTCTCTGTCATCCTCGTCTGTTTCCACGCCCAAATAAAGATCGGCATGGGAGGCACTGAAATTGATTATAAGAACAATTGTATAATTCTAGTTTCTAGAATGAAGTTCAATAAATCATTTACCGCAGCCGCTGTATGACATGAATGACCAGACGCTGAAACATTTGACGGACCATTTGATTTGGACATTGAATCAACACTTGGACTGGCCAAAATGGTTCCACAGACATGTGCGATAGAAACCATTCGCAGGCCTCTTCACTGGCATTAAATTGTTTTGTCAACAGCTCCACCCAAGGTACCATTGTTGGCTGCAATATAAAAATGGGAATTTGTTAGAGAAATCGAGAAAAAAACTAAACGGATGCTCACCTTTTCCTTGGCGTGTATGAAGGTCTCAATGAAGAATGACACAGACAGCTTGGCGGCCATGCAGGTGACATCGGTTTCCGAGATTAACGTCTGTGGTATGTGGCCACAAATCTGCCACATAAAGCTGCAAAGAGAGAAGCAGAAACATGTTTAGGCGTTACAAATTATAATTAATTGTACAACTCACTTGAAATATGTGTGCTCAAAGATATTGCGATCTTGCAGAAACTGTCGATTGTCCTGCCAAATCCAATCTTCTAGCTCCTTGCTTAACAATGGACGAAACTGTTGCTGTTGTTGCTGCTGCTGCTTTATGGACCCCCCTTTGGCATCCGCAACGACGGCCGCCTTCGAGGTTGACGCCTGCGGTTCTTTGTTGTTATTCGACTTAAAATTATCACAATTGGCTGTTATTTGCTCCTGCTCCTGCTCCTCCTCCGTTTCTAGTCTATTAAGGGACTTTTCCTCATTCTCTTTGTCCTCCTTATCGATTGGTTTCGCTTCCTTCAGTTTCTCCACATCATTTTCGGGCGTTGCAGTCTCCTTTGACTCTTCCACTGTTACAGCACATGTATCTGGCTTAATTACCGTCTCCACTTCCGTTTCGGGCTTATCCTCATTGGTGGGACTTGGAGTTGGCGTCGCCAGCAACTCCGAGTGCCGACGCTGCAGATGCTCTGGCAAACGACGCTCATAGAACAACATGTAAGCCGAGTTGGTTTTCTCAAAACTAAAGTCCAAATACTTTTCAGTCACCGAGTCGTAAGTTTTGCTCTACAAATTGAGAAAAGATTAAATAACATTTTGAAAGTTAAGTGCAGAGATTTGCTTACCGTCATTTCACCGCCAAAGCATTCGGCTGCTATTTGCGAGGGATCAAAGGGTTTAACCTCCGCATCGTTGAAGAGGAACCAACGCTCGTGCGGATGATAATTACTTTTCGTGCGCTCCTTTATGAAGCTGTAATAGTGTCCGCCGTCCGCAGTTCCAGTGTGCACAGTGACGCCAACCAATTCGTACCTGCAATGAATTCAATTTAGTTATATAAACTATATATATACATATAGGTATTTTCAGGATCGCGAACGCGACATTTGTACGACTTTAAATTAAAAAATCAAAAACATTTTCTCACGTATTTAATGCATTTTATCAACACTATTTTTATTATAAAAAACAAGCTTTGAATACTTGTCGTTTTCGAATAATTTGTAGAAAACAATGCATAGCGAACGCGACCAAAAATAGAAGTCATGTTTGACTTCATCTTGACAAATGCGAAAGTCTGCAAAATGTGGCGAGTAATTTAGAAGAAAATACTCTTTAACCATAATAAAATAATATGTTTTCCATTTTAGAAATAAATTTAGACATTTTTCTATCATTTTATTTATTTTACAAGTTTTATAAGCAATTTGAACGCGACATCGCGAACGTGACAACATATCCGCCCAGTTTGTTCCAAGAATTTTTTCATTAAATTTTATTCGAAATATCGAAAACAGCTTGTAAAACGTGTTGTAAATTAAACATTAAATATACTTCTATGTATGAAAATGGTTCATGTTTCAATCTTACTGTCTTCCTTAGTGTAATCGCTATAGTAAAAACGGTCCATTTTGGAAGTCAATATAGAAAATGTGAATTTATTCCAATGTACACCGCTTTAGGTACAACGCTTTGCACATAGCCAAAAAAATGTTACCAAAAAGCAGCTTACTGTGAATATGTGCAGCGCGTTGCACTTAAACCGCTGTTCTCGCAGCAAGCTTGCAACGTTTTCAACCTGCAACGCTGCTAGGGTTAAATGAACACCTATATATGTTCATCCTATTGAATTGCTTCTAGCGTATGTTGCTTAAAAAAATATCTTGAATACATATATAGTTATCCTGATGAAATCTGTTAAATTGTTTGTCTTTTTGTCCGATCACTATATAATATAGGATCATAGGAATCATCGTTTAAAAAACCAACTGTTATTATCTCTGTTGTTGCCTTACAAATCTTTACCAAACCTTTTATCCCTGTTTTAAATTAAAATTTTAATCAAATGGAGATTATTACTTACTCATAGCACTCTTCGATGTCCGCGTCCAGTGTGGCTTCAGCCTTTTCATTCTCAGCCCCCAGGTCGTCGTGCTGTTCCCGTTCCCGCTGCCGCTTCTCGCGATCCTCCTTGTACTGCTGCGGCATCAGTGTCTTCTCCACGTAGTGGCACATGTTGAGGCGCAAGGGGAACGAGAAGTGTGTGTTGACCTTCTCCTTGAGCATGGTGACCATGTTGAAGGTATATCGCATCGTATTGAAGCACAGAATCTGTGGTAGCTTCTTGAAGCAGGCCCGCTTCTCGGCGCGCACCTTCTTGCCGCACTGCGAGCACGTGTACATGTTGTCGCCCTCGAGGGTATCCTTGACGGTCACCTCATCGAGCGACTCCTGAAGATTACGCATATCCGCCACCTGGCAGCGAACCGTGTAGAACTCTTCGGCGGTCCGGGACACATGTCCACAGTCCAGGGAGACGACATTGTTGCTCAAGGTGCCACAGAATAAACGCTTAACCAGATGCTTCAGATCGGGTGTCATCTCCTCCAGCTTGGACACCAAATCAATAAAGAACTCGGCCATGTCCTTTTGCTCGCCAGTGTTCAGAGGCTGATGATCCATCTGATAGACCCGGCAGAAGCTGCGCGGATTGTACGCCTTGCGCTCCGATTCCAGCAGATAGGCGAACATCCGTTGCAGTTCCAGCAACGTGGGAGCATGTTTCTGGGCCCCGGCTGGCGGCAGACGCAGGATCGCCGCCCGCGCCTGCGGCATCATGTAGAGGTGCTGGATGCACGAAGCCATGTAGCAGGTGGCGCCCAAATTGGTGAGGCCCACATAGCCGCACTCGGCGCGTCCCTCGTCGCGGGGCCAGTAATCCCACGGATACGGCTGCTTTGGTCCAGACTTGTGCTGTGCCAGCAATCGGCCATGCAGATAGCTATAATTGGTGGCACAGCCGCGGCAGAGTTCCACCAACAGGTCGTAGGCAGCGGCACGGGATGTGGCCGATTTGCATTTGGGTTTCTGGCGATTCAACGGCGACGGCATCTCGAAGAGAAACTCGATTAGTTGCTCAATGAAGCTCAACGCCTTGGGCCTGTACTTGTAGCTGGTGTCGTACTTGATCAGATTGGACATCAGATTGAGCAGGCCCACCAAGCCGTCATCCTGGTAGCCATGGCGCAGCTCATGGTAGTCGCGGCTGAGGATGCTCTCCGAAATGCTCTCGCAGAGCAGCTCGATATCGATGCGCTCCTCGGCCACCATCTCGGTGGTCAGCGTGTCCACGAGTCGCGCCAGCAGCCAAAAGTAATCCCGGCAAGCCGGTCCATACGGCTCCTTGCCCTCCTCGGAGAGCAGGAACTGTGTGTGCTGCACCGACGAGCTCATCTGCTCGGCGCGTGGCAGCAGTGCAATCAGCTTGTGCAACAACGGCGCCAACAACAGGCGATAGCTCTGGGCATTGCCCAGACAGATGCGATAGAGTCCAGCGCAGATCTCGCGCCGCACCGCCGGCTCCGGATCCTCAAGTATGAACTTTTGCAGCCAGGTGCATTGTTCCGGCTGCGACCAGAGCAGACGACGTGCCTCCGACGAGGCATGCACAAAGCTGACCAGAATGTTCATGGTGAACTGCACGAGTTGGGCGCGTCCCCAGAAGCCAGTGCGCAACTGATGGAACTGGTAGGGAAACAGCAACGAGGTGGCACCGCCCGACAGGTGATGATGCACCTCGTCGTTGAGTATGCTGGACAGGCGCTTCAGGCACTGCGGCACCTCCATCAGCTGGAGCATGAATGCATGCGGTCGGGACATCAGGACATGCACATCTTGGGTCTGCAGCTCCTCGAATCCCAATAGCCAGAGAATGCGCAACAGGCTGGCCAGGCAGTCATGGCGCCACTCATTCAATGCCAGCTCCTTGGCATGGGCACTCTGCTGCAATTGCCCGCCACTGAAGATCTCATACAGATGCTGCAGTCCACCGCATTTGATGAACGCCTCGCTCCACTTGCTGCTCTCGCCGAGCAGCGCACTGCGCACTGGAGCTGCTGGCAATGTGCTGCTGGTTGTCGAGGGCAGCGGTGGTGTGGAGCAGCCCAATGGACGCTCCTGATCCATGGCCTCGACGGTGGTCTTCTTGTGCCGCTTACTGTTCTGCTTCGGTTGATTCTCCTTGTCGCCACCGCTGGCCAGTTCGCTCACCTCCACATCGCTGCCCGAACGGGGTGCGGTCTCCATGTCGACAGCGGCTCCACCAAGCTGATCCTTGCTGCAGTCACTGCTGCTGCTGCTGCGCTTCGGTTCCGCCGGCTGCTCCGCGTTGCTGTTGTGGCGTCTGTTGCTGCTCTTCTTGGAGCGCGGCTGCTCGCTGATGATCAAGTTGCCATTGGAGCCCGAGCCAGTACAGCCGGCAGCATTTACCTGACGTGGTCCACTGCTTAGGGCCAGACTCTCCACAATGTGCAGCGAGTACATGAACTTTTGCAGGTTGCTAGGATCAAGAAGTTCATTGAACTTTTGCTTGATTTGCTTGCGTTTATTGGCCAACTGCTCCTGGTCACCGGCAGCGTCCAGTTGCTGCATCTCGCTGAGATCGTTGACCAGATTCTTGAATGCATCCAAGATGTGCGGATTGGTGGGCAGCATGGCCAGTATGTCCCAGACACGGCGCGACAGCAGCTGCGCCTTTGTGTGATGCTGCAGATGCACCGTCGAGGATTGCGGCTTCATGTCGCCCAGCGTCTGCATCAGACAGAAGAGTTTCTCAAAGTACTTGGGCTGCAGGAGCAACACTGTCGGCAGGCATTCCTTGGGCGGTGGCGGCAACATCGATGGATGCTCCACATTCGTCTCCTTTCGCCGTGCTCCACGACCGCCCAGCGAGACGTATACAATTTGATTATCCTTGAAGCCCGCATCGCCCAGCGTGCGCTCATCATAGTCCGACGTTAGCTCCTGTCCCTGTGTAATTATCCTCAGGGGTCCATCGCTCAACAGCAGACCCAGCACCGGAGCAGCCATGCCCGACTGCAGGCTCTCCCACCACTTGGAGACCTCGGCCTTCAGATCCGCAATCAGATCGCAGGCGTGCATGTGCAACAGACTCTTCTCGGACAGACCCGCCTGCTGCAGCACAATCCTCAGCGGTGGACCAGCGCCCTCGTTCTTCAAGTTGCTGTGCGAGCCAATGCCTTTGCCCTCGATGGCCCAGCGACGCAGGTGGAAGGCATAGCGACGCCGGAACGTGTCCAGATGTGTGTTGAGCAGCAGCAGACCACGCTGTACTCGCATCAGAGCATTCTCATCCTCAATGCTGTGGAGAGAGTGAGGGATTGGGACAGATTAGATTCCAATTAGTTGTACTCATTAGAAATAAAGGCAGAAGGTTTTGTGATAATGTGAAAGATTTTGAGTGTGCCCGACTGTGAAAGACCCTGTACTTATTCTGGAAAACTAGAACATAATTCATTTATAACACGCCGAGATTAAAACCGTATCCATAAACGTAACCGTAACTGAAACCTATATTCGTTTCGGTTCGAAACCCTGGTATAAAGTGTCTATTAATTATGTCAAAAATTTTAAACGATAATGAAGAAATGTATAACAAAATACAGTCGAACTTCGCTAACTCAAAACACCATTATCCAAAGAAAAGATTCGAGTTTTGGAGATATTCATCTTATGGAGTTCTTTTTCTTAAGTTTATAAATTTTACTGCCACTCATTTAGCTCGAGTTAGAGAGTAATACGAGTTACAGAAGTTCGAGTTATGGAAGTTCAACTGCAGCTCTATTATTGCTCTTGTTCGGAGTACGATCTGTTATCGTTAACAGTCCAGGACTCACCTTTCTAGCGCTGTGGCTGCCTGCACCAGGTTGTCCATGCACTGGGAGACGAACTCCTTTTCAAGGCGCAACTGTTGACCCATGTAGTACATGTTGATGTATTGAATGGCCGCCAAAGAGACCTCATTGCTCTGGGCGCGCAATGCAATCTTCCAAAGATGATACATGCCCACAGCACTGGAATTGGCGGTGATAGCATCACTGTGCTTCTCATACTCGGCCATGGCAATGCGTGCGAAGCTGCAGAGCTGTTGGAACAGACCCAGTGCCACCATGGAGAACTCTTCTGGGCGCAGTTCTGGTAATTTCTTTAAATACAAATGCTGCAGTGCATCAATGCCAAGGGCATGTTGATCGCCACCCTTTGTTTGAGCTTGCAACCACGAGAAGTAACAGTCGGAGCACTCGGGATCATGTGCTAGCCACTCCCAGAGCGCATCCAGCTGTTCCAGCGTCAGGCGAAAATTCTTGGGCGAGCCCACGGATGAGAAGATCGAGGATAGAAACTGCAATCTGACGGAGACCTGCGTCTTGTGCGAATACAGCTGCAGGCCCAGGTGTTGCTGCTGTTGCTCGCCATTCTGATTGATCAACAGCTCCGCATGTCGCCGGGCATAATGACGAATGTTGTTGAAGAAGCACTGCATCATGCGATGATTACGTTCCGCCCACAGTGTCATTGAGTGTGTGTCCGATGGACGAAACTGCTGGAATGATGCAAACAACTTTGGCAACAATCTCAGGCTAACGATCACACTGCGATTGCTGGCCACGTTCTGCAAACAGCCCTCAATAAACTTTGTGCGCAGCTGGCGATCCATGCTGAAGCACAGGAGCGTTGCCAGCGCCTTCTCAGCCTCCAGTGCCAAGGATTCGCCTAGTTGACCCTAAAAAAATTAAAAATATAATTTAATTATTATTTGCAACTTCTTGTAGACAGAAAGAACTTGTGAAATTAATATTAATAGGCATAAATAAAGTTGGGAGCAGCAGCTAGCTCCCAGAGCCCTTGCATGCCCACCACTGCTCTAAGTTGTATAATTATTCAAGTTGCAAATACTTTCGAGTTTAAGAATTACTTTACTAAATCATAATAAAATCATTGCATTAAAAACTTAAGCACAAAATAGAGAGATTCTTAAGAATCATTCCATAGACAGAGGAAACATATGACAAGCACTTACAATTTTGTCGTCCTGCAGCAAATCCCAAAGCAGCGTATTTCCCGGCTGACAGACATCGTTAAGCTTAAACGAAGGCTGATTGTTGCTGGAGCCTGTGCTGCTCGCCTTGGGCGAGTTCTGTTGCTTGCTGCTCACTTCCATTAGATCCCCGTCGGAGTCGGACTTGGATTTGGCAGCAGCAGCGGCGGCAACAGCAGCTGCTGCATTCGCCTGATGTCGCATAGCTGCCAGAGATTGTTGTGCATTGCCGGTGGCCACCGCGGCGGCAGCAACTGCAGCTGCAGCGGCTGCAACATTCGTTTCCCCGGACTTTTGCATGGCCATCGCCGATTGGGCGGCCATTAGAGCAGCGGCAGCTGCGGCAAAGGCTGGTGCAACATCACGACAATTGGACGCAGTTACGCGTCCGCCATGCGAGTTGACAAGCTGTGCTAGTTCCTCCTCGCAGGGCGACACATCCTCGTCATCAAAGTCGGCCAGATTCTTCTCAGACTTGTTGCTCATGGGCGAGGAGTAGCTGCCGTCATTCTCGGCGCCGCTCAACAACTCGCTGATGTTCGTCTCGGCAATGGCGCGTATATAAGGTCCCTCGCCGTGCAAATGCTTCAGCACCGCTGCGGGCACCAGCTGATGACCGGCGCCATCACTGCACTCGTCACTGTCCGCCAGCAGTTCGCCATCGCCATCGGCATCGGCGTCATCGCTGCTGGGCACATCCTCGCCGCCGTCCCATATCTCGACCATCTCATGGGGCAGCAGCAGTTGCTGCTGCTTGTTGCCAGTCTTGTGGCGACGTCGCTTGATGTTGCTCTTCTTCCGATGCAACTGCAGCTCGAGAGCAGCACGGGATTGCAGCTCCTCCTCGCTGCTGGTGTTATCGATAATATTAACAATGCGATGGTTTCTGTACAAGTCAAAAAAGCATTTGTAAAAACATAATGAAGTGTCCTCTGGCTAATCGCGAGACTTACTTGATGTCCACCTTGGTCATGTCCTCGCCACTCAACTGCTTGGCTTTCTCCGTTGTGGGATCGCAAATGTGGCGTCTGTGACGTGCCTGTTTGCAAGGTGTTACCCCCTCGACAGGACTCTTATGGCCAACGCCACCACCGCCGCCGCCACTAGCGATGCTGCTATCATCGGCACCCACATGATCGTCCTCGGTGTTGCTGCCTTCAATGCTGCCGCTGTCCGAACTGGATGCGGTTACATTTGAGCCAAGCAAATGATCTTGCATTAAGTTCATTTGACTACGCGAACAATCCCGTGTCCAAATCAATTTTGTCAATGCGGATGCTATGTAAATGCTCTGCTCGGTGTGCTCCTTGGGATCCATGCGGCACAGTAGCGAGTACAAATGCATGGCCGGACGTGGTGCCAGATTCTTCACTAGCGCCGGCAAAATATCAAATATGGTTTTCGAGCAATGCTTCAGCTGCGTGGCCTGCCAGATGAGCTTGATGTCCTCCTCGGAAATTTGATTCTCGACGGCCAAAAAGTTGAGCAGCACATGCGCCTGCTTCACAATCTCCACGTGTAAATTTGGCCCAAACAGATGCTGGACTATTTGATTCTCTGTTAGCCAATTGGCAATGCGCTGACCAAAAAGTTCCACCTCGTTGACAGTCTCAGTTGTGCAGATTTCGTTAAACAGATTGATGTGAGCATTGATCTGGGCCATGCCTACAGATAAGACAAACAGTTGGAGGAAAGTAAGAGGACAAATCTATAAAGGGGTTCTCTCATTCACTTACCCGCCAGTCGCATTGTTAGCGTGGTTGATGTAAAGTACTTAAAGGCCAATGCCAGACCCTCCGTATCAAAGTTGACGGCCACGTCCAGCGGATCGCGCATGGAGGACCACACAAAATCGGCCATGGCCCGTGTGGCCGCTGAGCGGAGATTCTGATCGGAAAGCTTGCACATATATTGTAGAATGCGGCTGCGCAATGGGACAAACAGTTGCGTATTGCAATGATAGTTGAGCCATAGCTTCACATTGGATACTGTGGCAGTCATTGAGTGTGCTGTGGACACGGGCAAATCTGGATGCTCAAAGCACAGCGACATGGCGCCAAAGCCGCCCGAGTTGCAGAAGAGGCTAACATTACGCAGAAGGTAAATGGGAAGATCGTTGTCATGCAGATCACAGATTAGAGCCAGATGATGGGCTTCCTCCGCTTGCAGATCATCTAGGCGCGAGTGCATGCCATGCTTATGGGCAATGTATAGCGGAAAGTTGAGCAGAAATACTTTGGAGACGAGCACAAGTAGTTTCTCCACCTCGGGCAGTATCCATGGCTCTTCAGTGTATTGTGGATGCGTCTTGCTGCTTGTCGGTGGGACTGGGACTGGGGCTGGGGTTGGGGCTGGTGGTGGCGTTGATGGCAGCTTCTTGGGTGGTCCTGGACCGTCGCCCGAGGCGCGATTCTCCTCATCGCCGGTGGCTTCTGCGAGTGCTCCTTTATCATCACTAGCCCGTGAAGATGTTGGCGATGATGATGATGTAGTCTCTTTGTGCTTGTTCTCGTTGTCGTTGTTGTTGTCATTGTCATTGTGGGACTCCTTGTCGAGCTTATCGGATGCGGATGCGGGTTTCCGTTGTGCCTGGGCAACAACCTGTGCTGCGCTGGCCGTCAGCCGCTTGTAACTGTCAATCAGATGATCGATGTGTTTCAAGTGTTGGACTGTGAGGCAAATGAGTGACTGCACCACCAGATTGAAGCGATCATAGTTTTTGTTATCCCGATATAAGCACATGCACTGACGCTGTGGCCACGATTGAATGTAGTTGAAAGTCGTCTCAATTTCACTCTTTAGCAGCAGCTGAAACTTTAGCTCCGAACTGGCCACGCGCACCTCATCTGCAAAATAAAGTGTATGCATGTGAAGTGGGCGGCGAGGGGAGGAGTGGGCGCATGTTTAGACAGTGCTCACTGTATAAATGCCGACACATTACCAGCAAAAAACAAAAAAAAAAAAAAGAAAAGAAAAGATTTTCTCATACTTACACAGCTCCAATAGGTTTTGGAAATCGGCGCAAACCTCGCACATTGTTCTAGTTTGTGCGATTCCACCAAATGCTGTGGCTGCTGCTGCTGCTTCTACTTCTTAAGATCTGTTTGCTTTACCGTCGCCGTTGCCGTTGCCTCCTCCACCACCGCCAGCGTTCGCCGTTGTCGCCAAGTGGAAATTGTTGGTGGGCTTTTATTCGATCTCTTCAGTAGTTCGTTGCGTCCGTGCAATTCCATTTATATTGTGCACTCAATGCCACTCACTCTCATGCACACAACACGCACTTCTCTAACATTGCATCCAAAAAGTACACTAAAATTCTAGTAAATTTTTATGAATTGATATATTTTCTAGATATATTTTCTGTCGATAAGAAAAATCGCTACTAGATGAGCGATAGACAGCCGGAGAATTGTGGTGGTAGGTCGATTTGCTTGCAAGACAACACTGTTGCGATGTTATTAAATTGTTCTTCGATAACAATCTGTCAATTGAACCGATCTCAAAAAGCCTGAGAGCGCAATTTTAAATTTACAAATTATTTCTAAAACAATTGTTTAAATTATCTATTGCAAAGACTGAAGTTAACATATCCAAAAAAAATTAAAAATAAGATACAGGAGATCTTTTTAATGAATGTTGCTATTTTTAAATCTAAAGCTAGAATTAAGAACATTGCGCACGAATTTTTATAATAGTTTTGTGAAATTTCTCAATATGCAGCACTCAATATTCATTAAAATGCTCTAATTTATAATTTATTGGGGGTGATAAATTGCGCTTCATTGATAACCAGATTAAACACTCAATTTGCTTCTTTGAATTTAAGAAATTTTGATGAAGAAAATTTTTTGAAAAGAGTACCAGAGGACAGGCTTTCATAATTGGAGGTCATAAGTGGAGGGTATAAAAGAGCTATGTCATGAAAACTAAAGCTGATAGAGACAAACTAATTACAGATTTGAATTCAGCGCACCCAAACTAACTAGAATCTGTTGATAAATTCAAAGAAGCAAAAATCTTTTTAAATTTTGTCGGGCTGTGTAATTTCTATTGTTTTGTTCGTTCATTTCGGTCGTTCGTTTGAGTCCCATTTCTTGCTCACAAGCAACAGTGAACTCATCGAACATATTTCTCGTGTGTGGGCACCTTATCCGTACGACTCGATACAACTTTGGAGAATCATACATGTTTTCCACCATCGATGTTTTCGATGTTTAAAAAAAAGCATCGTTGAAAAAATCGCAGTAAGTAATCAATATAATTTTTGCATAATGCTAGCCGCGATGGCGATTACGAAAATTGGTCCCATTGTCATGCTTTAATGGTATTTAAATAAATTTTAAAAAATATATTTATTTATTATTATTCAATTAAGTACAATTTTAACAAACCAAGAAAAATATAAATTTTCTAAAATAGTGAAGCTCATTTTAAAATTGGTTTGTGGCACGTCCGACTTGGCGTGGTGAAAAAATTTAAAAACTTGTAAGAAAATATAAAAAAAAATTATAAAATCGGAAAATATATACCAAAACTCCTGTGAAAGTTTTAAAAATGTAGCTTCAAAATTAATTAAAAAAAAATACCAATTTACAACTTTTCTGAAAATAGTTGTCAAATGCCACCGTTGTTAAGATTTCCACCTTTTCTTTTCCGCCAATGCAATCAGCTGATTGGAGGGGTGTGTTGTGTTGTCCACTATGCTTTGATATTTGCAAAACATATACAATTTTTTGAACACGGCTTTTAAATCTGTAAATCTCATCTGTAAAAGTGATTGTGCTGAACATATTTCTCATAAGATTTTGAGATTCTTTCCTTTCAACATTTTAGACAAATTATCAAGTTTGTTTATTTTTTTTGTTGTATATAAAAACATTCGATAGTGACCGACCGATGGCTCCGATGTTTTTGCAAGCATCGACAACATCGATGTTTCACTCGATCTTTGTCCACCTCTACTCTGCTGCATTCTAGCATTTTTTCATTTGTTTACATTTTTTTTGTGAATTAAAATTTGAGGAAAAACTCATTTCTCATAATGGACGAGTGCCTAATGGAGACTAGCTCACCCACCGAGACCAACGCAGATCTCAACTTTAACATGGACGATGAGAAATTGCAGTTGCAAGAACAACGCACCTCTGCCGGTGTTGGCGGGGGCGCTTTAGTTGCGGAGGGCGGCAATGAGAGTCAGACGGCAGCCGGCGTTTGTTATTGGTATGGATTGAAAATGGCTTTTCTCTTTTTTCGATAGGCAAACTGACATTTGCTTACAATCTGCATTTTCAGTGGCAAGGAACGCAACCTGAACGCGATTGAACTCCTGTGTGCAACGTGTTCTCGCTGGATACATGAATCTTGTATCACATATCAATTGGGCAAAGGCAAAATATTGCCATTTGTTACAAATTATATATTTGTGTGCAAAAACTGTTCAGCCACAGGCCTGGAAAGTTTTCGTAAAAACCAAGCCAGTAAGTGCGAACTGACAAATCGTAGTTTGTTACTCAGTAATAATATATGTGTGGTTTTAACTATTTCAGCGATATCTCAGATGTGTCAGTGCGCCATTGCTAACATGCAGCAGGCGGCTCTGCGGGATGCCAAGCCACAAATACAGTTCAGCAAGGATAAAGAGATTATACCCTATATTGAACAATATTGGGAAGCCATGACAACAATGCCCAGACGCTTAACGCAGTCCTGGTACTCAACCGTGCAACGATCCCTTGTCAAAGATGTCAACACGCTATTCACCTACGAGGAGCATGTGGAGCACGGTGCTATGTATGGATTATTTCATCAAGATCTGCGAATGATCAAACCCAACTACGAGATCATGAGTAAAACCGGTGCTCTACGTCTCACGGAAGATGGCTATATACAAGGTGAGCTAATATTATCGATCGTCACATTCGCAAATTTATTGTTGTTTTTGTTTGAAACTTGTTGCACGTGTAAAGAAATTTAACGGTTCGATTTTATCGTGTGCTTTGCAATGCAAAGTTTGTTAAGCTTTCTGTTTTGCCTACAATTCGTTACAGCTGACGGCGCACAGTGGTACAAGTGTTGTTATTATTACATTCACAACTATCTTTATCGCATTCTGTTTTGCATAGTCTTCCCAAAACAAAACAAACAACGCGGCGCGGCACAGCGCAGCTCGTCGTGAGTGTGCTCTCTCTAATTTCTCTGTGGTTCGTTTTTGCTCGCTCACACTTGCTTTTTTTGTTGTTGTTTGTACTTTACTCTCTCTTCGTTTTTCGCAATTCAAACAATCGGAACGAAAGCTGATCGTCATCATTACGTTTTGCGGTGGTTTTTGTTCTTATTTGTCTTCGTGTTCTCGTCACACACCCAGAAACAAACAAAATAATAACAGACAAAAAATTGATTAAAAAGGGGTGGGTGGGGCACGTAGGCGGTTACGCGCTAAACTCGTTCATTGCAATAATAAATACATATGTACACACATTTGTAGTTGCGTTTTATTTAGTTACTTTGAATACGTTGAGCGTGTGTTTTTGTTTTTGAGTGTGTGTGTGTACGCGTGTGTGTATCTTTTGGTAATTTAATTGAAACGCGTCGCAATTTCCGTGAATCTATAATTTTGATTATATTATTTTGTTGTCCTTGCGATGACGTCAGCGTTGAGCGCAGCGTCGTTTGCCAGCAGCGAGGAAGATTGTAAGTGCAAATATCGATGGATGCATGGAAATCACAGTACAGTATTATTGAACTACAACAGACACGCTGCTAGTCACGTACGGTTTCTCTTACACTTAAATACCCTTCCAGACGGTTTTATGAAATTGCCATGCAATTGGTTAGGCAATAAACTAGGCGTGGTAGACTCCATTGAATTTCTATAGTCGTGAAATGATCGTTAAATTTTAGCAGAGTTTCAAACCAAAAGGAATATCGGTTTTAGTTACGGTTTCGATTATATTCGCATTTAGGCTTTCGGTTATCGGTTACGTAACGGTTACCGGTTTTTTGGATGTTGCGCTTTTGAAGTACAATTTTAAAGATATTTAAATTTGAATACAAATATACAAATAATTAATGCTCAAAATATTAATTAAATCATGGCTGAAGTAAAATTAGATTTAGTTTTAAAAAACAATGATTACATCTTAAAGTGATTAAATGTTGTGCTTGACCGAATCGAAATAAATCCTTATGCGCAAATCGGTTTCTTAACTTTTATCCCGGTTGGAATAAATTCGGCTTCGGTTTCGGTATAGTAAAACCATTTTATTTCAGTTACGGCTGCCAATTACAATCGGTTAACGGTAACGGTTATGGTTACCGTTTTAACCCAGGTTTCTTTAGATATGTCAACCAATCTTACAGACTAAGCTTATTACATTATCTCATACAATCTGAATAAATTTGGTGATTAAAAAACCTTTCTATAGCTTCGGCCAAAAATAAACTTTTATTATAAAAAGTCCTGTTGTTTCTTAAAATATCTAAATCTTATACAACCTATTTATCATATCATATAGATGTCATAGTAAAAGTCTGTCGAATATTCAATTGAGGGCAGTGTAAGGGTATTAAAACTTTGGCGTTTTGAAGATACATTTTTTTTACTTGTTTGTTTCTAATTATTTTATTGTGCACATTTTTGCAGCTACGCTTGCCAAGAACAATAGACAGAAGCGAAAGTTCCCAGGCACTGATGCGGGTCCCACGGGCAAGAAGGGACGTCCAAGCTCTGACATCACTGCGAATGTGAAGCTGCCAGCACATGGTTATCCGCTGGAGCATCCGTTCAACAAAGATGGCTATCGTTACATACTCGCCGAGCCGGATCCGCATGCGCCGTTCCGCCAGGAATTCGACGAGAGTTCCGACTGGGCGGGTAAACCTATTCCCGGCTGGTTGTATCGCACTTTGGTACCGCATGCGGTTCTCCTGGCGCTGCACGATCGTGCTCCACAGCTTAAAATAAGCGAGGATCGACTGGCGGTGACTGGCGAACGGGGATATTCCCAAGTTCGGGCGACACATTGTGAGTAACTAAGCCAAAGAAGTAAGGGAACAAAGAATCCTAATCCCTTCATGATTGTAGCTGTGAATCGCGGTCGCTGGTACTATGAGATCACCATTGAGGAGATGCCCGAAGGTGCCGCCACCCGCATAGGTTGGGGCAGGGAATATGGAAACCTACAAGCACCCTTGGGCTATGACAAGTTTGGCTACTCCTGGCGCTCCCGCAAGGGCACAAAGTTCACAGAGAGCCAGGGCAAACACTACAGTGAAGCTTACGCTGAAGGCGACACACTGGGCTTGCTAATTGAGCTGCCCGAGCTGCCAACTATCGATTACCTGCCCAACACATTTAAGGATCGCGTAAGCCAATTTATTATTATAGCAATTACATTTCTTTATCTTTTAATTTTATGGCACCTCATACGAGCTCCAAAACTTTTTTAAAGAAATTTTAAAAAAGAAGAAAAAAAACAGGAATAAAATATTAGGAATCCAAAATTGGGAAGCAAAAATTAGGACTTATAAAATAGGAATTTCAACTAAGAAAAATATACAGAGTACAAAAATTAGGACAATAAAAAATCAGAAAATCGCGCAATTTTTAATGAAATATTTTTAATTTCTGCTTTTTCTAATTTTTGTTTTCCCAATTTTTGCCTTCC
The DNA here is from genome assembly GCA_035047525.1 of Drosophila quinaria. NCBI lineage: Eukaryota > Metazoa > Arthropoda > Insecta > Diptera > Drosophilidae > Drosophila > Drosophila quinaria. Next base: position 277,366 of record JAWNPO010000436.1, read on the forward strand.
TAATTTTGAATTCCTAATTACTGTATTTTTAATTTTTGATTCGTTTTTTTGGATTCCTAATTCGATTCCAAATTTTTTTTTTCGAAATATTCGTATTCTAAGTAATATTTTTCAACATTCGCATATATTTTTTTTAGCCCCTTGTTAAATTCAAATCGCATTTGTACTACGAGGACAAGGACAAGATTACCGAGACCCTTAAGAATCTGCACATTCTGCAGGGCAGTCGCATTGAGTTCTTCAAGAATGGCCAATCGCAGGGCGTTGCTTTCGAGGACATCTATGCGGGCAGCTACTTTCCGGCCATATCGATACACAAGAGCGCCACAGTGAGCGTTAATTTTGGACCAGCCTTCAAGTATCCGGCGGTAATAAGCGATCGCAATGCGAAAGGAGTGAGTAACATTGGAGTTTAAGTTTATTACCTCAGCTAAATTCTACTCTCTGTCTGTGTCTGTGCCCAGATGAACGATCGTGTTGAGGAACTGATCACGGAACAGTGTTTAGCCGATACCCTATATCTTACGGAGAACGATGGGCGTCTGCGTCTGGACAACATGAGTTTGTAATCAAAACTTGAGTCAGTTAATCAAATCAATTTGGTTTGTAATTTACCTAAGTTACTTTTCCATAGTTTAATTAATGGAATATATACACAGTTGATCAAATAACGATTTTGACAAAATAAAATAAAATATTCTAACGTTTGATTAAAAAAGTCTAACTTAAGTCCGCTTTTAATTTGGTGAATCAAAGTCCGAAAATAATGGCAACAAGGGCGTCGGCAGCTTTTCAAAAAGGGGAATCAACATATTTTTATCACGTTTTCACAACTATTCTGAATGAATATTCACACAGCATTTCTTCTCATTTTTTTAGGGTGGGAAACCAGTTTAGTAGGCCAAGATCCGAGTTTTTTTTTTGTGATTTTGTTTATTTGAGACAGAATAAATAGAATTCATTTAAATATTGGAGGATAGTTTATTCCTATTTAGAAGAAATTTCCGCAAAAAGTAGTGAAGTTAAAGGCTGGTGTCCTTTAGCGATCGAAATCAAGATTGCATGCTTACGGGAGTCCTGGAAGTTGGAGTTCTTATCCCGAAATCGTAATTAACATATTTTCTAACCAAACTCTGGCCAAAAAGTTGAAATTTGAAAGTTTTGAAGGTGTTTGATCAAAATTTCATGTTTTTATATTTTTTTTTACCTTCAATATAAAAAAAAGTATTTTTCTTAATTATATCGTTGCCATTATATTCTTAGTACTTGAATAAACAATATGCACACAAATTTCCAGATCGACTTTTCGAGCTAGGATTACGGAAACTGAAAAAATTCGTTTAGTGAAAATTTTATTTGAAAAAAAAACTGAATCGACCGGTGTTTATGTTGGTGCTCATATCATCGGTACTACAAAAATGGAATTTCGTTTTGAAACTTAAGCATATTTTTGAATAGTTGACTATCAATTTATCCAATACAAAAATTAATTTTTTGAAACATCTTAGCTGGTTTCTTCCCTTAAAAAAATATAATATTTTATAATAATAGGGGACATCTCCTAAATAATATTAAATTTTTACTTAAACATTTTTGACTATGAATTGGAAAACATTCATATTTTTCAAGGTATGATAGATTTTAATTTGTGATTTTGGTTAAACTTTTATTGCTGTTTGTTGTATACAAGTTGAGTTGTGTTTTTTTTTTTTTTGGCTACTTAAAGGCTTTAAATTTTGAGGCACTGTACGGTATATAGAAGGCACTACTGGTGGCAAACTGCGAGCGGGGATGGTGAATTGCCGCCGAGATGGAACGACCCGTTGAGGGAGTGTTGTTCGCATTCGTTGAGATCTCGCCCAGCGTCAAGTCGTATTGCACCTGATGCTGATGTGAATGCTGATGGATACTGTTGGGTCCCATGCCACGTCGCGTTGATTCCAACGAGGAGCTGTTGCCCGTTCCGCTGGAAATGCTTTGACCGGACGTGGTGGCAGTCGTTGTGAAATCCCTGTGACGATTGAGCGAGGGTAAAACAATGGCATGTTTATTATTGAGAAATCGACTGGCCGCCATGGGCATATGCCAGGCCGACCTAATCCCAGCCTGCTGGCGTCGCTCCGCGCTGCTCGCATAGGTCAATGCCGCTGATTTGGGTTGCTGCACCTGCACCTGTGTCAGTTGCACGAAACTCCGGTTGTTCAGCAATCCGCGAAAGCGTCGATTCGAGTCCAAGACGTTGAGAATCGGTGGCATTCGAAAGCGTCCCGATTGGGGCGTGGTCGGAACTGGGACCGGCTGGATTGGTTTCTGGGAGTGCTCACGCTTGCGCAGATTGAGCGCCACGGAGGTGATGCGCAAGTCCCTGTCGAGCATGGCCACAAGACGTTGATGGCGAGTTGATGGCATTGCCTGCGGCTGGTCGACAGTTGGCGTTAGAAAACCATCATCATCATCGTCCTCATCCCGTTCGTCATAGTCGTCCAGCGAGTTAAGACTCAGGTCGGACAGTGATCCAATTTCCGCTGAATCATCGGGTACTGTGGGCTGACTGTGACCATTGTCGAAACTTTGCTGTTTCAGCGGTTTCGCTTTGCGAGCCAATAAACTGGGGAATTTGCGTTGCCAGTCGGCGATTTCGTGTCGCAATTCCACTTCCTGTTCCGGCAGAGCCTGCTCGCCGCTCAGCATGCGGTCGACACGCTCCCAGTCCAGTTTATTCTTTTTAATGGCATCATCCGCCCAGGGAATGGAGCCCACCGAGCTGCGGTCAATGCTGCTGGACGAGTAGGGAACATCTTGCAAAAACTCCGAGTCGAACTCGTCCTTGTCAGCATCGGCATCGCCATCGGCGTCTGGCTCGGGATCATTGTTCGTATTGCCTTTGTTGGCATTGCCATTGCTATTGTTGTTGTCGTCACAAGGATACAATGGATCATCATCCTTATCGCCGGAGTTTTTGTAATAGTACCGTCTACCACCAGACATTAGATGGTTAAACTGGATTTAGCTGGATCTAACTGGTTATGCTAGTTCCACGCTTTTCTTTTGATTTAGTTTGGAATAAAATATGTAGCACAACGGCGGCAACGGACAACGCACAACTGACAATTGTTGTGTTGTGGCTCATTCCAGTTTTGCCTGTTATTTATTATCCGCTGTATTTCCGTTTCCACCCCAACCCCATCAAATGCGCATGCGCAGTTGATACGCAGCTTCGACCGGATGGCATATTTTGAACAAAACGTTTTTTAATATATGCATATGCATTTTGCAACCCCCCATCCTTTTATTAATTAATCCCAATTAGTTGAAATCCTGCAATTCAATTTGCAAGTTATAACTGTTTTGAGCTTAAACGGAACAAGTTCCGATTCAAACCGTCCCTTTCGAATGTTTCGCAACACTGTCGTTGGCGCACAGATGCAACGGAAACGGAACGTTAAAAAATACACAATGCTTATCAGTGGTGACAGATTCGTTTTTTTCCCGTCAAATCTGGCTTTTTCAAAGGCCATTTGGTAGAAAAATTTGCAGACAGCAGCGGCAAGTCTGGCTTTTTTCTTTGGTTGAAACTCTTTTTTTTCAGATTTTTTTTGTAAATGCACAAGTATAGGGCAAATTAAAAGCCGATGGCAAAATAATGGCAGCACTACAAAATTTTGGATTTAAGTTAATTTCTATAAGGATTAAGGATTGGGGGCAACTGCACTTTTGCAGACCTGGCTAAGTTTGCCATTGATACCTAACAGCGTGGTTTATATAAGGTAATTGGTTCAACTGTGTGGTACTTAAAATGAAAATAATATATAATATAATAAAGCAACTGAATAACAGAGCTGCTGCTGCTCAAATTGTTCAGTTTCTTTCTGAGCAACGCTCTCTTTTCTCCTCTTAGCTTTTTGGCATCGTTCAAAACCAGCTTTTATTTTCAAGCAAAACTTGTCAACACTGTATATGAGATGAGATTTTCGATTTCATGAAAATGTACTACTTATTCTGTCGTATAAACCTGGCATACACTCAGCTAGAAGCGAACTAGTTCCGATTCAGGGCGTCGCTTTGAAACGTTTCGCAACACTCGCATCGGCACAGAGACGCAATGGAAACGAGCCATTGAAAAATAGATGAATTTTGCCGGCCGAGCGTGTTGTGTGACTTTGTGAAAGAAAAAAAGTTTGTCGCCTCCTGTCGTGTAGTCATTTGATGGAAAATTATGTGGCACGAGGCTCGAAAGCAGGAGCGTCGCATACGCGGCCTCATTGTCGACTATCGGAAGCGTGCTGAGCGCAGGCAATACTTTTATGACAAAATCCAAGCGGATCCCACACAATTCCTGCAGCTGCATGGCAGGCGAAGTAAAATCTATCTGGATCCAGCCGTGGCGGCCGCCGGAGATGGCGACGCGATCATGCAAGTGATATTGAATGCTCAATTGCGCACATGCAACATACAACATGTACATTTACCAAGTGGAGGGTAATGCTAACTCAATTTTATTATTCATATATTGCAGTGTTCCTTGGCAAGGACAGCATGATAATCTTATCGATCGGTTCGATGTGCGTGCTCATCTGGACTACATTGCGCCCGTGGTGAAGGGCAGCAGCGACTCGGCGGACACCGAATCGGATCTAACGGCCGAGGAGCGTCAGTTGAACTATGAGCGATATCGGATTCTGGCACAGAATGATTTCCTCAATGTCAGCGAGGACAAGTTTCTGCATCAACTGTATCTGGAGGAGCAGTTTGGAGCCAATGCCCAGCTGGAAGCGGAACGCAATCTGGGCAAGAAGAAGCAGAAGAGCAGCGGCGGTGGAGCTACAATTGGTTACTCCTACGACGATGCCGGCGAGTCCACAACAGTTTCGATTGGTCCACAGCCATTTGGCACAGTGTCTGGCACGAGTGGCACAGCGGCCGCTGCTGGAGGCGGCGGCGATAAGGCTGACAACTCGGATGAGTCCGACTCGGATATGGACATGGATGTGTCCATAGACATTGGCAAACTGGACACGGCTCAGGCGCATGAGCTGAATGCCTGTGGACGCAACTATGGCATGAAAAGCAATGATTTCTTTTCGCATCTGACCAAGGATGCTGACGAAGCGGACGCGCTGCGAATTGCACGCGAGGAGGAGCAAGAAAAGATGCTATTAAGTGGACGCAAGTCGCGTCGGGAGCGTCGTGCCCAAAAGGAGCGTCGCATTGCCAATCGGCCGTTCAGTCCGCCCAGCTATGCGGCCAAAGAGGATCAGGGCAAAACTAAAGACAAGGACGAGGAATCGGAATCGCGTTCACCCTCGCCAGCGGAAGGTGGCGCCGAGAAGATCACCTATATTACCTCATTTGGTGGTGAGGATGAGATGCAGCCGCATTCAAAGATCACCATCAATCTGACCAAGCCCGGCCAGACATTGGGAGAATCCTGCATTAATGCCAGTAGCAGTGCCACATCTGCCGCCGCCTCAGCGGCTGCCTCCGTGTCCTATGCGCAAAAGGTCAAGGAGAATTTGGACAAACTGAAGCTGATGAACGAGACGGCCAAGCGCAGTGGACGACGACGCTCGCACTCTGCATCGCGCAGTCCAAGTCGACGACGTAGCCGACGCCGCAGCTATCATCGTCGTAGTCGGACACGTAGCCGGAGGAGACGTCGCTACTACTCGAGATCACGTTCCCGTTCGCGCTCCCGATCACGTTCAAGTTCCTGGCAACGTTACGGATCACGTAGTCCAGGCTATGGTAGATCGCGTAAGCGGTATTCCTATTCCTCGCGCAGCTCTAGCGCCAGCTCCTATGCGATGTCGCGAAGACGACGTTCTCGCTCCCGTTCCCGCTCCAATTCCAGTCGCCGCAGTCGCACGCAGGCAAATGTTAAGCCTGCCACACAGAAAACATTTTGCCTTAGCACCACCACAACGACATCGAGCACCATATTGACCGCAACGTCCAGTGCTCAGTTGCCAATTAAGCAGCAACAGCAACAGAAAGCCATTTCGATTCCTCAAGCGATTCCAGCAGTGCCCATGATCAGTTATCCGCTGTCCACAAGAGTCCTCAGTATGACCACCAACACAATGCCAACGGTAAGCAGCTCAACTCCCGCGCTGCCCCAAGTTACGGAGGCGCCACCGCCACCCCTTAAGCGTTATTATGGTCGCAAGCGAGGCAACGACACCTCGTCGTCGGCAGAGAGCAGCGACGAGCCGAGCGATGCCGAGGAGGAGGCTGTCAAACAGTCGGGGAAATCTCTGCGCAGCAGAGAACGCGATGACTCGGACGAATTGGATCTGGATACTGCGTAAGTGATGGCAAACCGTGTGGTAAAGTTGAGCAACCAAGCAATCACAAGATTATCTTATTAATTGAAACAATTAGTCTGTACATTATCATCTGTTTATTTCTTAAAAAATCCATACTGATTTGATTTAATTCTGATGCCTTATTTTTGTGTTTACAGCTCGGAGCGTTCGCAGCCGTTGTCATCCAGCACGGGTAATCAAACAGGCAAATATAGTTCTGCTACCGAAACCAAAGTCAGTAAGCAAAGCCAAAGTGTCTCATTGCCTCAATTAACTGGAGTACACCACAAAATTTCACGCCTCAACCTTAAAAAAAATCGAAAATATCGAAATCAATGTGAATCCAAATCAATCATAAACCAATATGCATATGACTTAATCATGATTAACAATGGACATCCCAAAAACAAGGACGTCTTACATCCTGCAACCCTTATCTGTAGATGTAGAAATGTATATATTTAAATTTATAGGTCGCCATGAATGAGCTAGAAACAAGATCGAATCATTCATGTTCGAAAGGAATTGAAAGAAGTCGAATGCGAAGTCGAACGATTTCGATTGAGTTGATGTCTCAGTCGCACAACGTTCATACCTAGTGACACGAAGTGAATGAGTGAGAAAGCTACTCTGTTTTGAGTTAGTTCGAGTTCGTTTCGAATCTCGATTTAATTTTCATAATTTCTTTTTTTCAAGCGTATTCCACCAACCCAGACAAAATTGCAACAAAGTGAAAAAATTCAGTCATTTAACAATTAAAATTACAAATTCGGACATTTCAAATTCATTATTTTCACATATTTTCTCTCATTCTCATACATTTCGATAAGAAACTGTTGTTTTAGAACCCAATGTCACTCACACTCCAACGAATTCAGTTCAAAGTGTGCCTCGTCTCACTAAATTCGACATAGTTCGAATTAATTCATATGAACTCAAATTATGAGTGAATAAGACTGTAAGAATTAGGTATCATAATATAAACAACAGCCAATAGGGTATCAATGAATGAATGATTCCTTATTCAATTATCGTAGTAAAATATTTATACAACAAACTTTGACTAGAATACCTTTTAGATCTGTACATAATCCTCAACGTAAATGGGACTGCTCCTTTTGTTCTTAGTTAGCATTTCCCTTTATTATTTCACATGAATGTAATTTTAATATACTTTACGCGACGACACTTTCGACTGTAACTAGAACTGACTCCAACTCCTGCACAATAATTGCTGCCAAGATAGCTAAATACTTGATGATAACTTTTACAGGGATCTGGTCAGTTAACTGGTGGTGGACGGCCCAATCTGCGAGAGCGTCTTAAGCGCAAGATGCAAAATCTGCTCAACAGGCAATGTAAGCCAGCGACTGTAGTGTGAAGTTCAAAATACAGACAATAATTATCATCATAGCTGGTTACTAAATACAATTTATATTTCAGATAAAGCCGATAAGCGTGCCGAGATTGAGAAAACTGAAAGAGAGCGACAGCTGCAGCAGGAACGCGAGGATGAAATGCGCGAGCTGGCATTGAAGTTGCGACGCAGGTGAGTAATCAGTTGTGGGTGGCTTCTTTTTGTAGGCCCCTCTCACATCTCTTTATTCACAGGCGGCGGGAGCTGCGACACAAATACGGAACGCCCTCCAGTGGCAAACTGTCCGACAGTGAGGCGGAGTCCGGTGACTCGGCAGTGCCAAGTCGCATAACCAAAACATCGGCCCGTCGGAGCAGATCACGTAGTCGCAGTCCGAGTCACAGTCACAGTCGCAATCGAAAGCAGCGATCGCGCTCACGCAGTCGGCGCAGCGTCAGTCGCGTGCAGCGCAAGCGAAGATCACGTAGTCCCAGTCGAAACCGAAGGCAACGATCCGCTTCCCGCAGTAGACGTAGCAATAGTCGACTGGAGAGGAAAAGGAGATCACATAGTCGCCGGCGTAGTGGAAGTCGGGAACGCAGACGATCGCGCAGTCGACGCAGTCAATCGCAATCCCGAAGGCGTCGGCAACGCGAGCGAAGCATGGAAAGGAATCGAGAGCGAGAGCGATATAGACAACAACAATACGACAATCGTTCCTACGGCAATCGAGAGGATGAACATGCCCATGGCAGTAGTAGCACTGGTGGTGGTGGTGGTGGAAATCGTGGACGAGTCGTCATTTCTGCACCGCCCAAGCTTAAGAAGCTGGTCGACTACTGAAACGCTCAGCAAATGCTTACTAAAGAATAGAAAGAAGTGACGTCTGAACATTCTCTGGTTATACTCAATTATTTAATTGTTTTTTTTAAACATCTTCTTTTGTAACGTTAATTTTCACTATAGAACACTATTCTCAAAAGAGAAACTGCAAATGTGTTAAAAATATGTAAAACTTTACGATTGTTGGATAAAATTCGACCAAATACACAGAACATTATTGTACTCTATTCATTTCTGTAGAAGATTTGATGACTGACATAGAGCAAGAACATAATTTCAAATCAGAAGATGAGCTAAACTTATTCTAATAGTTAACTTTTTGCTAAATAAATCAAATTCAACCCTTGTATACCTTAATTTTTTTTATTTATATTTTTCTTTAATTTTTTGGCCTAAATGTAAGTACATTTTTAAATAATTTTTATTCTTACATTTTTTTTTTTAGAAAATTGCTTCTATATTGATTGAAAGTAAATTTTTAAATTTTTTTCTGTTACAAAATGTTTAAAAGAATCACTGCACGTTAAATTATCGAAAACCTATCGATAAATGTGGACATCACATATATGTTGCCCGGCTGTCAAACTGTTTATGTAATTGTGAAACAGCTGTGCGCATAAAATAAGGCAAACATGTTTAGTTTAACCTTTCGTCAAACCGCTAGAATTTCCGTGCAAAAGGTGCATCAACTGCTGGGCTCGAGCGGCACACTGATCAGTAAATATTCCAAGGCAAACATGTCCCAGGAGCCATCAGAATATCCACCGGTCGAAACGGCCATGAGAAAGGCGCTGACAGCGGAGTTAAAGCCGGTCTTTTTGGACGTGTCCAACGAGTCGCCGATGCACAACACACCCAAGCAGGCCGAATCGCACTTTCGAGTGCTTGTCGTATCGGACAAGTTCAATGATCTGACGCTTATAAAGGTGAGCGGACATTCAACTAGGAATTGGCCTCGGCAGGCCGAAGAGGCCTTAAGTCGCGTTCACACTGCGTTACAGAGTGTCACAAAGAAAAATATGCAACTTAGTTTGACGATTTATTAGAATTTATTGGATGCAGAGGTTCCAGACAGTGATGCCAAATGTTTTCCAAAAAAAAAAGAGCAAAGAAATCAGGGAAAAAAGCTGAAAAACTAAACAAAAAGGCGGAAAACAGACCAAACTATTTTTCCTATTTTTTATTTAAATTTAAAAGTTTTAAAGCATTTACCATGATTTTATTTCGTAATTTTCTTTGTCACTATACTTTGCCCATTATGCCTATCATCTTGAGGTTTTGTACCTACGCAATCCCTATCTTCAGAAGAAAAAATATACATATGCATATAATTTATTTATTTATTTTATTAACATTGATAGTTAAGCTTAAAAACTAAAGCTAACAAGAGGTAATATAGCGCTAGCTGCAGAGGCTTTCGGCCACATATGCATATAATTGAACAATTTTAAAATATATATGTACATTTTCCTAATTGTCCAAATAGCTTTAAACGGTGATCACTTCTGAAAAAGGGTTATTGCCTGCAGAGTCTCGATATGTTTGCTTTATACCAAAATTTTGACGTATTTTCAACATTATCCCATTTTAAGAGGCGAATTTTGGGAAATTGTTTTCGACTTTATTTCGTTTCCATTTTCAAAAAGTTCCAAAATTGGCAGAATATAAGGCAGATTTTCGGATAGATGTTTAGAATTTTCCCTGCTGAAGCAGATAAAAGCCAGACAAATCCATCCGAAAGAAGCCAGATTGGCATCACTGGTTCCAGATGGAGCACGGAGGCACAGTGACTGTAAGTTGTGACAGTATGTGACGCAGTGTGAACGCGGCGTTATTAAGTGTCCTGAGAACTCAGAATCATAACAATAATTCATATTTCTTTGCAGCGCCATCGACTGGTGAATGACACCATAAAGAATGCCTTGAAGGCGGCTGGCTTTGAATTCATGCACGCACTCTCCATTGAAGCAAAGACGCCAAAGCAATGGGAGCCCGAACAGGAGCCGGAGAAGAGTCCGCCGTGTCTAGGTGGATTTGGAAAATGAGCATTGTGTGTTCAGAATCAGAATGACTAACAAAATTTTATGTACAAATGGAACCTTAAACCACATTTAAAAGATACAAGAAATAGTTCAATAACAGGAATAATTAAATATCAGTTGGGGGGAATGGGATTGGAATTGGGCAGTCTCTCTTAGTGTCTTGGCAGCGGCAACATCTCCACCTGTTGGCGGGCGGACAGTATAACATCGTTGATGCCAACGCCATCATAGGCAGCACCGCACAAGGACAGCGGCAGCTTGTAGCTCTTAATGTAGTCCCTTATGCCCGCCACGCGTCGCTTGTGTCCCACCGTATACTGCGGGATGCACTTGTGCAGCGTGTGCACACGACTGAATTTGGGCTCCTCCTTGATGTGGAGTATTTGGTGCACGTAGCGCTGGGCAACATCCCGCAGCTCTTTCTGGCTGGGCTGATGGCCGAACCACTTGTCGAACCATCGACCGCCCATCATGACGGTGATGACCGTGTTGCCCGCCATGTCGAAGCAGCAGCTGTCGAAGATTACGCCCAGCACGGGCAGCTTTTCCACGGGCGGCACCAGCAACCCGAAGCCATTATGCTTTAACAATTGATCGCTATCGTATTGCATGTTGATCACAACGACATCCACGTAGGGTATGTTCAGCAGTTGACCGGAGAGCGAGGGATGCTGTGTCTTTACCAGCGGTGCCAATTGATAGGCCGGCAGAGAACTGACCACATGGGAGACTGGAACCTCGGCGTCGCGTACGCTCATCCGAGCGCCGTCACTGCTAAAGCTCAGATTGTGGCACTTGCTACTCAGTTGCACGTTGACATTGTGCTCGCCCAGATATTTGCGTAGTGTGCGCGGCAGTTGCTCCAGTCCGTCGGCCAGGCCATACATGGCCCACTTCTCGTGGCGTGCCTGCGTGTACAATTTGGGCTCGCCTTGGGCAAACAGTCCCACTTTCTTCTCATCCCCTTTATCCTTGAAGCGGGCGTAGAAGACACCCTTGAGAACGCCTCCATACTTTTGCTCCTGCTCAAAGAGCGTTTCCATGAGGAATCGCACACTGATCTCGCGCGCATCGCCTGCACAAATGCCACAGATCATGGGACTGATGGCATAGTCGGCAATTTCCTTTCCAAATCGACGCTCCGCAAAGCTGTAAATGGATTCGTCCTCGTTCTTGGCCAGAGTGCCGCCTGTGGTCAGATCATGGATAAGCGCTCTGTACAGTGGCTTTGTAAACGGAGGCACGGTGCGAAATAAGCCCTTGGGACTGTTGGGCAGCATACAAATCTGTCCCTTGGCGTAGAGCATTCGATTCCTCGCCGCCACATGGCTGCTGGGAATCGCTTTAATAGGCAATTTCAGTTCCTCCACCATCTCCAGGGTATTGGCACCCGGTATGCCCTTGGGCCGTATCGTCCTCGGCCCACTCTCGAACAGAAAGCCACGATCCTTGTGCCATTCCGAACGTATCCAGCCGCCGACGCGAGGCGATGCCTCATAAATGGTCAACGGTTTGCCGAAGCGGCGCAGCAGATAGTAACCAGCAGACAGGCCGCTGATACCACCGCCAAGAACCGCCGTTGTCATTCTGTGAGTGTGTGTAAAAAATGGTGTTGCGTGTTTTCCCCAACTGTTATGACCAAGTTTCTTTTGACTTGCAACTCGGAGCACTCTCTTTAGAGTTGTCGTCGTTCGTTATCTATCCACTAGTGTTGGGTTGCTCATGAGTGAGTGAACAAAAAAGAGTTGCTCCCTAAAGTGAGCAAGTGAACATGTTCCTTCCAAATTGCTCATTTAGCACTCACTCATCCAGGAATGAATTTCCCCCAAAGAGATCCCCTTCATTCAGTTAGAATAATATAGACCAATTAATTAAGCTGACGGGACTATAGAAGATTTATATTCTAAATACTTATGGTAATATTAATGTGTGTTAATATTAATTAATTAATGTTGATAAATATATATTATTTGCGCAACAATCCATTAATTGGTTGTTTTAATTTGTGGGTTTCTTGGAATACAGTGGCTCACAGCTTATTTCGTGCAAGAATAAGGACAAATTTTAAGATCGAATAACTCCCAAACTATTAAAGATATCAACAAAATTTAAATGCGGACTGTCTATATTAGTTAAGATATTTAACTGTTATTCTAATTCCGTAAAAAGCCCTTAAAATGAAGAAAAACCAAAACTATTGACTATTTTCATGTCACAGCTTATTTCGTGCAGGCACTTGGAGTAACTCTAAATCTGAAATTCTTATTATATTGTCGCAGTTTCTTCTGCTATACTTTAGGACACATCATTAGCTAATAATCTTTTATTTTGAATGGGTTGATTTACGTTTAAATATCAAATAGTAGAAATCGGTCCTAACGAGATTAAAATAATGTTTAACTCAGCGAAAAATTTTTGAAATGATTCAATTACAATTTTTTTACACGTGTGCGTGTAGGCAGCGCACACCAAGCTAATTTTCAAATGAACTGCATTTTTTTTAAACAATTGACACTTTTCTTCGCTTTTTAAATTTGTAAAGAACAAATTTTTCATTAATTTTATAAAAATAATTAATTTCATCGATATTTTTTGTGTGGCTGTGTGGCAGCTTTAGCCCACAGAAAATCGACTATGCAGGAATTTTAATCGAATGATATATTGTGGTGGTCGGTCGATGGCAATGATATGCATTGGCGTCAGTTAAATTTGAATATGAGAAAACTACATTATTTTAATAGTGCAGCTAAAGTTATGATTTGTTCATTTTCAATTAGTTAGTCGAGTAACAAAGATTTAAAAAACAACACTGCTTAAATCTAACCATAAACTAACCGTTTTATGGGCTACCTCTAAGTTGTTTTCTTATTTAATACAAATCTCAGATTGAATCATGGTAGATGTAAATGGAAGTCATCTGCTTCCAGTACAATTAAAATCATCTTCACTAATTTGAACTACACTAATGAAGAAAGGTATGCAATTGTGGTTGACATATCAGGAACAGGAAACTGTAAGTGAGCACAATGTGTCAAATTCTACAGTACTGCAAAAATTTATAATTATGAACTTTAATAATATTACTCATACGCCACGTGCGTGGATCGTTGAACAACCAAATCACACATACACGCACACAGACATTCCCGATGCATTTTGGCGCCAGTTTTAATGAATCGCAAGCTTCGCCTACCAACTACCATGCCAGGCCCCTAGCAGTCCGAAAAAGCTTAAAGGTGAGCTTAAGCTGCACAGAACCGAGTCGTCCGATTTCACAGCGCGCAGAATTGTATACGCTGCTGACGAGAAAGGTTGGTTGCTTTTGCCTGTGCGCGTCGTGTGCCCGTCTGAAGAGTAAAGAAAAAGTTCCTCAATAAAAATATATATATATATATACACACACATACTGTGAAAGTGAAAATTTTTCCAACTGCGTAGCCAATTAAAGAAAAAGAATATCCCTATGAAGATGTTAATTTATTAAAGGAAAAAAACAAAATTTTGGAAAATAAAAGTTATTGCTCTGCTTGATAGGCGATTGAAAATTTCTGTATTCGGTGAAAATCGTTTGTAAGTGAAACCCAAAAAGAAGAAAAGAAAAAAAATTGTAATATTTCGTGTGTGTGACATACATACATTAAAGAGGGAGTTCAATTAAAATATTATGTGTGTGAGCGTGAAAGAAAAAAGTCTAAATTAATGTAAAATATAAAGATTATGAAATTATTGCAAGACTGATTAATCAAACGAATGAAAAAAGTGAACTAACAGCGAATTCGAAAAAAAATACTACGGAATAATTTTAGCTGTTTTACATTTCATTTACAAGGAACAAAAAAGAAGCCCGCATTCAACGCATGGATAGAAAGATTCATTCGTTCACACATACACACCCTCACCACACACACACACTCACACACACACACACACACACAGAGAAAAACATATACAATGCGCTACTTTCATGTTGAATCGCACAAAACGAGCACACAAACATTTGAAACGACGACGAAGCGAAAGGACACGATGATAAAGTCGATGGGCAGCCGGAGATACAGTTGTATCGTTTACAGTTGCTGCTGTTGTTGTTGTTGTTGCTATTGCCGAATGAGCTTCAGTCCTGTCCCCGTTCTAGCCACGCTTCGTTTTCGTTGTCGTTGTCACCGTCAATGTTATTTTTGTTGTTTCCTACTCATCGTCTTTCGCCTTTCGTCCTTTCATGGTATATGTGTGTCAGTCAGTCAGTGCCCGAGCTGTGTGTGTGTGTGTCTGTGTGTGTGTGTGTGTGGTGTGCGTGCGTGTGTATGTGTTGCATTGTCGGGCAGTAGATACCTACAAAGAAATTAAGCCCAATTTTAAACGAGTTCAATGCGCGCCTGGCAAGTCAGTCGCTCTGTTTACATTTCATATCGTTTACATTTCATATCGCACAAAAATATACAAATATTTTAATATTAATATTACTGCAAGTTGGCATGTTTAAATGTTATCGCTTGCATATTCATATAATGTATGTAATTAATATGCAACTCTGTTTCTTTGTATTTCACATACATACATCTAAAGTCATGTTAAGTGTATTCTTAGTGTGTGTGTACGTACGAGTGTGCGTGTATGTGTGCGTGCTTCAAGAACCGAAACTAAAAACTAGGGCAGTGTGTTTCCGTTTCAACGACAGGCTGCAGCAGCTCTTGGAAGCGTTCATTGCCTCGCACACGCTTCACGCGCACGGTTCGAATTCCATTTATTCACGTTCGTTGCCCTACTGCCAACTGGCCAAAGTATTTGCCGCACTCACACTCATATAAATTGAGATAAAAAGGAAGAACTTAAATAAGATTTTTTTTGTAAAAAAAATATTTAAAATTTTATAAATTACACACTGCGTATGCTTAATAAAATTAAATTTGTGCCTTTAAATTGAATGAAAACGCGCAACATAAATTCGGACTACAATTAAAGCGCATGCGTCAAAATGGAGAGTGAGAGTGTTACAGACACAGACCAAAGAGAGAGAAAGCTGTTGAGAGAGCGAGCTGAGAGAGAAGAGTCCTAAAAAAGTTCCTGCTCAGCTGCTGTTTTTGCTTTGAAGCTTGCTTCGCGTCTTTATTTATTTATTTACCAGGCGCGTTGTCCTTTTTACTGCAGTTGCCGTGTTACTGTTACTGTCACTTGTCCTGTGCAATAGGAATCTACGAATACGCGAAAACGGTTTGTTCAAAGAAAGAATCCAGTGTATACTATCAATTTGTCATGCAGAGCTTATTAAATTTTAACAAAAATCGTGAAACTTCGGTTGAATGACAAGAGTGATGTGCTCCAATTAATAACTAATTTATCAAACTAAAAGTACTATAGGTACATACAGTTGGTCATGCGATTGTTTAGTCAAGAAATAATTAAATTTGTATTTTTTTATATATATATAAAATCGAGTGAACACAATTTACTAATAACACATTTTTTAATTATTTATTTAATTAAATTTAAAGGAAATCAATTGATCAAAATTAATACTAACTAACAAACGCACAATGAAAATGAAAACGGTATTCTAAAGTTACAACAACAAAAAAAAACAACAATTTATAAAAACAACAAATCTAAAATTCAATAATAATAAAATAAGTCGAAGATGATCAAATAAATAATACCAAAGTAAAGAAAACCATTTCATTTCTACGGCATAAAGAACGAGCTCCAACAACAAACACTGCAAAAAAAAAAA
Organism: Drosophila quinaria; assembly: GCA_035047525.1. Lineage (NCBI taxonomy): Eukaryota > Metazoa > Arthropoda > Insecta > Diptera > Drosophilidae > Drosophila > Drosophila quinaria. Next base: position 293,641 of record JAWNPO010000436.1, read on the forward strand.
AAAAAATAATAATAATTCTACAACAAATCGTCTACACTTTGATGTGCGATTTGAACGTGTGAATGTTGGCAGCCCTGGAGCCCTGCCTCGGTGGTTTAGCCTGTACTAGGTGAGTAACAGAGGCAAGGGGAAGGGAATTTTTAACGCCCTCCCCTTTCTGTAGACCTAAGTATATACATACATATATATCAAGATACACTTTCCCAAACAAATTTCAAGAAGCGAATATGAACACGGACACAACAATATCGATTGCGGCTGCTAATTTGGCTCTAATTGCAAAAGCGAAAATCCAATTCAACGTGAAACCAAAATCGAAATCGAAAGCGTACCAAACATGGCCAGCTGGTGTCCAAATTGTCATGAGCTGCCACCGTTTTATCCGCCCATCTCGCCAAAGGTAAAGCCATCATTTCTTAGGTGTATTTCGTGTGATGATACTAGTTCACAGCTAGCAATCATAACTGTACTCATACTGGCTGTAGATGTGCAATAATTGAAACATTCAATCGATTTGTCATACACGTATTGGGAACATTATCATTAATTCATAATGGAATATTGTTGTTGAGATTCGGGCTTTTATCAATAACTCACAGGGTAGATCCAAACTACACAATGTCGTTGTACATTAATTGTTATTCGAGTCGCCGACTAAGAGATGCCCGTTACTCAAGTTTATTATATATTCATAAATGAATGTACTGCTATACTTTATAGCATACTTTTAGGCGCCCACATTGCATGCAACTTGAAAATGCCTTAACTAACGTTAGACTTGTGTAAACAATATGTAATAATTATATTACAAGAAAATTAACACAATAATAATAAATTAATGTATGACAGTCATAATGTTATAGCATATTTTTAGGGGCTCACATTTCTAAAAAGTTTAAAACTGGCATAACTAACTTTATATGAATTCGATCGATGCGATTCGTACGATGAAGCAGAATTATTAATTATAATAAATGAAAATTTACACACTATTAATTTGTATATTAATAATTAACAGTATTAAAACTTAAGCATACATTTATTGGCTCGCATTTCTTACAAGCTTAAAATAGCCATAACTAAAGTCATATGCATCTGATCTTAATGCGATAAGAGACAATTATTAATTATAGTGTTATAATATTTTAAACCTACATGTTTTTATAAATTGTAGATCAAGAATAAATATTCTTTTTAGGCTCTGTCTTACGTCTTCTTCACCATCCTGCATATAAAATAATATACCCATTTAACTAACGAGTATAACAACAGAACACATAAGCTGAAGATTGCATTCTACATACTTACAAACTAACATATTTTGCTTGTTTGCCTCGCGTGACCTTTGCAAATGTGGCACACATATCCACAACCAAGTCCAGTGTAAGCCCTTTGGCCTTGGTCGTGTCGCGACGGTAGCGGTCAGCAATCAGCGACTACAATCAGTTGGCCAAGTGCGACCCATAAATTGCTCAAAATGTCGAAGGGTATTTGTCAGTTCGTTGCTTTGCTTGTCTCTTGGCATTTGTATCTCTGTCCATCTATCTTTCTTTGCCTTTCACTAAGACTTTGACAGACATGCGTCAACTTATCTAGTCATGTCCACGCCCCATGTCTTAAAATCAATAGTTGGCAATGTAAATTATTACCACTTGGTCGCCGTGTGACTTCATTCGATTCATTTGATTGCCACCCCCAGCGCGAATCCCTCCGCTTGACCGACAACTCAAAACCCGCTCAGACTTGTGCCATAATTTATATATCGCTGTGCTATCTAAATTAGTCACAGCAGGTCGTCGGCACTGAATCTATCGCCTATCTTAAGTCTACCAAAAATTTCAACATTTTCAGCTCAAAACAAGTAAAAATCGCTGCAAAAATAAATGCTCTTCTTTTTGAAATAATGTTTCTGTACAAATAATTACAAAATAGTGGCTATCTGCGGCTGTTGATGACATTTTAAGCAATTTAAATTGAAAACTAGTGTAAATGAATCATTTGCAATCTTGACAGTTCGATAGTATGTTAGTCAAAGTAAACAAATTGAATGGAAAACGATAAACATTTGTTTGTTTATTTATTTAATCGTACAGTTCTATAGGAATTGCTCGACCATTTGGGCACATCTGTTTATAATTCACACATGTCAATAATGACAATTTTAGAGTGTCAACAATGCAGTCAAGTGATTTATTGGAAGTCTTAAAATATATAAGAATCTATGATCTTTGACCTCAACTAACTTATTTTAATTTGTGTTTTCAACTAAATCTCTCCATTATCTTAGTTCAATGCTAATTAACTTAAATGACAATTATATTCTGGATTGACTGTCCTAATACAGTTATTATATTAATCTAAACTGTCTTTGATTATTAATAAAAGTGCTCTTGTGTATTTGATTTCATATTTGTTTAGATTGCAATAATATTATGAACAATTTTAGTCTTTTAATTAGGATTGTAAATTAATTATAAATTGTGTGCCATATTTATTTCTTTGTAAAATTTCTATTCTTTCTATAAAAGTAAACCAATTTTTTTGTACTATTTAATTTGTTTGGTACGAATAAATTCAATAATAAATATTTCACCTTAAATAATCTACAATCCACATTGAATTTAATTCTAACGTTTTAGTGTTTGCTTGAAATCAACGATTTTATCTAAAGAATTTTTACCAAATTTAGAATAAAATGATTCCATGTAGAAAACAGTCTAAACACATTGTATAATATGAAAAATTTTTAAATTGTTAAGTTATTAAATATTTTTTTAATATTTAATATATATATTTACTTAAAAACAGTTAATCAGATACAGTGGAAAGTTTCATATTTCTACAAAATATAACATTAAAAGATTTTTGATTTATCATTACTTGTAGCTCGGAACTCAGATTCCAAGCATAAGTAAAAAAATTAGCTGATTTACCTGAAAAATTACACTTTACGAAGAGTACACAAAAAAAATGTCATACACAATTTCTGGTTTTCTAAGAAATGCAATGATTCTATGATTTATGTTATTAAGCTAGCTAACATATATATTATTTAAGACGTTTCTCATGGCACCGAGTAGTAGCAATTGAAAATGCAGGAATGCAATTCTAAAACTTGTTTATTATTGTTGAATGAGCAAATCAAAATACTTAGCAATGCATAGTGTGAATGGCGTGTGAATAAATTTATTATTACGTATACGAAACCGTCATTGTTGTGCACTTAAGGACACTTTGCAAGTTTTCAAGGTTAACGACGGTTTAAAAATATTCATCAATTGAATATAAAATTTTTAAATTGGCCGAATGCAATGAAGCGATAAATTTAACCGCCTAAAGTGTCGCATATAAAGAAGAACTATAAATAAAATGCACAACGCTCGTGACTCGCTGTTCGCTGTGGCAGCCGTAGCTGATGATGATGATTATGAGCAATTATGGCCAATGGAAATACATAGTTTAAACGGAAGGCAAAAGCAAACTGGGCCAGCTTGTTGCCATGCTTATAAGGGGGTTGGGGGTGCAAACGGATGGCAATGCCCCCGCAGGAAATAGCAAACAAAGCGCGTAAATTATGAAACGACAGCTAACTGGCAACATGGCGTGACTGGGCAGAGTTAGACAAAGTTAACCTGAGGCAGGCGTTAGGCGTTGTCCGTTTCCCTGTTTCCCTGTTTGCCGGGACAGGGCAGGTCACAAAAAATGCAAAAAAAAAAAAAAATTAAATAAATAGGGAATGTGTACATGTGTGTGTGCGTGTGTTTCTGTGTGTCTGAGCAGCAAAACAAGAGAGCTCATAATTTATTTATTTATATTTGCCCTGCTGTTGTTCTTGTTGTAATAATAATTCATTGTTGGCAACACAAATACGAGTATATGAGCTATTTTATATACACTTACATATGTCCTAATACTCTTCTAAAAAGTATCATGATTTTGCCATCACACTTTTCGAACAAATAATTATATTTAGTAATTTTTGTGCCAATTCTTAAAAACAATTTCATTTAATGTGTTTGCTTTAAAACTTGTTATTATATATTTAGCATTTATAATTATACATTTATATTTCAGTCTTTGAGTTGAATATTTTTAGATTGATCATTAAATCATATTGGGAATTATATAAATGCTAATTAAATGAATAATTTAGAATATTAAAAATGATTCTTAATTCAACTTTTTTATCCTTTCTGTTAAAATTTAAATTTAAATATAGTTTATAAACTTCAATTTATTTTTTTTAATTGTTATGCTAATTTTTAATTTATTTTTGGTCAATTGTACTTATATAAAATAATGCCCATTTCCTATTTGTGTTTCCATATCTAACATACAACAGTTTTCAACCAATTTTCCCCGTATTTAAATGGTTTTTTAAAACAATTTTTTTTTTGTAAAAATAGTTGAAACTCGAGACACTTTATACTTAATGTGAGTATCAAATTTAATGTTTACTTTAATAGTAGGGTAGGGTGTGTCAGCATTCGGGCAATAGACTACTGAATTTTTCATTTATTTTGGTTGTGCTTTTTAATTAAATTCAAGTTTGTCGCCTGCCCTGACAATTTTCGCGGTCAGCCAGTGGGAGAGCGCTAGGAGATAGCATTTCTGGCCAGCTGAGAAGGCTGAGAAAGGCGTCGAGTCATGTCGTTGTTGGTTTGGGCTCCTCAACGCTATCGTCGCATTTTCCTAATGGCTTTCAGTTTGTGTGCGGCAGTTGTGCTGTTCGCTCGGTCTCGGTGTCTCCTTTTTATATCGTGCGAGTGTGTGCGTGTATCTGTGTGTGATAAATGCAAATGTATAAGATACATACTTACGTAGATATATATTGCATAGATACGTAGTATACGCAGTGATTCATTGAGAGTGCGTTGGCCCCACTGAAAAGCGTGCTAAATTCGCTGGCCATAAATTAATAATAAAATGATTTTTATTAATTAATGAAAAAGCAGCAAAAATTACAGTGGAAAAATTCATTCAGCTGAACTTTGGTCCAAGTGCATTGTTCATATTGTATTTATTCATAATTATACGAAATATCTGTATAGAATACGTGTACATTGTGTCGCATGCCACATTTGCTGACATCTTGAGCAAATTGTCGCCGCGTTCTTTGCTCACTCACTGTACGTGTGTGTGTGGTGTGCGTGTGTGTGTTTATATATAATCTCTGTGCGTATGTCGCGTACATTGCGAGATCACTTTAAAAATAAAAGATTTGTTTGCTGCTATTTTTAAAGGCGTGCCAAGTTTTCGTACCATTTCGTTGCCGTTGTCGTTGTCGGTGGCGTTGTTGTTGTCGCTGTTGTTGTTGTAGTTATTTGGTGGCGTCACTTGGCCACTTGGCCATGTCCAAAGTTGCCTGGGACCTATATGCACTTGAAAGTCTATCGAGCATCGGTCTGAGCCAAAACAGAACACAATCATAATCATACATACGTACATTGTACATATTGTATCTATTGTACATATATAGTTAGTGTATATAGCCGCAATGTAAGCAACTGAAATGGCAAGCGGGTTGATCGGCACAAATATCAGCGCATTGACAAATGTAAGCAATCATTGTAATTACATATAAAAACAACAAAAAATGACAACTTGGTCAGTTTGCCTATTTTATTCATTTAAGTATCTACATAAATGCCTCATTTCATTTTGTTTACATTTATGCGCGTCGCAACACAAACTCGAGCCAAAAGAAAAACCAAAGAAAAAAAAAGGAATGTGTTCATTTTAAATGTCAAACGTGACGTATGTGTAATATATCCATACATATGTACATACTTAAATACTCTTATGAGTGCCGCCTTGTGCTATATAATGTTGTCTCTCATAAATCTAAATTGCTATTGCTAATTGTAAAAATTAATCACTTTATATTTAAAATATAATATTTATTTAAATATGAGCATTTGATATGTGTTTCAGGGGATGTCGGGGTGTGATCAAAGCACTGTCGAATCATTGGCCGATGATCCAACAGATTCACCATTCGATGCCGATGATTGTCTCAAAGTTCGCAAATATTGGTGTTTTCTGCTATCCAGCATCTTCACATTCCTTGCTGGCCTGCTCATTGTGCTGCTATGGCGTGCATTTGCCTTCATCTGCTGCCGCAAGGAGCCGGATCTGGGACCCAACGATCCCAAACAAAAGGAACAGAAGGCGTCACGCAACAAACAGGAGTTCGAGGGAACATTTATGACAGAAGCAAAAGACTGGGCTGGGGAGCTTATCTCGGGTCAAACAACAACTGGTCGAATTTTGGTAAGTCCAATATTTACAATTCATATGCTACAATTTATCGCTACACTTTAAGGGGGTCTTCTAGGTCAGACGGCCGAATTTTAGCAGTTTTTTTTAAATCATGAAAAGAAAAAGCGTAAAGGTGCATTTGCACTAGTTAACAAGCTTGTCAATTTCATCTAAGTAGGGTCTAAGGTCAACGCACTTTGCTTAGAGTTGACCACCGCTTACACTAGAGTTGACTAAGTTGTCATCAAAATTTTCAGCCTACTGAGATAAAATTGACCAGCTTTTCTAATTATTTTTTTATTGCATTTGGAAAGGGGAAATTTATTAAAAAAAATACAAAATTAAAGAAAATTTCGTGTACAGTGCGGTTAAAACGTTCACCATTGAGGGAGTAAAAGGTATAAAAAAATAGTTGTCATGAATGAATAAAAATGAGAAAAACAACCGACTTCATTTTTGTTCTTTGTAGTCCAGTGTAGAAAAAAAAATTACCAAAATTTTTTCAGCTATAATCGAGGCAGGGGCGACAGCGCTATTAATTCTGCGTCGTTTAGCTTTTATTTTATCAAAATCAGTCCAGAAAAACTTGGGTATTCGTGTGAACATATTTGCGACAAAAACGGGGTTAAAGTTTTGACTTGACATGCATTAAAATAAGCATTGCCGCACAAAAATGGCTGTATCTTCTAAACTTATTGGAATTTAAAAATTCCTTTGGGAAAACATTTTTAAACATCTAAGCTAAGAAAAAATGCAAAAAAAAAAAAAATAGAAAAATAGAAAATAAAAAAATGTCTTACCTAGAAGATCCCCTTAACAATTTTCAAGGCCACATACCATACATTATTTATAATTGACGTGACCTGGTGACTGCATTTGACTTGTTCAAATTAATTTGGTTAGATTCGCCAAATGGGAAATGGGAAATGGGAAATAAACCATGTTACATTGCGTGTAAAATGTAACATTTGGTTTTTATTATGGCACAATACGTTGCTGTTGCCGTTGCTGTTGTCGTTGCCATTGTTGGTTGCATGTCAACAACGGAAGCAGCAAAGTAAGCCAACCATTTCCATGTACCATAAATACTCGTACTAACAAACAAACAACAAATTGATTTAGTGGCCCGAAGTATGCGGCTGCTTTTGGGTGCTTTGAATATGTCTAGGCCACTGATACATTAGACCACTTTGAGCTGATAACTGCTGATAAGGAATGTAAGAAACCACCTGGTGCTATAGTTCAATATTATGCATACATATGTCAACGTTGCGTTGCCATCAATTAAATTTGAATCATCGCTTAAGCTTGACAATTATTTAAGGGATTTCATTTGAGGCATTTTGTTGGATTATATGTATCATTATAGGCGCTTGAAGTTACCGACTCTTCTCTGCAATCTAAATAAATAAAGCGTTTTTAACGAAAAGCTCTTAATATTTCTTTGTCGGCTATGTAAATTATTACCGATATACTAGGATTTAAATAGGTGGTAAATGAACAAAATTATTGCATACTATTTGTTTTTATCTGTCTATATTTTATTTCGATTTTTTTTTAACAGTGAAAATATTATTAAAGTCTTTTTGTTACTTAGCTAGGAACAGTTGAGAATATAAACGTATTTTTTTTTATTAATTTAAGCATTTATTTCCATATTTTCATTTAAAGCAAATCTGATAAACTAAATGTTGATTTTATCCAACAGCTATTTTCCCTAAAAAGGGTAATTTTTTGCTTGGATTGAATGTACTACATAAAGGAAATTTTCAGTTTCTTACTAGCCATTAATTTATTTCAAAGAAATTGCAATATATTTTAATTTATAAAGTCTGTCAATGCAGTTTGAGATCGATTGAATTTCAGTAAAAGCTATTATTCTTTCTTCTATTTTCCATTATCATAAGACAGTTCAATGCCACGACGACAAGAGTACGCAAATTTAAATACAAATAAGGCAAAAACTCGCAGCAGTTGAGGTTCGATAAATGGCGCTGCTGAAATTGACTCTGCATGGCATTTTGCCATTACTACAATGACTAGAAGAAGAAGAAGAAAAGCTAGAGCTAGGAATATTACTAATGCCTATACTCCCGCCCGCGCCCACGCCCACTTTGCGCCCACAATAGCCCCATTTATCGATAGTTGGGCTCTCTTTGAGCCAGGCTAAATGGCAAACAACAACATTTGAGCTTATAACGGGAAACAGACCACAGAAGCAAAATAACAAAAAAAAAAAAATAAGAATACGAATATGTGAGAGCGGCAAAGCAGCCACAACAAATAACAGTAAATATTGTTGGCGAAATGTCAGAGAAAGGGCTAAGAAAATCAATAAAAACTCGCACTGTTACCACGTCTAATGAAGATGGATGCATAGCAAACAGAGAGAGAAAGAGAGAGAAAGGACTCAAATGTTTATGACCAGGCCTACTGCCAACATGCCAATTGGCTGCTAGACTGCGGCGAATGTTTGTTGGCATTGGGATTGGGCGGTGTTGCAGCTGTTGACCGCTTTGTAGACGCTCTACCAAAGCCCTTTGCCATTCACCATTTGCTATTTGGCATTTGCCATTTGGTTACCTCTTGCTGTGGTTGTGGTTCATTTTTATCGCTGCTTATGTTAAATAGATTCCCATTCCATGTGACTCTTTCAAAATTCGAGACGCTGTTGCCAGAATTTCAAGAAATAAACTAAATATTTTCTGAAAATAATTAAAAATTCAAATGTGATTAATATTTCATCTTATAAAATTTATTGAGAAATAAAAATGTATTAAGTTTTTGTTACGTAAATTTTTTTAACGTTTTAAAGAATACCTTATACACAATAGGGTACTTCAGTTTTAATTAAAAATTCAAATGTAATTATTATTTCATCTTATAGAATTTATATTATTTTTCTTACGTAAATTTTACCTTATACTTCAGTTTTTGCCATTCACGCAGTGCACTTTGTGAACTGCCAAAATAAGTGCTAATTTATTGTAGCTTAAACTTAGAAAAGGCAGGTGATAAAAACATTTTAAAAATTTTTATATTCGTTTTATTTTTGATTCTTGGCATATTTAAATATTAAAATCTCGGCTACAAATGTTGCTGCACTTTTAGTATTTTCTCAATAATTACTTTTTATTAGAATACCTATATTTTACTCATATTTTTTTGAAATTATTTGCTTCGTACAATTCATTTTGATTTAAAGTAACTAATTCTAGCTATGAAATAGCTTAAATGGCTACGTTTGGGCCTGATCTACTCTTATACGATACATTTTTTTTGCAACTTTAATTTGTTTGATTCCTAGTCATATTATTGCGATTTGATGCTCAAACTCGTATTTAGATATTATATGCTTGTTATTCCCACTTCCATTTTACTTCGGCGCCCAAAAGTTGACTATGCTTTATTGATTGCGCTCACTTGCTAATTGGATTTAAATTTTTAAAGCAATTTCAATGCGGAAGTTGAGTTAAAAAGCTGCAAAATAGCAACATTTATGGCAGATTTCAGTGGGTGTGTCGACTACATCCGATTGCACTTGGTCACGCCATAGAGCAGCTTCAATGTGAGCAGTCAGCAGTCTTGAGAAAACCGCATTTTGTGGTACTTTGTTAAAGGGAGGGGCAACTCCATTGCTTCTGCGACAACAATGGGGCCATTAAACTGTTGACCCTGTTGTTGTTATTGTATTTGTGGCTGCTTCGTAGCTAAATTGATTGCTCTATTTTGTGAGCAGCTGGTAACCAAAATAAATATGTGTATAAAGTATAAAATATAAGCATATTACTTTGTTACATTGTTTTACATAACTTTTTTTGGCAGCGTGAAAGTCCACATAAATGGAAAGGATATTCATATGGTGTGAGGTCGATTAAAGGTTGATTTCCATTGATTGGAAAATTGGTCAAAAATAAAATATTGTCACTAGTTAAATACAACATAATAATAACAAGTGGGAAAGGCTATAGTCGAGCTACCGAGCTATAGGATAACCGTTATTTATTTAAATAAATTTAAATTTGTTTTGTTTTGTTGCAATTAAGTAGGAATATATCTTTACAAAAATTAGAAATAAAATTTGATCTGCTTGGGGTTGATAGAAGTTTATGTGCCAAGTTTGGTTGCTCTAGCTCTTATAGTCTCTGAGATCTTGGATCTCACACGGACGGACAGACGGACATGGCTGTTGATGCTGATCAAGAATATATATATATACTTAATAGGGTCGGAGATGCTTCCTTCTCCCTGTTGCATAAATTTCAATGTATTATTTAAGAAACGGCTATAGAAAAGTATCAGTCCAAATAGTTTTACTCGTCAAAGTGCAAAACGTATCCTCTGTTCTGTGGAATTTCAGCTGAAAAACAAATGGTCTTTATTGGAAAAAGACAACTTGACGTAAGAGTTTGGACTCAAACTTGGGTTCTTTCTCAACTCTTAAATTCATCGATGCCCGTCATGTTCATAGAGCCATCAATCAGTTATACAATTTGAAAATGGATTGATTGTGTGTTGTTTGTGTTAAAAGCTTTAAATATGTATTTACATAGCGCATATGTAAGAAATATTGTGTTTGTCATTAAGAATATTTTTATAGTCGGAAAAGCCTATGTTCGTTTTCGCATCATTAAAAAGACTTTTATCTTTTGTACACTCATAAGAAATATTTATATTCAATTTTTAATTTTTAAGAAATATTTATATTAAACTTTTAATTTAAAAAAAGAAGACAAATTTAGGCAAATTTAGACATTTATTATTTTATTCTACATTAAATTTTTTTTCTCAAACAACAACAAACAACTTGAGTCGATAACCAAAAATTTTCGTTTTTATCAGTGTACACATATTAAGGGTCTGACCAATATTTTAAGTTCGCTGTGGTGCAGTTGGCGTCTCTGCTGAGGCTGAGGCTTAAGTGGTTTTTGGGCCACATCAAACACATTTCAGGCCGAGTTCCCCAGCTAAGCGATTGACCCAGTTTCTGATGCTGATGCCTAACAACAGTGGAAAAACAAAAACAAGCATCAGCTAACAATTTGATCATCTTGCTGACGATGATACTTTGGCTTTGGCTTTGTCGCCGTCTTGACTTGGCGAGCTGCATTGATTACCCAGTCCTGGTGACGTCAGTTTTGAAGAGACTATTGAAGCCTTACGTCAACACTGAGTTTCATTGATATTCTATGCTATTCAAACGCTTTTGCTAGTAATTAAATCAATTTAATGAAAAATATACAGAAACAGAGAACTGACAACTGACAACCCGTCGTGTACGTATACGTAATTTTTCAAGTTTGCTACTCTTTGGGAAAAAGTTTTTGCACTTCTTTAAGAACTATTTGGTAAAGTTTGTTTGGGCAAGTTAAGTGTGAGTACATTTAGTATTTGCATGACAGCAACAACAACAATAACAACAACAACATCAACAAAGTGAATGGGCAACTAAATAGCTTGCGTGCTACTTTTGCTAAATTTAGTTTGAGTTCTGTTCGTTGTTTTGTTCGATTATCAAAGTAATTACGTCTATAGGGTCAAACAGGAAAGTCAAACAACGGCAATAACAATTAAGCACATTTAGAGTAGGGCATGAAGTAGCATTTCGATTTACTCGAAATTTGGGCGAAAAGTGCGTTCCCACAAAGTTAAATTACCTCCATTGGCCTTTTCATTTTTGGCAAAGAGCCCGGACATTTAATTCGCGACTATATCCTCTCCTGCCACTGCCACTGCCTAACGAGTGCACTTTTCAGAAAAGTCATGCCAATTTTACATTGTAAAACTTACATGATTGCGGTAGATTTATCTGCAGGACGTCCTCGTCTAATTGCCATGAATCAAATGAGCCGTGATCCGAGCAGAGCAGATTTCCTGGCGAATCCAAGACCACAGTGCAATTAAAAATGCCCAATGCCGTCATTTTTTTTTCTTTTTGTTTTAATTTTTCTCCAATTTAAGTGTGCCAAGCATTACAGTTGCCTGATGCTGGCCAAAAACCCAGTCATTCATGACATTCATGGGCAACGAGCTCAACTAAGGCTTATGCACGTTAAGTGGCTGCCATCTGACAGGGATTTGATTTATGAAACCACATTTGCTCGTAGTTGTCGTGTTAGCTGTGGAAATCATCCCATTTTCCTGGCTTAATTGATGTGAACTGTTTAAATCATATTTACAAGTTTTCCAAAATTATATTTGGACGTAAAGAATACTTGGAGAGTTGAACTTATTTAAGTCTATCGATTATCTTTTTCAAAATTTTGGAGTTTTAAGTTCAACACAGTATAAACTTAAATTTGCTAAAGTTGTTTGGTTGATTCTTACAATCTTAGAATCGTTTTTCAATATTTTGTTTCAAAATATTTATTAATTAATTTAATTTATTTTAATTTATTGTCAGGTTTAAAGCAGATTACACAGCAATCAATTTAAAATTAAGCAAGAAGATTATAAAATATACATATTTAAATCACAAAATAAATTAAAGTAAATTGCTCTGGGGTATCTAAAATGAAAAAGAAAATGATTGGCCCAACATTTTAATATAAGTATGTGACATTTTAGAATACAAATTCTAGAAATTATTAAACAATTTTTTTAAGTTATAAAAAATAATTTGTATATTTTGTATTTGCCGTTTATCTGTCCATCCACTTATCCGTCTGTCTGTTTATTTTCATTTTCAATATATGATCTTTCAATTTATTTTATTTATTTTCATATGCATTTCGACTTTCTATTTGGCCACTAGCGTGTTAAGTGATCTGTTAAAAATATTTAAATTTTACTAAGCATAGTTAAGTACATAAATCTAATGGTTTTCTGGTACATAATATTAACAAGTGGGAAAGGCTATAGTCGAGCTCCCGACTATAGGATACTCTTTACTTATTTTAATGAAATTTTAAATATTTTTTATTGCATGCTTTTAGGCACTTTAAAAACTTTAATGAGCCATTACCACCTTTCTATTAGTTCGCTCTTGTTACGATTTAGTAGGATGATAGGTAATAATAGTAGTTAACGATAATTAGTAAAAAAAAATTAATATCTTGAAAACTGTGCGTGTGGTGGTTTTTTGCGATTTACAGAGGCGGAAAAAGCGTGGCAAAAATTTGAAATAGACTTGACCTGCGTGGGGTCTATAGAAGTCTGTGTGAAAAATTTGGTTGCTCTAGCTCTTATAGTCTCTGAGATCTATGCGCTCACACAGACGGACAGTCGGACAGACGGACATGGCTATATCGACTCTGCTGTTGATCAAGAATATATATACTTTGTAGGGTCGAAGATGCTTTCTTCTCCCTGTACAATATGCCCTTTAACTTATTTTTATAAGTAACGGGTATAAAAATTATTTAAACTAACTTAAAAAATATAATTTATGCTAACGATTGTTTTTCAATTTCTTCATTTGCAGGTCGTACTCGTATTTATACTCAGCATTGCATCTCTCATTATATACTTTGTTGATGCATCTAGCGAAGAAGTCGAAAGATGCCAAAAATGGAGTAATAACATTACTCAACAGATCGATCTCGCATTCAATATATTTTTTATGGTTTACTTTTTTATACGAGTAAGTTTCACACCAGTTCAGTCACATTTCATTTATATATTTTATGTGAGAAAGCAATTGGTTGGGCGTTTCTTATGTTTAATCAGTTTGCAGTTCTGTTTAACAAAAATTCTTAAATATATTATTGTGTTCTTTCATTAACAATTTTATTACAGTTCATAGCGGCGTCCGATAAGCTTTGGTTTATGTTAGAAATGTACAGTTTTGTAGATTATTTTACAATACCCCCGTCCTTCGTATCAATATATTTAGATCGAACATGGATCGGTAAGCGCAAAACAAATTATCACAACAAATTATTAAATTATTTAAATTCTTCTAAAAATGTTATGCATACAAATCGGGTAACCAGATCAAAAAATTCCTCATTCAACATATTGTATCAGTACACACAATGTTTTATTTTGCAATTACAATGTAAGAACTTACCTTCAACAACAAATACATGCCCCGATCGATTTGTATGCATGCAATGTGCTTTACTCTACATACATACACATACATACGAATATGAATATAAATATAAATATGAGTGTAAGTGTATGTGTATGATATGTATTGACATATGTGTGGCAAGTATAATATATATCATGAATGTATATATATATATCATATATCGTAAACAGGTCTTCGATTTCTTCGAGCGCTACGTCTCATGACTGTTCCAGATATTTTACAATATTTAAACGTACTAAAAACATCGAGCTCAATTCGCTTGGCTCAACTAGTATCAATTTTTATATCCGTGTGGTTAACAGCAGCGGGCATTATACATCTGGTATGTAGACACACTCACACACACACACACACACACAACACAACACATAACACAACACACTATAAATACATAACACACAAAACAAAAACACAAAACACACTCAAAACTATGCGTAACGTGCGTCTTCCAGCCGACTTTGTGACAGATTTGCAGCGCGGATTTTTAAGCCAGTTAACATATTACGCATACGCCCCGTTGCAATCTGTTACAGAGTACTTAATCGGTTGTTTTGGGAGGACGTTCGTGGCGTCTTGATTTTTTTCTTCATTTGTATTATTTTGTTTTTTTGTTTTTTCGTAAGTGTCCAATGGCATAGAGATTGAAATGTGCATTTCGAATTATCGCTGATGCGTATTTTTATTTTGTTGCAATTGAAAAATTGCAATTGCATTTACTTAAAATTTAGCTGGAGAACTCTGGCGATCCGCTGGATTT
Organism: Drosophila quinaria; assembly: GCA_035047525.1. Taxonomy (NCBI): domain Eukaryota; kingdom Metazoa; phylum Arthropoda; class Insecta; order Diptera; family Drosophilidae; genus Drosophila; species Drosophila quinaria. Next base: position 308,697 of record JAWNPO010000436.1, read on the forward strand.
TAATAATGCTCATCGTTTATCCTATTGGACCTGTGTCTATTTCCTAATTGTGACCATGTCAACGGTAGGATATGGTGACGTTTACTGTGAGACTGTCTTGGGAAGAACATTTCTCGTGTTCTTTCTGCTCGTCGGCTTGGTAAGTTAAACAACAACATGAAGAACATCAATCAACAAAGAACGAACAAAATACACTAAACATATTTACAAACATATATAGAAACAATACTATCTATATGTACTACAACAATATTAAAGCTCTCTTTTAGTTACATACTCGTACATACATATATCTAGAGAAATGTTTCCTCCACTTTTGTCTCTATCTCTCTCTTTACCGCGCGCTGTCTCTGTCTCGCCCTCTATAAACATCGAGACCCATTGCGCTTAGGCCAAGGAGAAAACAGCGGGGTTCGCAGTGCGAAAAATGTGTGAATGATAAAAGTTTTGGTTGTTTTGCCAAATGTACTTAGTACAGTTATACAGTTATGCTCAAAAACTAGCTTATTTACAAAGTATCCAATCCAAGTATATATACTCGTATCCCAAGAACCTCCAAAGTAGCCAATAAAAGTACCGAGCGTAGAATTTTTAAAATTTAACTCCAATCATAATTCGTATCAAGCGTTGTCCTTCTAAATACTACATACTACATACAAACAACAGTTGGATAAATAGCATAAGGATTTATACTATATACTCGTACTACGTATTATTCATTTAATGTGTTATCAAATCAAATCGTATTTATGAAATATGCTACGTTTATGTAAATACATAGAACGACTTAATAACGCTGCACCATTTTGATGATTGATAATTATACTTACTTACAAGTTTAGTTTGAGAGTCAGTTTTGATTTATATATCATCTAAGTTCATCTAAGTTTCGTTAGCTTCTCATCACCTTAAGTAAATAAGCTTAACGCGTCTCAACTTGCGATTAACTTTAGTCACTTAAATTATTCGATCTATTCTAATCATGCACACACTGAGAACATCTACATACTTACTCGAGCAGCAGCTGGTAGATGATTCATTTATTCATTTCTTTCGTTATAAATCGAACCGAATGCATGCAGTTCTCAGTTGTTTTTTTTTCAATATTTAATCTTTTCAATTTGCCTTTGTTTATTTTTTGTAACAAAAAACTAAAAAGTTAATTTGTAGACACCGACACAGACACCTCAAATACACAGACTTTTTGAAGAGATAAATACTTACAACCAGGCTAGTCAGACTGTTAGGCTATCCAAACAATATCCAAATCATAAATACATGCATAGAATAAATGTTTGTTTTTTTGCATGATTTAATGCTGGCTGCCGTAAATTTGAGTTATAATATAATAAAAATAAAAATAATGAAATGCTTTTAGGTACGTGTATAAGTACTTATGCAGATTATTAAGTATTACTATTGTCCTCTGGTGTGATTGTCTAGGATTTACTTCGTACCCATTTTAAGCAAGAGTTAAGACGACACTACCAAAAAAAAAAAAATCACTAATTAAATTATTTAACAATAATTAATCAAACTTGTTAATGTTTGCTGTATGTGGAATATTTTAGGCAATGTTTGCCAGCAGTATACCGGAAATAATTGAACTCGTTGGTAGTGGCAATAAATATGGCGGTGAACTCAAAAGAGAACACGGAAAGAGGTAGTCTATAACTTAAAATTCCATAAATGCAATAGCTAATAAAATAAACATAACAACATCACAATCAAATTGATATAACTAACATTAAATAAAGGTAACAAAAAATACCAATCAAATAATATCAAAACTTAAAGAAGTAAAGATCTGATAAATCTAAAGATCCTTCTAGCTTATTCGAATTGAAGTCTAGGAAATTGTCATGTAATGACAATCTGAAATGCTTTTCAGTTGTTCTTAGTTTTTGTTCTAGCAGATATCTTAAATAAACTTACTTTTTAAACTAAACTACAATATCAAATCAACATACTTATGCAGTATAAAAAGGTTCAGGTTTTTACAATTCTGTCTAATCTCGTTCTCAGCAACTACATATAAACAAATTTATCCTACAAAATACAATCCACATTCGTTTTTAATGATTAGTATTGAATAGTTTAAAATGTACTCAATTATCAAATTATACATTTACTTAGTCTGTTACCCTTTTGTTTTGTTTTTCATTTTCCAAATGGATTTGTATTTTGGTAACTCGCATACGAAGTTGACTGTTGACTGTCATGCAAAGTTGTACTAATATCTTTTACCCTCATCTCAAATCTCAAAAGTAGCTACAGTCAACTTTGGTTAATAAAGTCATACAAATACACACAAATATATCTATTATATTTTTCTTCAATAAGTAATAAAAACCCATGAAATTTACTATCACTGCGTGACACTCTAATAAATCATAAAACAAGTAATAAAGTAAAATGCAATTTTATGATTTAAATTTTAATCTAAATCCTTAAAAAATAATTCAAATATAGTTTTAATTATGGTTATTTTCCAACAGATCAGTAAGCCGCATACTGAATTCAAACTTAATAAATTTGTATTTTGTTTTTGAATTAGTTAAGTTTTTTATTAATTAATAATTCTTTCGATAATCACGTTATAGGCGTGCATTTTCTCAAATACCTTGTTTATTTTTGTATTGTTTGTTAAGTTTGTTTTTTTTTTATACTTTGCCATGCTTTCAACGTTTCTCGTATTAACACCAAACAATCTACACAATATGCGTTATTTTCAATTTGCAATAGTTAAAGGTTTGTTTATCGACATCTCTTAAGCATTTGTGCAAAACAATTAGGCGCATTGTTGTTAATTCACATTAAAAGCATCGGTCACGCATTGCCAATATAAAAAAAAACCAATAAATTGTATCTAAAAGTACACTTAAATATCTATTATATATCCCATTTTTATGAGAGCAAGTACTAGCTATATTATTCAATAATTTAAATGTATTAAATGATACAAAAAATAACAGTTTTATGTCAGTGCCACCGTAAAATATTTAAAAAGTAAATTGACTTTAAATTTTTCAATCATATTTTCTTTTCAAAAAGACTTTTCCAGAATATTTATCTGATACCATTTATTTACCCAGAGATAATAACTTAAAAGGCTTTGTTACAAATTACAAAAGTGTAAATTAAACATAATATTTATTTTGGAATTTATTTTTGAAACCTCGGCATACCCAAGTTCCTTTTTAATCAATATTTTATCACTGAATTTAAGGCATTAGGTTCATTTTGTTTCGAACAATATCATAGCATAACATTTAGCACGACACTAAAAATTGAAAAGTACTCGTATCTATCAATCTATTTTGTATATTGAAATTGTCACCACAATAATAACCCGACAACTTTAAAAGTCCTCATAATCCTGTGCTTAGTTGAAAGAGATCTCTTTTTCTACGCAAACTCCTAGGCGGCCTTTGCACTCTCTGTGTACAGCTGTAAAACAGTAACAAATGTAAATTCTTAGATATTTTTTTATTAACAAATCGTAACTAAAGTAAATATTTAGATGCGGTCAATATCTTTTCAAAAAAAAAAAAAAAATCAAAACTGTACTCGTATTTTGTAAAATAATGTACAATTAGTTGTAATATTGTGAGAGTAACTCCGAATTTTTGGAAGTGCATATTTTAATTGTGTATATAAACAAGTATGACTGTGTGAGTGCTGATTTGAATGATAGAATAATGAAGAATAATCGCTAGAATGTCAGTCTATGTGGAGTGAAGTTATATTTCTTCTTTGATTTTGATTTTATGTTCTGCGTCATCTGCGTTCTCGTCTGCGTCGTCTTTAAGCTAATTATGCAAATCTCTTAATCACACCAAAAGAACCAAAGAACCAAAGAACACCAAAGAAGTTAGACCATCCATACTAATTGTAACTGCAATTGTAATTGAAACTCAACTCAACAACTATTTTGGCACTTCTCTTTATTCTAAATGTGTATGTGTGTTGTTGAATTTAGGCTGTGTTCGCTAGTTGGATACCAGAAATCACTGAACTGGCTGCCCAAAGAAGCAAATATGGTGGAGCATATAGCAAGGATCCTAGAAAAAGGTACACGAACACGTTGCTGCCTGTACCATAAGAAAAAAAAAACAGCAAGAAAAAACAACAAATACAAAAGAAATGATATAAATTAATAAAGTCAATAACAACCACAAAACAAGCAAAAAAATAAATTAAATACAAAATGAAAATCTATAAAACAACAATCGCTACAATCGAATTAACCTAATTTATTCTTATATTGCATTCTTACTAAACTTCAGAAAAAGTACAACAAAGTTTTCAAGATCAATTTATTATTAATATTATTTTGTACATTTTTTGTTTCATTTTTTTTTTAACATTTGACGTCAGTTGAATTTGCATAAAAATATCTATACAACTGCATTCAAAAGAGAAATGTTTAGGCGCAAAAGTAAAGTTGCCAGCAGTTAAATTATTTTATTTTATAACAGGTTTTTATTGCGCCATTCAAGTCAGGACTAAAAAATAAAAATATAAACTTAAAATATATTTGAATTTCCCAAAAGGCATTGGTTTCTTGGTGGCATGTGTAAGAAGAGAGAGAGAGAAATTCTTGATCTCTGAACATAAGCTTAAGATTAAAACATGTAATTTGTTTGTCAAATCCTTCTGTAAATTTTGTTGTCATTATTGAAATAAGAAACATGCTACATACAATTTATACTTTTATTTGTTTCACTCTCAATTTTGCTTTATTTTTGTGTGCAAATTCATTAGGCTTATTCGTATGTTAGCTAGAGAAAAAAAACGATCAATGTGTGCCAAAAAAATTTCGAAATGACAGTGTTTACTCAATGTTTAATCATATGTTGCATTGTTGATTTTAAATGTTCTCACTTAAAACGTACATACTACTCGTCACATGTTAAAAGTATTTAGAATATTGCGCCTGGCGGGTATGCAACATTTTTTTTTGCCTGCACACATTTTGAAAAGTGGCAGCAACTAACAAAAATTTCATTTTGTAGCGTGCATAACGGCATTTCCTTACAAAAACACCATGACAACAGCCACTGCTACAATCCAAACTTAATCTACTATACATATATTTGTATGTAGTTTTCCTTTTCAAACCGTAATCCATTTGTTAATTTTGTTGCATGCAACTCTCGACATTGATAGCATAATTTCGAAATTGATTGCAAACAAGCCAACAGAGCAAACATTCACTCACAAACAGCCCACACAAGCACACACTTTCACATATTTGATTTGCTTAACTCATTTTTGGAGGACAATTTACAGAAGGTTTTGAATTTCTTGTGTGCAAGAGAAATCGATGAATTTTTCCCAATCTGTTCACATTGTTGGGCCATGCTCCAAAAATTTCGTACTTAAAATATTTACAATACAGTGGATACATTAGCTCTTAAAGTATATGAATTATAGTTAAAGAAATATGAGCTTGTTTGTATTTTGAATATATATTTATATTCATTAACAATAGCCATTGCGTTTTCTTCTCCCTTTCATTTTTGTTGAATTTGTCGCGAGTTTTTATGCAACTTCAGCAGAGTCAATTTATGACAAATTAGTTTCTTTTTTTACAATTTTAGTTTTTCCCGCTTTTGAACCCATTAGCTTTTTCCTAAGTTTGGTTTTTAACTTATCAGAAAAAAAAAACAAATTAAAAAAGAAGATGCATAACATTGAATTGTTTGTTGGTTTGTTTGTTGGAACACACACCAAGTTGCTGCTTTAGTTCTGTATTGATTATGTTTTTGTCTATAAACATAAAATTTATTCCAAGTTTTTTACGAGTTTATTAATTCCAATTAAATACATACATAAACAAAAATACAGTAGATACTATTTTGCAATTTTATCCACTACTTAATACATATTTATTATATTGAAATCACTTGTAATTTACATACATATACTAAACTAAATACTCGTACTACATGTTTGGTATGTAAACCATACGAAAGACATATTACACCTATACTTAATCTCATCAATCTAATTAAATTAAAGTCGTTAATTTGCTTGCACCTACTTAGTATGCCGCAGCCACGCATATACGAGTAAGAAAACTGCGCGAAATGCGCACTGACCAAAGAAAATTCTTAATTAATTTTTAATAAAGATAAACAATTGATTTATTATCAGTAACAATTGCAGTATCTATTTAATCGTTATCAGCATCATGAAAACACATTATTTGAAACTCTTTCCCTCAATTCCTTCCAAAAATGTATAGACTCTCGCGCACATCATACAAAGATACAACAGTTTAGTTTGTTAACCTGATAGATAGAATAAAAAAACAAAGCACATTAAACCCAACACGCAGAGACACCGTACCTTATCGTAGTTTGTAGTTTTGCAACAGATTCTGTTGTCTATAGTGTTAATAAATATCTCACCCACAACATCAAGATCAAGTTGAAATCGAAATCGAAAACGATTTGCTTTGATGTGTGTACAGGTGTAATTGGCCACATTTTTCTTTGAGGCATTTGATTTTTTATCTCATTCCTTAATTACTTGATATACATATACATATGCTCGTGTACAAATATCGATATATAATATTAAACTGTAGTCAACACACGTACCCCCAAGAAATCGAAAGCCTACTGCAAAATTTATATTCTTTCACTACACATGTGTTAATTATAAAAACCATTTTCAAAAACAATTACAACAAAATAGCTCCAGACTGTTTAAAATGGTTGGTTGATTTGTGAAGAAAGTAAGAAAAGTGTATTTATCTTTTAGTTGAATTCAATTTAAATATTATTTTACAATTTTACTGTTCGTTTTGTAAAAGTATGTTTTATCATTTCCAACATTTAGAAGTTTAAGTTAATACAACAACAGCAATGTGGCGTCGATCGCTTAAAGATACAGCAAAAATATGAAGAGATCAATTCTAACTTCCACCAGGCAAAGCGTTGTTACGTCTTCGAATTAATTAGCATACTTCTAGGGGCACAACTGTTATACGCAAATGTTATATATACATACATATGTATGTATAGTATGCATGCCAGCTTCAGGTTCCAGTCGTCCAGTTAATCGTTATTCCACTCTGTCTCTCTCCTTGTCTTTTCCCCTGGCGCTCTCTGAACTCCGTCAAACTAAATTTGCTTATGTTTTTTTTTTTTAATTTATAAAATTTACCAAAAAAGAATTCAATTAAATTTTTAAATAATAACGAAATAAGAAAAACGAAAAATACTTCACTATCATCATTATCTTTCATACTGTAAACAGGCGATTTTTGCAAGTTGTATACCTGAGATTATAGACTTGATTGGAACAAGAGCCAAATATGGGGGCACATTAAAAAATGAAAAAGGGCGAAGGTGAGACAAACTAAATTTTCTTACAATCAACAGACAAATAAATAATCAACAACTGATTTTTAAAAATTTTATATAAACATTATTATATAAACTGACTACTTACAACCACAAAAATCAAACATAACTTTAAGTCAACCAAATATTAAAATCACCTAAAAACGTTCAATTGACTAATGTCTCCGTTTCTGAATCAAATCAAAATGAAATTTCTGCAAATAACAAAATGAAAGACAAACAAAAAAATAAAATAAAAATAAAAGCCCATTAATCAATTCATAATATTGTGCAGTATTTAATTTTACTTTGCGCTTCATTCATACAAATCCTTTTTCAAGTGGAAATGTAGCTGAAATTTGATTTTGATTTTCAAAACTACTTACAAACAAACAACAACAATACACTTATGTATACAATAAACCCAACACATTCTAACTACATACTAATACAAAGCCTCACAAAACACGGCCGACTATTAAACATAGCCAAAATGCCATCGTTAGTAAACTCTCAAATAATACTCATTTGCCATGAGCAACGTTGCCAACACAACTAAAACATTTGAACTACCTATCCAGAAAAACAATCAATCCATCAATCACCACCTCAATACCGAAAACGAAATTCAGAACATTCGATAAATCACACATAAACACAAGAATCCTCACAACAGAAATGCCTCACAAAGAAAATTTAACAAAATTACAAATGCAAAAGCAAAAATCAATGAGATATTTAACACAGATATAAAAATATACTTAAATTTTTTAGTTCTCAACAAAACTCATTTTGTATGGATCGTTTCTTTTTACTCACTTTATATTCGAATTTATTTAATTGTGGCGTTTAATTAGCGCGCCAATAAAAGTTTCCATTTGATGTCAGTCGGCATTTGTTTTTCTTTTATTTTAAAGGCTCGCCACATCGATTTTATTTATATGATTTGATTTTGATTGGCATTTTGAGAAATATTAAAACCCGTTACAAAAAAAAAAAAAAAAAAAAAAACAAATAATAATAAAACCAATACTGTATCGTACTTTAAACTGTTTTGAGTGTAAAATGTGCGTACTCTTAACTTCCAAAAATTATATTGTTGTAAATTTAATACATTCTAATTGATCGCCAAATTATCAACCTACTCTTCTGCTATTTTCTGCTCTTTATAAATACATACATTGTATCGTATATCTTGCTCTAAATTCTTTATTATTTGATTTAATTAACTAGTTTCTCAGCGCTTATTCTGAGCGCAGGTTTTGCACGTTTTCAGTTCCATCTTTTCAGTTTTCAGATTGGAAAAACAAATGTCTTTCTACTGAGCTATTCAGCTAAAAAATCGTAGGACATGGGGTCTTTCTTGGGTGTGGTTTCAACATAATTGGTAAAGAAAAAAGAAAGGCTTTACAAATCTAAGTTTAATTCTGTTTGTTTTGTATGCCATCATCCTAGTCATTTTGCATTTATATTAGCCCTCGAAGAATCAGTGATTGGTGTTTAATATTGTGTTACATATTCGTAATTGTCTATATAGTCCTTGATATCAAAGCCGTAATTCGTATACTATATATATATGTATATTATGCAAATCAATTTTAAACGATTAAATATTTAACGATAATAATGCATATTATAATATTTCATAAACAACAGATTTTATACGTAAATATTAGAAACTGCATAAAACCATGTACACACACATACTATAACATTTGTCATTTGATTATGAAAAAAGATATTTGAAAAAAAGCGACAACTACTTGAAAGTAATGCAGCTTTCTGCTTTAAAGATATTTTTTAAAATAAAATTAGTACTACATTTTTGATTAGTCCGTAAAGTTTCCAGTACCATCAATAGATACCGATAATGTTACGATCAAATCTTAAAGCTGCATTTGTCTTGCCATGCATTTGATTTGTTTTCTAATCATGTGGCATTAATTAAAGAACTTGAATATGTGTGTGTAACATATTTAAAAAGAAACCAAAAAATAAAAAACAAACGAAATAAAAATGATACTAATGAAGCTCATATATTTACAAAACCATATATAATACATTTATTCTCTGTCTACTCGACTGTCTCTTTCTCTTTCTTTCCCTCTCTCTCAATTATCAGACACTACTTCTAATCAATGTTGTAGTTCTTGAGAAATTTGTATTTATATCTTCCTCTATATACACAATTTCATTAATTATATATACATATATCTTGTTTTCGTATCTCTTTGGTTTTTGTTTTTTTTTGGTTATTGCTATTTCTCTATTTTATTCTATTAAACAATTACCTCGATAAATACATGGTTCAATCAACAAATAAACGAATTGGCCATTATAACAAGACCATATACGATGAAAGAAAAACATCAATCACATATTTGAAATGAATTGCGGATCATTGTAATTCGTACAACTGCTAATCGGAAATAAATCAACTCTATGTGTTGTAAATGGATGCGATCAACAATTGAATTGATCTGAATCGAATTCGAATCAAACCCAACCAAATGGAACTGACATTGATTACATTGATTATTCGCACCTTTAGTTGACGTTTTAGTGTCAGATCAATGTGTAATCCCTTAGGTTGCCTATGACATAGTTTTGTGATGTGTGATCAATGGCCCTGCCCTGCAAGTACACTATTCTACAAGTATATAGACTTAGGTGAGTGCAGTTTCAGGAGTTCGCTGACAACGACATCTCACAAAGTTACACTGTTAATCCGTACCGATCGGTAAACACGAACCCGAAACCCGAACCGTTTCCACTTCAGTTTCCGTATCCTTCCAATACACGTACACAAAACCATTACGTTTTCTTTTTCTGTTACATTTTCAAGCTCTCAAACTTCCTCACCTATTTTTTGTTTCTGGACATTTTTCCTAGCCGCCACATTGAATCCATTCATTGCATATTTGAATCTAGGATTCATCATGTTGAAAAATCAACATTAACATCTTATAAATGGACATTTACTTTGTTTCTTATTATTCATGTGTGTGATACACATGAGCAGAATTTATATAAAAAAAAAAAACAAAAAAAAAATAATGAAAATGCGTGGCCAGGCATCAATTTTTAACTATTCACCAAATTTATTTCAGAAGTGTTCAAATTGCATTCTAAAAACAGCAATAAAAAATATTACTTATTTCAAATCTCAGCACATATTTTGTTTAGAAGCAGTAAACCACAAAAAAAAATCAATGCAATTTCAATTTCATAGCATATTTGTAAGTTGTTTTTTTTTCTTTTTGTTAGTACAAACAATAATAAAAAACACCAAAATTTGTGATACTGTTGTTGAATTTCTCACTTAATTAGTTCAAATACTTAGCGATGCATCCTACATTCAATACACATTTATAAGATTTAAAAAAAAACACTGAGAAAATAGTAAGAAAACTTTTGCATAAATTATAAAAACTTTTGATTATTATTTCATAATAAATAAATATATTTTGTTCTCAACTCGCTTAAGCGATTAATATAATTTATGGTGAAATATTTCAAGCTATTTTTAGCTGAAATAGGTAATATTCTAATATGAAACTTCAAGTGCATTTCTGTGCTTCAACTCTGAATTTGATGAACGATTTTGTAATTTTTATTATATGGTAATAACTAAGAGGTGTACTATAATTTACACCCTTAACATATCTCAGTGATGCTGGTATGATGTGATTACAACGGTTTTTCTTTTGCCCACAAAAACACACACACACACACACACACAATAGTATGCATGTTTCAATAGATGATGCACCCTACTTTAAAAACAATAGGTTATATGAGTATGCCTGCCCGGTTGCCTGAATGCCTGCATGTCTGTCATAACATATACATATATAAAATTACAAAATACTCAATTGCAAGTATCCTAAAAACAAAAAAAAAAAAAAACTGTAGAAATTATTGGAATGAAATACCCTGTATATAGCAAAAGGCTCATACAATATATACAAAGGTTTGGTAACTGTTGATGCTTTAAATTTAAACGATGCATGTAAGTTGATTATTACCAACGGTGTGCGTAGCTAATCTTATGTTAGTAGAACCAATTAACTGTGAACCTTATTGAATAGCAAAGTTACAGCTACAGCTGCTTTGTTAATTGTTTTTTTTTATATATTATTTAATTTTTTGAATAATCCTGATTACCTTTTGATTAACTTGTGTTCGAACAGATTTCTGGGGTAGCAGACTAAATTCATGCATATTGCAGTATATTTATAAATTTCTTATAATTTTTTGTAAATTATTATGATTTTCACATATTTATTTTATATGGAAATACAATGTAATTTTATGATTATAATGCTGTTTAATGTTTTAACTATAAAATATAATAATACTGACAAGCTATAATGGTATTGATAATGAAAACGAAACAGTTGATAACTAAATACAAATAATATGAAAATATTAATATATAAATAAATAAGCAAAACATACAACACCTGTGTTTATACACGCAACTCAACACACCACACAAACACACAGCCACACATACTCTCACACACATGTATATGCTTTCATCAAAAAACAAGCGCTTCATATTTGTACCATAAACATAAAAGTTGACATCCAGTTGACATTCATCAAAGTTTTCACTTGATGGACTAAACATTTTTTTGGCAATCGATTTTCATTGATTAAATAAATGAAATTTAAATTTGGTTGCCATGGATATCAGCAGATACACACACACACGCACACATCGACATGCATAAATACCTAAACATCTAAAAATCTGCACACTAACACTAATACAGCTAAAATACATACTGAAACATGTACACGGCTTTCTACATTCCACACCTAGGTTAAGCCCAATTCTTGCTTTAAATTAAATAAAAACCATTATGGAAAACATTTTACTAATATATATTTCTCTTTATACGACAACAATCTACACACACTCTAACAAACACACTCGCTCTTAGACATATTGTGGTATGCGGTCATATAACATACGAATCCGTGTCGCATTTTCTAAAGGACTTTCTGCACGAAGATCGTGAGGATGTCGATGTCGAAGTAGTCTTTTTACATCGGTAAGTTATCAAACCACTCTGAGCCAATATCATTTGTGAATTTGATTATTTCAGTTTTGTTTTATTCGATGTAGAAACAGTTCAAACTAGTGCTTAAGCAATAATTAAGCAGACAAAAGTATGTTTAAAGCTTTAAGCAGTTGCCCAAAAAAGTATACTATAGTTTTTTTTTTTAATTTAAATGAAATATTCTTTTAATGCGGCAATTGCTTTCTGCTTTTAAAAAAAGGTCTCAATCAGTTAAGTCTATAAATAAATTAGACAAATGCACATATTTTTAAGTATTGCATTAAATTCACATTAGCTAATATTTAACACAACCAGCAAACAAATAAAAATTCTTTCTTTATTTCTATACGTAATTTATGCCTATATTTTATTTATATAATTATTAACTATATATAATGATGTAACGTAATGTAAAACCAAATAGCAAAGAGCCTGACCTGGAGCTAGAAGGACTGCTGAAGCGTCACTATACAACAGTGGCGTTTTTTCAGGGTACAATGATGAACGCAGTCGATCTGGAACGAGTCAAGGTACACAAAAACACTTTAAGGCGCCAAACACACAAACACCACTCTTAATTGACATACACGTACACACACATACACACACACACACCCTCACATATGCAGAAACAGAGACACATATACATATACTTACATACAGAACTACATAAGCATACACAAATATACTGCAAGAAACTGGTCAGTCAGTGAAGTACGGGAGAATTACGAGTGTAAAGCAAAGAGATCTTTAAAAACATTCAATTGTTAGACGCGTCACATTACAATGCATTGTGAATGTGCTTTGCAAATGTACATACATCTTATGGATGTATGTATGTCTGTATATACTAGTAACTAGTTAAATCAACTCGTGCCCCACATAGTTAACTCAGCAAACGGCTGATAGTGTTTCACTTTTAATGTCAACCTCAAGTCCTGCGAGCTATAGCCAATTCTTAAGATACCCCCTCTTTTTTTGTCAATATGCTCGTTCTTACTTTAAATTATAAGTTTTATTGATTTGTTGCAATTTTATAAATATTTTTATATTTTAAGTTTACTTTTCTTCACATTTCCCAGACACTATCTTGCAATATTTATAAGAATTTTCCAAGAAAATTAGCTTATTTGGCAAGATGTCTGTTATTTGTGAACTCAGCAATTTTTTTTTAGTTATTTAGTTATATTTTGTAATAGTTTTCATAGAAAAATCCAACACTTTATTTCACTCTATTTGATACTCATATAGTATTTATTTAAATTCGTTCACGTTGGCCTTAAGTACTTAATATATAATCTGCTCAATGGAATGTCCTCTTAGCTGGAGTTTAATAAAAGTTTGAATTTTTATTCTATTTTATTTATAAAAATAACCTAGATACCAATTTTGAATTTGCATAGTATAAGACTTAAAAATATTATATATATTCTTTAAGTCACAGCACCTTTTGCTTTACATTAACAAACCTTTTTAATTGTCAAGTTAAATTCTTTTGTATCATATGACTTTCTGAATTACTACTTGTATTTACATATATGGGTCTTCATTTGCGCTGCATATTTACAAAGAACAATTCATATGAATTTAAATAATATTTTAATTAGATTTAAGTTTTCGTATATACAAATGTTTATTCAAATTTGTATATAATTAATATATTATAGATGAGTGATAAATAATGTATTAGTTATTTACGAAAGTTGACTTATTATAGTAGTTAAGAATAGTTTATAGTTCAGATTATTTAAGTGAATTCTATCACAAACAAGTTTATTGTATAATTACATTTTACATTATTTTTGTACGGATATTTTATTTAGTTAATTTTTAATTAGTTCTAAATATACTGACAATAACTGATAAAATATATCTTAGAATTTCTTGCCGATCGCACATTTAATATCTACATAAATAGGCACTACATTTTTTGAATTTTGTATTTTTCTTTAAACATGTGTTATAATTGTGATTTCCACACCACGTAATGAATACTTATGGTTTGAATAAAACCCAATCATCGTAAATCTGTCTGCATTGGAACATTCAAAATAACACAATACTACTCTAAATACTTTGTATTATTTTTCCAAAAAAAAAATATAAAATAAAATAAATCAAATAAACAAATATGTACGTCCAAAAACATAATATCATAAAAATTTAAAAGTAAACCACCCGATTTGGAACTTGAGGGTTTATTCAAACGTCATTTTACCACCGTGGAGTTCTTCCAAGGAACCATTATGAATCCGATTGATCTACAAAGGGTTAAGGTAAAACATTTCTTTATTTTATATGTTTCTCTATGTTGATTATCGTACGTTTATTAATTTGTTTTCATTTTGAGTATTTCGTTGACATCTTATTTTGTGCGTGTTTGTCCAACTTTAACATCAACTTTAACCTAAACAAAACCAAAACAAACCAGACTAATTACTTTCTCGATAACATACATAACATAACGAACGATATTTATATATATAAATATATTTAAAAATTGTACCCAATATGTATTAATGTAATGTTTATACTATATGTACTTATGTAAATCATAGCTATAAATGTGCTCATTCTTCATTGTCGCTTTAGTTCTATGGAATAATATAACATTCATTTGTGTATTTATGTGTTGGCGATTTGCAACGCGTTAGAAGCCGCAGCATTAGAGTAACAATTTCTGTGTAAATCGACAAACAGTGGAACACACTCTCATTTACACACACACATACACACACACACACTCACACATACACACTTACACTCACACTTAAGACACAGTCTCTCACAATGCAACACTGAGCCACAGATACACTGTATATTGTTGACGTTATTGTGTATGCAAACATTGATCGTGATTCATTATTAGCTTAAGCGGCATTATTTTCAGCAATTTACGTTAATGTTATTTTAAACTTACTTATATATAAACTATATATATGTATTTAGGTGCTAAGTATCAAATTGCATATATAAACAATATAAATTTCTTAAGTATTCTTACAGTTAAACGAAATTGGCACTTCAACATTCCTTTAACAAATTTAAATACTCTTTAATAATAAGTTTGTAGATTGGAAAACAATTTAAAATGCATTAATCAGGGCTGCAAACAAAACATTTTGATTAGGGGTAAAGTAATAATAATAATTATTATTATTTACATTCTTATAGTTTTATCATTTGATCATCTGTATCATATTATACAATATAATGTTATAAAATGAATTATTATTTAAACTTATTAAATGTTTTCCAAACCATACCAAATTTCTTGGGTTTGCAGCCTTGTAATACTACATTTTTAAGTTTTTCGAAGGAACTTACAGGCTGGTTCCGATACTATTTAATGTTTGCGAAATGCAGAAATCTTATTAAATAATAATAGAGAATATTTCGCATAGATATTCATTTATGACTTTGAATACTTATGTAAATACATATTTGGTTTAATTAATAGTAGAACTGTAGTGGATATGCAATCGATATCTCGACTATGGCTGCATTTTAATCTGCAAACTAAATTAAATTGCCCTTATAAATATAAAGCTTCTTTCTCTAAATCAACAAGAACAAGAACAATAACGTGAATTGTTGTTGTACGCTGTTGTGCTATCGCTTTTGCTTTTTCAATATTCAATATCTATTGTTTTGCGATAAATGGAAAATGGGAAATGCATGGTGCATGTTAGCTGTAACTGCGTTGCATGTTACTGTTTAAGCAACTGGCGGCCCACAAAAGCCGTCAATAGCAAACAGGCTGTAGTGAATTATATGTATATTATCTATTGTGTAATGAACACTTAAGTTTGGCTTTTTAGTTTGTACATATTATACATATATTGTATATTTCGTTGATCCTTATTTATGAGTCTAAAAACACCCTTTAAACTACACGAGTTCTCTGTATACCCGTATACCTTCACATATGCACAATGCTTTTTCAGTTGTTATTATTGTTGATGTTACCTATACCAAATGGAAGTTGAACCGAAAACAAGAAACAAGAAAATTCCAATCAACCAAGCAACCAACTTAACACCAATTGCTTACTGTCTCCCTATCGCCGGTGTTGCCAAAGCTAATCGAAGCCAAGTACTCTTAATGTGTATGCAAGATATCAGATATACTTACTATAAAATACATATTCTATTGTCGATACAATGATCAATACAATCAAACACTTCACTTGTGACATTTCAACTACTTGTACCATAAATAGTTGTGCAGTCAATTTACTTACGTGTTAACCGCTTACTAACTTTACTGTTAATATGACAAAGTTGTACGTGAAGATACATATACATACCATATATATCATAATCACTCAATATAAAGAACACCATACAACTAACAAAACATATGTACTTAACTTACACCTTGAACAGATAAACATAAGAAAACCAAACTTCAAACTTACAATAAACGTCAATAGCCGCAATGACATAGACAAATGACTAACATTTACAAATCTCCTACATTAACACACAATTCTAATGCAACTATTTAGTAATGCCTAATATTAATCTACAAAAGGTACACGAAGCCGATGCCTGCCTGGTGCTAGCTAACAAATATTGCCAAGATCCCGACGCAGAAGATGCTGCCAACATAATGAGAGTCATCTCGATTAAGAACTACAGCGATGACATACGTGTCATCATACAGCTGATGCAGTACCACAATAAGGTAATGTACACTCTAAAGCAGGGATTAAAACCCTAACCGAAACCGTAACCTTTAGCCGGTAAAAACCGATTGAAATTTAAAACCGTAACTGAAACCGTAACCGAAAAAAAAAATTTTCATTTGTCCGAAACCTTTTAACCGAAACTCTTGATACCGAAATAACCGTTTGTAACCGTTTCATTTGTAAGTGCCAATTCTTTTCTTCTGTTCCATCGAATATTCGTTTTCGATAAACTTAGCATTCTGTTAAATTATCGATTGCCCTGCTAACATGAGTTTAAGTTTTTTAGGTTATTGTTATAATCGTAAGCCAGTATAACAGAATTCATAAATCCTTAAAATTATTTTGTACCATTTTCAATAAGGAGGAGTATAATGTTAGACAATTGTGTTTAACATTTATAAACTTCAACTTAACAGAGAGAGTTATATACCGACATATAATAGGTACCAGTATCAGTTTCGGTTCAATTAGCCATGTTAGAATTGGCATTTTATTTGAAAATTCTTAGAAAGTCTAAATTGACAATTTCGATCAAATATAAACTTTAAGATCTTAGCTTGATCTCTCTCTCGAGCAAATACTATGTTTTTGAAAGTATGAACAGAATTGAAGAAAATAAAGTACTCGTAGAAATGTGGAATAATACAATATGCTTAAAAATAATTTTGCAGGCGTACTTGCTGAACATACCATCGTGGGACTGGAAACAGGGCGATGATGTCATTTGTCTGGCCGAACTGAAACTGGGCTTTATAGCCCAGAGCTGTTTGGCACCCGGCTTTTCCACAATGATGGCCAATTTGTTCGCTATGCGATCTTTTAAGACGGTAAGTATAGCCGAATGTGGTAAAAACACCGATGGCTACTCCTAACAATATATACCAGACACAAGAACACAACTCTGGGGCATATTGATATCCAGATATCCGGGCATAATACTTATCAATATTAGCTATTGATGGTGACAATTGCTATGTGAAAAAAGATGAGAAGATGAAGAACATGATGAAGAAGGGGCTGTCAAAAGTCAGTCAAACATATCAATCAATAAATCTATATTATGTATGTACCGTCTTTAACCCCATAGTCGCCAGAAATGCAGTCTTGGACAAATGATTATCTACGCGGCACTGGCATGGAAATGTACACAGAAACATTGAGTCCCACATTTATTGGAATACCATTTGCTCAGGCCACTGAGTAAGTTGCGCAGCGGGCAGTCCAATTTCTATATTCTATATACATATCGTATTGTATCTACTCGTATTATACTCGTACTACCTACTATTCAACTACTTGTTAATCGTGCAGCGTTGAAAATATCGTATCAAAACAAATGAAAACATACAGTAACAAATACCAGATATTACATTACAAATACACAAAAACACACACACACCCAAATACATTTTCTTCTTTATTATCTTTTGATCAGTTCTGATTGATGTTGTAGCTATTTTACTTTGTCTGTTCCTCTCTTTTTATTTTGAGAGATTAAATGTTTCTGATCTCCAGAAGCGTTTAAATGTCTGGTCATTCGTAAATGTATAAAATTGCCTGCCTATGGTGTATTAGTACTTTTTATATTTTATTTATATTTAAACCAATTCAACACAATCAACACACACCCAAACACACACACCCACTTTCACATTAAAGTACACTGTGAAAAAATAAAAAAACTAGTCGGTGTTTTATGCTATTTCTTTGTGTACTTAATGTTCTCTATGTTTTTAAATGCCTTCAGTGTTTGCAAGTACAAAAATGACATTCTTGCTGAATATTGTTTTCATTTCAACTCAGTTCGCAGCCAGACAGCCTCTGTTAACAACAGCTCAACATTTTAGGACACAAATCACATGCTCACACTCACACTTACACTACGATATAGGGATTAATTAAATTAAATACACTAATTATACTATGTGCTGTGCTCTCTAAATTTAGAGCTAAACTATGCCAGCGTGCGTTTAAGTTTATGTTGATTTTTTTATGGTTTATTCTTCTGTTTGAATTTTGCTCATTTGATACAATTTTCGTTTTGGTTTTGGTCGGAAAACTACTACGTCGCTCGTAATATATTTCTCTACAAAGTGCCTATAGATGCTATATAAATATATCCCATAATGCCAATAAGTTTGCTAGAAAGTATAAGACAGCTGTTGAAAGCTTAAAAGCTGTAAGCAAGAGAAGATTGCCAAAGCTAATACCAAATAAAAATCTTACCCACTCATGCACCTTTGAAAATGAAACAAAAGATATAAAAAGAACACAATCACACAAAAACACTGACCCATTGTCCAAATCAGCGGTGGGCACGACAGCTGAATTCGTTAGCAACCGCTGGCTCCCGGAGCCATTGCGTGCCCACCGCTGGTCCAAATGATTAGATATGCCAAAGAGTGACCGTATATATACATATGCCAATTAATAAATGATAAGCCCGTATTTGTAATGCCTTTAAGTGCCTTTTATGTCCAGTTGCGAGAAATGAGCACTACAGTGACACAGATAAATCATCAGCCACACAACCTATCGAGCCCTGAGCCTGATCGATACCAATGTGCATATGAGCCAAAAATACAAATATATATACATATATATCTATATAACTCTCGAATTACACTGTGCCAAATCAAGAACCAGAACAACAGAGAACAAGAACAAGAAACAAACAAACAGAATTTGCCATGTAGTCACATTAGCGAACTTACTAAATCCAAACCACAAAAAAATACCATTTTCTAACTTTCAGTCACCAGACACACAGGCCTGGCAAAATGATTATCTTCAAGGTACAGGGTGTGAGATGTACACCGAAACTCTATCACCTTCATTTACCGGCATGACATTCCCACAAGCCAGCGAGTAAGACTCCAAAATGAGAAATTAGCAAAACAAAATTTACAAAAAAAAAAAAAAAAAAAAAACTAAAAAATTAAATTATTTTAATGAAACAAATGTATAAAAAATACTTTTGCCTTGTACAATATGTTTGATTAATTCCATAATTTATATATTATATTAATTTAATTTATTTGGTTAATTTATTCCGTATACTAATTATACTTGTAACAAAATACTTTTTGTCTCCCATTACTACTTAAGTCCTACTATTTACTCTCTCCTACCAATTAATTTCCTTACTTAGCTACATACATATACTATACTTACTTATATACTAGTTTCAAAACAATATATCAAAGTGAAATGAACTCTAGCAGCAAACATTGATCGACATGTACCTACTACTAGTATATTCAATATTCAATTTTATTTGGTTTTTGGAATAAATAACAATCGCATTGCATCCGTTTGCATCAAGACACTTAACACTACTAGTGAATACTAGTGATCAGACACTAAATACAAAGGTTTGAGCTCGTACTACATCAAGACACCGCTCGCCGCTTTTCACCAGCCACATGCTCCGATTAATCCCATATCAAGCTCGAATATATACATACCACTTAAATAACATATACTCTTACAATACATACATCCGAGTGTACACTATAGTCTACTGTGTGAATTGTACTCAGAAATCAAAAAACCTGCTTATTGCATGTGCGTCTTGTAAGGATCTTAGGCCACGCGCACACTGGCGGCTGAAAGCAGAGTTTATAGGTGAGCTTATCAGCTCGAAAGAAATAAACACACTGCTTGTATGAAAGCGCGCACACTGAAAGCTGAGCTGAGTTATCAGTTTAGTTTGGAAAATATCACCTCGTCTATAAGCTCAGCTTTCAGGCGACAGTGTGTGTCTGGCCCAACTTTTAGTGTAAACCAATTCAACGCCATTCCACCACACGCTCAATAGTCGCAAAAACCACACTGACCAAGTGGACTTTTCCGAAATAATTAATATAGTTTTTAACACCTTTTTTTTAAAATCATTTTTTAGTTCACTTTTTCTACACGAATCTGTTTTGTACGCATTTTGTGTCGCATGTGATAATTATAGTAATAATCGTAGTCAATTCTCAGAATTGTGTCGTGCAAATATGTTTTCAACGCACATTCGCCAAACGCATGTCAAGTTTAACAAGGTTTAGCTACACTGTGTAGTGTAGTACTATTTAACTAGATTTAACTATCTTAATAAACTTAATACCCAAATATGCCAATAGTTCAAATAACTTATATGTATCTCTTTCCGCGCCTGTAGATTGTGTTTCTCCAAGCTGAAGCTTCTGCTGCTCGCCATTGAGATCAAGGGCGCTGAAGAAGGTGCAGATAGCAAAATTTCAATTAATCCCCGTGGCGCCAAGATTCAGGCGAATACGCAGGGATTCTTTATAGCACAAAGCGCTGATGAAGTCAAGCGGTAAGTTGACCAATTCAATTAAAGTGAAAAACGTCTATAATGAACTTTTTTTTACAGTGCGTGGTTCTATTGCAAGGCCTGTCATGAGGATATCAAGGATGAGACACTCATTAAGAAGTGCAAATGCAAAAACTGTAAGCAAACTTTTGTACCATATTATTGTCTCGATAAATCGTATCTATAATATGTATATGATTTTTTGGTTTAATTTAATTTAATTTTTTACTTAAATATTGTATTTCATTTATTGATTTCGTTTTTATCGAGGTTTACGTGAAACAGCCAAACTTTAAACTTTAATCATTAAGTACAGGAATCAAATAGCTTTAAGTTTATTCTCACAAAGATTTAGGCAGTCTATATATAATGTTACTAAGCCAACGAACTTAATCATTCAATTTAAGCAGCGTCCCAACTATATATTCAATTCCGATCTATATATCTACTACATAAGTATCTCTATTTATAATTATCTCAAATTAATTCCTATCTAAACATACGAAAACTCATAACTATAACTATTTGTATTGTGTCTTTATTCTTGAACTTATTAAAAACTCATTCCTTTTATTATATATTCTTTGTACCACATATTTAAATGTATTGTGGTGCTTGTGGCCCCTCAAAATATCTACTTAACTGAAACATCAACATCAACACCAACTACGACTTCTGCTCATAACTGCACATTTCAATACATAAAAAATAAATACAAAAACTATTGACGAATGTCTAAATGTTACATACGTATATTTATATCAATCTATTTGTGTGGATATAAATGCGTATGACCTGATCTGCATTCGATATCGATATTTAATGTAATACACAATAATACAAATAAATGTCATAACTTTGTCCCACAGTGACTGTCCAGCCCAGGAGCAAATTTGATGACTTAGGTAATTCAAAATTATTCAACACAACGTTCTTTCCAAAACAAACAAAAAATAAAAACATACACACACACTAACAACATTTAACAACACAAAAACAACGACCAATGCCACAACCACCCACTGAGTTTTGAAGTTTTTTATCTAAATCCAACTTTGTTTAATGTACGCAATTTTACAAATTTGTTTTGTTTGTATGTACTTTAAATACAGCAAAAAGTAAATCGCCAAATATTCATACAATAATAATAATAATACATATATGTTTGCCCAAAATCTATTCTATCCTCTTTTTTGAATCCTCAATTATTCTCGTATACTGCGCACTTCACCTTCTATAGGTACACTGTAAAGTTCTCTTTATTTCTTTTTACATTTATAAATCGAACCGATTTATTAATTTGTTAGAAAACTGTGCAATTACTTTCAGCATTTTTGAAGAGTGTGCAGTCATGATCCTCTTAAGCCCCACCCCCAGATTCACAAATACTAATTCACAAATACATTCTTTGAATATCCGTCCTGTCCCGTAACTTTGGATATGTGTGCAGTTCATTTTTGAACACTTTTTATTATGATATGCGCCTCTACTCGTATATAACCCGCCACGAAAATTACATCGGCTCTACATATATTCTTTTTACATATATCCTCCTTATTTTTTTTTTGATGGCTTAAACAATGTACCCTCGTACTGTAAATATGTTTGTGCAATATGCAACCTCTGTTCATATTTTATTTAATTTTTGTTGTGGAATTAAATACTATCAACAATTATTGCCACAGCATTTATTACAATTTACAATTTTCATATTCAATTTAAGACTTCATTATGAAAGTACATTGTGTTTATAAAGCGGAAATAATTGTATTATTTTCGCTTGTTTTATTTTAAATGCTTCGAGCCATGTGTGGACCGTTACACAATTTTATTTCCTTGAGCCCAAATCTAAATAGTTGTCAAAAATATTATTTCAATTTAAAGAACTTGTTGTGCATGGAAACATGGTACACATGCATTTTATCTTTTTCATTTCGAGTATTTTTAAGGACAAAGAATTGAAAGGTGCACAATTTTAAAAATCTGTCTCGTTAACCCATTCTCTGCCTCCTTCTTTTTAAAAATTCTCTCTCTGTAATATTTTTATCTACTTTACGTATAAGAATGTTGGAAAAAACATATTCAAAAAGAAATGAAGTGCATGGAATTGAGCACAAAAGTCGATTTATTCCACACTTTCGCCACAAAAAAACTCTAAACTCTATTTTTTGATAAATATTTTTGACTAATTTTTGCAGATCTAATTTATAATTCCCTTACTAATTTAAACTTCAATTATAAATTCCTATTATTACTAGTAGCCATAAGTTATTCAAATGCTGCGTTGTATTCTTCCACCACTTGAAGCCAAACAATATATGTATATTTTTAAGTTTTCTTTATCTTCTTGGCGTGGCACTTACTCCACTTAAATAATATCAAATAACCCAATTATATAAGATACTTATAATTAATTGTAAATAATACATAAACATAAGCGTAGATGACCCTTCCAACCGAAACAAAATGTGTAAATAATCTTAACGCAGATTAACTAACTTTAGCATATTATTCATCACTCGTGTTGTCCATCATCGAGTATTGAAGTTTATGTATTTGATTTCTATGTAGAATAACACTACTATACTTATACAGATATGTAAATAATTGTACTTAATGTTACTATAAATTAGATGCAATGTTATTAAGTAGTTAGTAAGTTTCCAATGTTTGCCAATGTTGCCTGCGTCTTCTGGCTTAAAAGATAATGCGCTCCTTGGCTGGGAATCCCGGACACAGATACAGCTGCAACATTTATACATAACTATATATAGTGTCTAGTGGTTAAGATCCATACCCAAAGGTTCATTTATTTTGTGTTTGAGTGTACAAGTTTTGTGGTTCTGAAATCCCTCAACATATTACAGATGTGGGCATGATTATGATGCAGACAGGGATGGTCAACCAAGGCATCACATCGGTGATGAATACAATGGAGGGTACGCTTTAAATCTATATGCAAAAATGAACAAAACAAAAAACCGTAAACCTAAAAACCGAATTACCATAATAATTACAAGTTTATTGTATAGCCAAAATAATAATTTATTTGTTGCTGCTAAAGTGTTGAACCGCATTCCTAACCGTATTCAATTTGAAAGTAAAAAAAACGCATACCAAAACATTTGAAGATTATAACTTTGTTTTGCTGAGTGTATCTAAAATTCGGAAAATCTAATTTTTTCTTTAAAACAAAAAAAAAAGTATGATAAATTAAATCAAATTTAAAACTAAAAATACTAAACCCAAATTTAATTTTAAATAAAACTATGCTTTGAGAATTCGAAGACAATTATAATAAATGCCCGTTGTAATTAATTATTATATTAAACAGGCCCCTCCTCATCCTATATGTATCTGTGTTCTACTCATTTATGCTATAAGAGCCCAGCTACTAAATGCCCGCTACAAACTCAAAACTTGAATTCGAATATATGTACAAGTAAATGCCATAATATAATCCTAGCCCTGCTTAACTTGAATGGATACAATCAGACCAGTAAATGATGATAATGATCTAAGGCAGAAAAGGTTTGGGATCTAGTGGGTTTATTTGCAATAGGTCGAACAATTACAGGCAGAGTATTCATTTATAGCTCTGTTGCTCTCTCTGTCGCTCTTTTATTATCTGTATCTTTCTCCCTTTCCATTTCTCTGTCGTATTCTCAGTATAAATATAACATCATATAGCGTTCCATTAGTTTGCAATTTCTGAGATTTCTGGTTTGGTTCTTCTTCTTCGTCGAGCGCATAATGTCATAATATCAGAAGATCATAACTAGTGAATATTCTATACACACTCGTACTTACAATCATATATCTTACCTTAACATACGTTAAATGAAAGTAAAAATTGAAGTACAGCGTGTGACGTGTGATTTATTTATACATACATATATATATATTAATTCATTCATTTTTTAAGAGAACTTTTCTTTTTAAATTAGGTGTTATATGATATTATTATTTTCATATTATACTTATATAAATTATGGTATAAGTTCATTTGTTTAAAAGAAAAAAAACAATATGAAAACCAACTCATTACCTTACCATCATTTACCTATTCACACAAATCCTATACAATTCTGTTTTCATGAAACAAAACAGTGGCCACCTTCCGGAAAGGCGTCCGAGCCGTACAAATGGTTGGACGTGCAAGTACGTATAACTCTCTCTACTCTCTCTACTCTGTCTCTCTCTCTCTCTCGCTCTATTTCTCTCTTTCTCTCTCTATACATACATATATCTTCCCCATGTTTCTACTCTACTGTAAATCTATAAGCATACGAAACATACTTTAAAATTTAAACATTACCAAGACAAATTAGAAATACAAAATATCACTTTACATACTTGTAACATTTATTAACCCAGTCAACTAACAGCAATTGCTATTGCTCAGCAGTTTTAACTTTAAACAGTCCATAAATCAGACTGAATCTCAAATGAGACCCATAAAAACGTTAAAGATACAAGAATACACATTCTCGAGATAATCAACCCAATACACAGACAGGGATCAAAAACTCACACACTGACTAATGCACACACATAACAACAACAACAATACCCAAAAAAGATCACACATATGTTTGTAGACACGTTCTCACTTACGTAATCGTTTCTTCTGGTTCGTTCTCGTAATTGTGTACTTTCATAATTAACTTTTATCTTAACTACTTAGTGTGTGTGTGTGTGTGTAGTAAAGTCGATAGTTAAATTACAATTCAAATTCAAATTTGTTTCCGAAATAAATAATTCAAGAATTATCCCAATATAATACATACATATGTATTCCATGCTACAATCTTGAAAACATTAAAAATCCATATACAGTTGATATATATTTATACTACATCTTTTACATCTCTTAAATACAATATCGTTCATACTCGTATATCATATTCTGTACATATATATTTTTCGTATAACTGTCATAAAACACGTACTATCTTTTTATTTTAAATCGAAGCGATACTCAATCTTATCTTATTCGTTTTTATGTCTCGGGTTACCGATAGATTAAAAAAAATGTAGATACCGGTCTTACACTTACAAACGTACACCAGAAGTATAACTGAATTACAGCAAAACATATAGAACTTTGAGCGAAACTTATTCAAATCTATCTGTTATATAAGCTTTCATTAAAAAAAAACACACATTTTATGTAAAATGAATAATAAATTAAATACACTACAATTTTGACTCTGGGGTTTGCTCTTTTTTTTATGTGTACATATCATACTTCTACATACTTCCCCACTTGTACCTGTACTCGTTTGTACCAACTACTTCTACTTCTACATACTTCTACTACTACTACTACTACTACAATACTCGTACTATGTATTTATATGTCTGTGTGTGTGTGTAGAAGACGATGAATACTCGTTGTCAAGTAAGTCAAACTAACTCAAGTTAATTCATATACTCGTACTCGAAAACAACAAATTATGTTTCAAATCGCATTTGTATTTGTCATGGAAACATTTATTTAGGATTCACATATTAGAATTTATAAATTTCCCAAGTATTTTCTTTAGTGTGCCAGTGCACGTTATTTACTTATTATTATACTTATATCTTTTCAGTGTATTCTTTTCATTTTTGACTTTCCAGTACTTCTTCATACTTATTGGAGTCGATTGTGTCGTTTGTGTTGTAATAGTTTCTATTTTGGTTTCCTTGAAACTCCATAAATACTTTTAAATTGAATTGAATTTCTAAGCAAAAATTTAAAGAAAGCATTGCAACTGTAGAAAATGTTCTTATCACACTTTCAATCATGATCTACAGCTGTCCTGCCGCCAATCGTCAATGCACAACATTAAAATATACGAAGCAAGCTTTGATATATTATATATTACAAAACTCTTATACTAGCAGTTGGACAAGAAATGCATACTAAGTTCTATCTCCTATGTTATAAAGAATATGTTAAAATAATATTAATTAGTTGAGATCTTAATTATGAGAGATGTTTTTAGGTAGACAAGTCTTAAAAATGGGTGTTAGATTTCTGCTGCATATACTAATAGTCAAACTAAACTGCTTTTTAAATCGAAACAAACAACTAATAGATAAAAGCTAATATTATATATATTTGTCAAAGACGCTTTCATTGTAACATACATAATACTTAAGATCTTAAGTATAATCTCATATTTCTCGTATTCGTATTTGCAGTGTCTTGCCAATAAATAATGCCAAGAAATATTATTAAAGATAAAATGAAACTTATATAAAAGTTGTATTCAATGGCAATGTGCCAATGCCAACGCCTGCTTATCCTGCTTTCTGTAGTGTATTATAGTGTAATGAAATTTACAATGTTTACTTACTTTTATACTATTACATCTCACAATTGCTTGCATGTTTTTAATGCCTTGCTTTTAAATGCACTAACTATATATGAATGTTCAAACAAATATATATAAATATATATTAATATGAGCCCCAATGATTAAATTTCCTGAATTCATTTCCCAAGATCATTTTGAACACTTTCTTTGGTATGACTTTCGGTTGAAACACACTTTTCAAACTACTTGGGTTTTTCAACACTTGCCCGTCAAATTTGTATATGATTTTCAAAAGTTACTTACTTGCTTTTATGTACAATTGCAACTTTTAAAATTTTGAGTTCTTACAAAACACGGAAAAGCAAATTAAAAGCTTCACATTAAAAAGAGCATTGAATTTTACACCAAAAAAAAAATAAATAAATAAGGAAACCCAAAAACAAAACACAAAATTTGAAAATGATTACCTGAAGCTGTGCGATAACAATACCAAAAATATCTTACAGATGAACACCATCCTGCACCCACATTTACGCCACCAGATCTGCCCAAGCGGGTGCATGTGCGTGGATCTGTATCGGGTAATGTCTCACAACCAGCTTGTATAAGATCTAAAATCGAAAGTCACAAGACAGTGCTAAATACAATATCATACTATACCTAAAAGTCTGCCAAAAAATGTACACGAAAGAGAAAGGTTATTTTGACCACACAGAATTCCCGTCCCCAAGAAGCATTCTACATAATTTTGTTTTATACACACATGCATACATACACTGACGCTCAACTTAATGGGAACAACATATCGAAAAATTAAAATGGGAGTTCGCATTCAAAATCTAGATTTTTCAAACTGATCAATTATAAAATCAGGATTTTTGAGGAAAAACTTTGAGCTTGTTAACTATCGATAATTTATTTTTTTAAATAAAAAATAAGTCGCAATAGCCCAACAACAAAAACGACACACAAAAAGGGCTAGATCAGCTTTACAGCTATTTTGTGACTTTTTCGACTTAGAATTCTCAACTGGTTCTAGTGTCTCTAAAACGACATTAGTCTTGGATCCATGCTCCTCGCATTTGTTTATATAGTGTCATATCGTCATTGATCGGACCTCCAGTCAGCTAAAACTCACCTACAAAAATAAATTAATTTTAATCCAATTAGTTGATAGTCAGTGTATTTATCAAATAATAACACGAATTTCATTTCATTTGGTATATTTTTATGTACGTATGTCCTTATTTGCCTTATCATTTGTAGTCCATTCATGAAACGCAAATACTCTGAACTGGCAATTTGTCCAATGCCTCATTCAGTGATTTAATTGATCAACTAATAATCAAATGAAGTAACAGTCATTACGATTAGATATTTATGCGTTATATCTGAATTCTACATAAAAATAAATTGTTATTTGCTAATGTAAAAATGAGAAATAATCCCTTTCATCAATATTATAAATGTTTATAAGTATAATCCATCTATCTATCAAAGAACTGCTAACTCTGTTCTTAACAATCATTTGAACTTGATATTGATTATAATTATTGATGTCTACTTATTTAACGCATTTTAACTTTACTTTTGTAAACACTTGTGTGTGCGTGTGTGTGTTGTGTTTTGCTTTGCCTAAAATATATTTGCTTGTTAAATACTCTGTTTATTTCATGTGTCCACATACAAATCGCAGCTACAAATCCAAATCCAACAACTACAAAACTAACAATAGAAACCAACCTTTAGTAACTGCTCACTTCCTAATGCGCGGCTCAAAACTACCTTTCTTGATTAACTTGACCAATGTATGACTGACAACTAAAATTTTCCCAAGCACTTTTGCCAGCGAAAAAGCTATAACATAAAGCATACTAATCGATTATATATATCTGGTCTTTCTCTCGCTCTCGCTCTCGTTCTTTCTACCTGTGTTTTGTTTACAACCGCTGTAAATGTTATGTTAACAACCAATGCCAATTGCCAATTGCCAATTGCAACGCAAACGCCAACGTCAACTGCAAATGCCACAGGTGATATAACACGTGACAGAGAAGATACAAATCGTAAGTTTCATATTCATAACTTGGTTTAGACTTAAGGCCGTGTGCTCCTTAACTTATGGATGGTCATTCAACTGCAACTGCAACTGCAACTCAATCCGTGTCCTTCTCTTATCTCTTCTCTCTTCAGTACTCAATCGAAATGTGCGACGTCCGAACGGCACTGGCAACGGAACTGGTGGCATGCATCATATGAATAACACGGCAGCTGCTGCTGCGGCCGCTGCCGCTGCGGGCAAGCAGGTGAACAAGGTGAAGCCCACGGTGAATGTGAGCCGGCAGGTGGAGGGGCAGGTCATATCGCCGTCGCAGTACAACAGGTGAGTGACTCGACTTGTGCCACATTCAACATAGTCCGAGCGTACACAAATGGGCGGGGGAGCACGGAAGTAATCATACTTACTTCTTACTCGTACTCGTACTCGTACTCGTACTTGTACTCGTACTCGTACACCAAACAAAACAGAAAGCACTCGGTTTCAATTACTAAGTACAACAATATATATACAAAGTATCTTAACATAAGCAACAACAACACAACAAATCGGTAATTGAGCAAAGCAACAACAACACTTTAGGCCTTTGCTGTTCAGCTGCATTCTATAATTTCCCTTCAGTTTCTTACTTTGCAATACATCAACACAAACTAATCGTAATCCTATTATTTAAGTTTAATCA
Source organism: Drosophila quinaria (assembly GCA_035047525.1). Classification (NCBI taxonomy): domain Eukaryota; kingdom Metazoa; phylum Arthropoda; class Insecta; order Diptera; family Drosophilidae; genus Drosophila; species Drosophila quinaria. The sequence continues at coordinate 339,193 of JAWNPO010000436.1, forward strand.
CCATGTCATTATTTGTTTTTTGTTTTTTTTTTGTTTTTATAATTAATTTATTTTTTCTACACCTAACAAAACACAAATACTCAGTTTGATGGCCTTCAAAGTGGCCCGTACATATGTAAATGGTCTTTAACTACGTATATATAATAAAACCTATATTAATACTCTTAACACCCAAAACAAAACTGTCTCATTCACATGTTTAAAAGAATGAAATAAAAACAACACAAAACAGAACAGAACAATTAACAATTATTTTTAACCAGTCTAAATGTATAAAAAACAAACAACATTTTGTTTCAGGCCACCAGAAAATGATGCTAACCCTTATGCGGGCTATCAACTTGCTTACGAAGTTAAAAAGCTCATGTATGCGTCCATAATTTCCTAGAAATTTTACTTAAAAACAAACTACAAAACAATACAAAACAATACAAAAAAGCCAAAGCGTTTTTTTATCTTAGTATTCGTAAATACTTAATCAAACTATGCGCATTTTGTTAAACTCACTTAATTAATTGGTTGATTGAAAGATATTCCATCAATAATCAATACCAAATAACATATTATATCATAAAAACTCGTACTCGTAATTCTACGTATGCGTAATATTCTTTCACATTGCTCTCTGTGTGCGTTTCTTTATGTAAATGTATATTGTATGTATATGAATATGTATGTGTACGTGTGTCTATCTCCGTGTGTATGTATGTATGTGTGTGTGCGTGTGCATCCAAAAATTTAGTTACTATACTTTCACGGTTGCCATGTGATGAAAATATGTAGTTGTATCACATATAAAAAAAACAATTAGCATTCTCAATCAAAATGTACCAAATTATTACTGTGTACATTTTTTATATATATTTTTTACTTAATTTATTTATTTTTGAAGAAAAAGTTATCAAAGAATTAAAAATGTACCAGTTTTAGTACAACTGTACCACATGTGGCAACCTAACATCTTTTTCTATCATCAATCTATATTTGCATCATTTTGCCTGTATCTTTCGCTCTGTCTCTCTATCTTTCTCTCTATAAATTTTGTCAGTGTAACTTTTAGTTTCTCGATGTCTGCGTGCCACTAACTACTATAACTTAGCTATAACTGAATATGTCAATATTGAGTTAATAAAATACATAACGTGTCATCGCATCTGTAACTATAACTATTTTTTTTTTAATATTAACAATTTTGCATCATTTAAATTGTTGAGATCACATTCATTTATGTATATACAATTGTATATTTTTCATCATACTGAAAAGAAAAACTTTGTTAATAGACACGTTTAATTGTTTAAGATATGTTAATTAAATAAGCTTGAAATGAAGGAAATTTTTTTTTAATTTTCTTATTTACATTTAAATTTTTTTCATTCTTGTTTACAGAACAGAATCTTCTAAAAGTTCAGTAAAGATTTCTTTACTTTCAACATCTGAACTTTAGCCTGAATTGATTATTTTGATAACTACATTTTAATGTTATTAAGAGGAACCAAGATATGAATTAAAGCCCAGAAGGTTCATACAACCAAAAATGTTAGGAAATTAAATATTAGATGCTCATAGAAAATCATATGAGAAGAAAAAAATAAATAAAAGTGAATTACTTGAGCAATTACAGCAGCAATCAGAAATAAGTTTGACATTTCGTTCTTTTTATTCTATTTGTCCGACTGTAACTGATAATTGTTATTAAAGTGTTGATCGATATAACTTGGTTATTTATGATATATATTTATGATATAGGATTTCTCCAATTCGGTCACTATAAACTATTTCGTACTTCGTACCAACAATCTAAAATATTAGTAGAACTTCTAAGTATCTGAATTGATTTTATTGTTTCTCTCATTCAATATTTACCTGAGCTCTTTACTTTCTTTTAAAAAGAACTTGAACATTTTATTTTGTTTTCTTCTAAAAGGAATTGTGTGTGTATAGTGTATATCGGCGGGGCAGGATTCGCATGTGGCTTGTCCCTGTCCTTGTGCATGTCCGACACTTTACACTCCAATTTATACTTACACTCGAGGGCGTCCGCATATGACCAGAAGAGATTTTTGCGTTCATCGCCGGGTTATTCAGATTAGTTGATTTTATTCATACATAACAAATTTGATTGGCATTTCTTTTCATATTCAATTCATATTCGCATTTGTGTTTTGGTACTCGTAATTTCGCAACTATTGTTATTAGCACAATCTCTCTTTTCTAAGTAAATACAAACAATTATAACTTTAGCTATTTCTATCGTATCAAAAACACTATATTTTTTAAATTTAACAAGCTCCAAGTACTCGTATTTAAGTACTTTTACTTTTCATTTTTTGAACGAAACTCGTACTAGTAGCGTTACGATGAACACTTTGCATTTGGATGTAGCGTTTAATTTTTGATTGGTTCGATAATCTGATATGCCACGAAAAATCCGAAAAGAAAATTTTGCAAGAAATATTGACTTGATCACACGGTTAATGCATTTCTATAATTTGCTCGCCTCCAGGCCAACGAGTCGCAGCTCCGGCACAGGCACACAGAATCAAAACGGCGGAGTCTCGTTGCCCGCCGGAATTGCGGATGATCAGTCCAAGGACTTTGATTTCGAGAAGACAGAAATGAAGTACGACTCGACGGGCATGTTTCACTGGAGTCCGGCGAAGAGCTTAGAAGACTGCATATTGGTAGGTTATATAAACTAGTTTAGTAAACGGTTATTTATTTAATTAAATTTAAATATAATTTAAATTGATTTCTTATATAATTTTAATTTAATTTAAATTTATTTTTTATTTTATTTTCATTTAATTTTAATTTAATTCTTATTTAATTCTAATTTAATTTTAATTTAATTTTTATTTAATTTTAGTTTAATTTTAATTTCAATTTAATTTTAATTTAATTTTAATTTAACTTTAATTTTAATTTAATGTAAATTTAATTTTAATTTAATTTAAATTTAAATTTTAATTTAATTTTAATTATTTAATTTTAATTTTAATTTAATTTTAATTTAATTTTAATTTAATTTTAATTTAATTTTAATTTAATTTTAATTTAATTTTAATTTAATTTTAATTTAATTTTAATTTAATTTTAATTTAATTTTAATTTAATTTTAATTTAATTTTAATTTAATTTTAATTTAATTTTAATTTAATTTAAATTTAATTTTAATTTAATTTTAATTTAATTTTAATTTAATTTTAATTTAATTTTAATTTTAATTTTAATTTAATTTTAATTTAATTTTAATTTAATTTTAATTTAATTTTAATTTAATTTTAATTTAATTTTAATTTAATTTTAATTTAATTTTAATTTAATTTTAATTTAATTTTAATTTAATTTTAATTTAATTTTAATTTAATTTTAATTTAATTTTAATTTAATTTTAATTTAATTTTAATTTAATTTTAATTTAATTTTAATTTAATTTTAATTTAATTTTAATTTAATTTTAATTTTAATTTTAATTTTAATTTTAATTTTAATTTAATTTAATTTTTAATTTTAATTTTAATTTTAATTTTAATTTAATTTTAATTTAATTTTAATTTAATTTTAATTTTAATTTTAATTTTAATTTTAATTTTAATTTTAATTTTAATTTTAATTTTAATTTAATTTTATTTTTTTTAAATTAAATTTAAATTAAATTTTAATTTAATTTTAAATTAATTTTAATTTAATTTTAATTTTAATTTTAATTTAGTTTGACTTTTATTTAATTTTAATTTAAATTCAATTTAATTTTAATTCAATTCTGATTTAATTTTAACTTAAATTTAATCTTAAATTTCATGCCATATTAACTTTATTTATATTTAAACTTAATTTTAATTTATATTAAATTTAATTGTAATTTAATTCTAAATTATATTCTTTGACTTGTAGGATCGCAATCAGGCAGCCATGACGGTACTGAATGGTCATGTGGTTGTTTGCCTGTTCGCCGATCCGGATTCACCGCTGATTGGATTGCGGAATCTGGTGATGCCGCTGCGTGCATCCAATTTTCATTATCATGAGCTCAAGCATGTGGTAATTGTGGGCTCCGTCGATTATATACGACGCGAGTGGAAGATGCTACAGAATCTGCCCAAAATATCGGTGCTCAATGGATCGCCGCTGAGTCGAGCCGATTTGCGTGCGGTCAATGTCAATTTGTGTGATATGTGCTGCATATTGTCTGCTAAAGTTCCTAGTAACGATGATCCCACACTGGCCGACAAGGAGGCCATTCTGGCCTCGCTCAACATCAAGGCCATGACCTTTGACGATACAATTGGTGTGCTCAGTCAACGCGGACCGGAGTTCGACAATCTGAGCACGACCGCCGGCAGCCCCATTGTGCTGCAGCGTCGTGGATCGGTTTATGGTGCCAATGTGCCCATGATAACAGGTAAACTGCATCGCACTAAGTTGGCCGAGTTTACGAACGACCGAACGAAAAGCGTCCCACTCAAAGCGGTGCTTATGAGACTGATCAGGCCCTTAAAAATGGGGATACTTAAAGGAGGGATCAAGGGACCATGATCAGTCTCATACACTGCCTAGAAAATAACAAAAAGAGGCGTATTACTAACTGGACACTGTCCATTTATTGTTGTTGGTTGTCGTTTAAAGAACTGGTCAATGATAGTAACGTGCAGTTTCTCGATCAAGACGACGACGATGATCCAGATACTGAACTGTATCTAACGCAGCCTTTCGCCTGCGGCACTGCGTTCGCAGTGAGCGTGTTAGACTCGCTGATGTCCACGGTAAAGTCAAGATTCAAAATAAAGTCTCAGTTGTTCCAATTCCTCTTTATTACATGGTTACCACTCTCTTTTTTTTTGGATTTTTTGGTTTACTGTTTTTCGACATCGCAGACATACTTCAATCAAAATGCCTTAACGCTGATACGATCGCTGATAACAGGCGGCGCCACTCCTGAACTGGAACTGATCCTTGCAGAGGGGGCCGGCCTGCGGGGTGGCTACAGTACCGTCGACAGTCTGAGTAATCGCGACAGGTAATAGCATTAAAGAGGTTTCCAATCATAGTCAACATATTTAAAAACAAAACAAGTGGGAAAGGCTATAGTCGAGCTCCCGACTATAGGATACGCGTTACTTATTTTAATGAATTTTTAAATATTTTTTATTGCATGCTTTTAGGCACTTGTACTCTTTAAAAACTTTAATTAGCCATTCCCACCTTTCTATTTGTCCGATATTGTTATGATTTAATAGGATGATATGATAATAATAGTAGTTAACGATAATTATTAAAAAATTCCTAATATCTTGTAAACTATCTTTGAAAAATGTTACTTTTCGAACTCGGTTTCGAAAACGTTTCGAAAATTCATTTTAAGTATTTCAGGTTGAAGAAGGTAAATTTGATGAAAACATCGTTGTTCGAATTTTATTATTCAATTGAAGCAACTCAACAATTTTCGATTTCGAGAGCTGGAATCGATATCAAAAGCTAAATGTAGAATGCAGAACAGATCGATTTCGTTATGTATAAAATACTTTATCGATGCTTTTAAAAATAATCATTTACAAATATACTTTAACTATTTAAAGTTGAAGTTGTAATGTTAAATGGTTCTTAAATTATTCAACATTATTATAGTTTTTAGTTTATAAACTTAATTAATTATTTTAATGCTTTAAATGGCATTTATTTTCAAATCCGACGACTCTAAAGCACACGCTTCAAAAACGACAATTTTTGTCGATTTCGGAACAGCAATCGACTCGTTTTGCGGCATTTCGACTCGTTATCAGAATTCGGAACAGTCCCTAATATACATTTAAATAAGTAACGGCTATCCTATCCCTTGTCTGGAGATCGACTATTTCCGCTTGTTTTTAAATATATTGTATTCGTAAAGAATCAATCACTAAAATCTAAATCTCAGGTGTCGCGTGGGTCAAATCTCGCTGTATGACGGACCACTTGCTCAGTTCGGTGAATGTGGCAAGTATGGCGATCTGTTTGTGGCTGCTCTCAAGTCGTATGGGATGCTGTGCATAGGACTCTATCGGTTTAGGGATACAAGTTCTAGCTGCGATGCGAGCAGCAAACGTTATGTAATAACCAACCCACCCGATGACTTCTCATTACTGCCAACAGATCAGGTAAATATTGTGAATTCCACTCCATCAACTTATTTGAACATTTTGTAAATCTTAAATTTCGTATCGTTAGGTATTCGTTTTAATGCAATTCGATCCGGGCTTGGAGTACAAGCCACCAGCGGTGCGTGCACCTGCGGGCGGTCGCGGCACAAACACACAAGGCTCCGGGGTCGGAGGGGGCGGCTCCAACAAGGATGATAACTCTTGATTGTTACTGTGTAGCGCCTTAACTGATGGTCCTTATTCGTACATTTGAACGATGGAGAAGTTAATTGTGGACAGAGCATCGTATTTATGGCACAAGTATTGGCATAAGATTTGGCTCAAATTGCACCCCAATAGGCGCATTCAAGTTTAGCTATAGGCAATATCATACCTAAAGACATGTACCTAGGGAAAATGTAACTAAATCAAAAGCATGGGCCAATTTTCTTAAGTTACTCAAAATTTTTTAAGCAAGTGTTACAAATGCGATGCTCTGTACTTTTATATTTGTGGATTCAATAATATAGAATACTGTGCAACAACAAGAAGAAAAAGCAGAACCGTAAACGATCAACATGTTACCGAAGTTTCCACAAATGTAAAAGCCACAAATTTTCATCACCATATATGTAAATAAAGAAAGAACAACTTCTTTGATATCCATCGTTCAAGTGTCAGCTGATTGCTTCCCACACCATTCCGTATGCCTTTTAGAACCTTGAAATTACAATTATCGTATATATATATATATGTATGTATCTATTATTTTCTTTATATTTTATATTCTATTGTCTTTTATATATTCAATATTTTCAACATACATTTATTTTTCTGTAATTATGTTTCTTATTATTTATAGTTAACCTTTGATTTCCTAATTTCTTTGTAATAGTTTATTGCTACCTCCAAATAAATATCAGTAAAACAATCTTTATTTAATACTCTTGATTTGAAAGCAACAATCATTAGTTATATATTTACAAGGGGTATGTATGCATTTAATTATCGATTAATTAATTAATATGCTCACTTTTCTTTACTGTCATTATTATTATCATATTATTGTCATTATCATTGTCAACTCTAATTTCATGATCAATTTGTTTGCATTATGAGTTCACTTCATGGCGCTATCATTGCATAACAAATCAATTGAACAATTCGATATGAAAATTCATCTTAATGGTGTGATGTAAGCAATTGGGAACCATTAGTGAGGTAAGCTACACATTAAACAACAACAACAACTAAAACCAAAACAAAACTTACAACTAACAAATTGAAAGGAAGGGAAAGAACGCAAGAAAATGTAAGAAATCTAAGAAAATGTAAGGAACTAAATATGTAAATCTAAGGGCTGCATTACTACTGTATTTAAAATACAAATAAGTACTCACATACGTATTGACTCGTACATTCAAATATGCAAAACTATGCGATACATTTGCAGACACCAACAACTCTTTAATATCTTAAGTGTCTAAGCAGCAACTTTGACTTATACATACATACAGATACACATACACAAATATACAGATACACAGATACACAAATACATTTATGAGAAATGTTTGACCGGCACATGTACATTTTTCGTAGAAATGGAAAATGTGAAAACGACAAGAAACAAAAAGAAAACCAAAACTTGTGTCAGCATTCAAGTTCAAAAACTGCATTTAGATGTTTCTGAGCATGCGCAAAAAAAGATTTATATAAACATATTATAATAATTTAATTATAATGTTAGCCGAAACACAAGTAATTCTTAGCGATATTTAAAAACAAATAATAATGAAAACAGCAAGAATATAAATAAAATAATACAAGAAAAAAAAAATAAAAACAACAATCAGCTACATCTTGAGTATCTATGGCAAATAGTAAAAAACCGTACTCAATTCGGAATTTTATAGAAAAAAACGTTAAGGCGCAAGCCTTATTAAAAATGAGAAAAAAAACACAAGCGGTTGTTTCAACGAAAAGATTCTTATTACATACTTAAAACATCCCATATATAAATACATTTAAAGTTGCGCGAATATCAATTCAAATGAAGAATATAAACAATGAAAATCGATAGACATATTGGAACTTAATCGTACATATTCTTATAACATAATTACACTAGATTTTTCAGTTTATCAACTTCGAAATGTCATTTCTCTCTTTGAGTACTTATGTATATGTGCACATTTGTGTATTGGCAGTAGAATTTATGTGTGCTTTTCAAATAAATGTATTTTGAAATGATTCCAATTCAATAAATTCAAGAATTTTCCGCATAAACGCTGCCACAAACAATACATTAACACTAAAATACAAAAAAAAAAGGAAAATCTTAAATGTAAGTAGCGCATTCAAATCAATGTTATTCAGATATTGGTAAATTTAAAATGCTGCTGAAAATGTTTGTAAATCAGCAGTTGATAAAATGTAGCTAGTAATATTTTTAGTGTATGATGACGATGATGATTAGGATGATGATTATGATGTACTCGTATGCGCTTTTTACGTGCGTGCCTATTGCGATTTACGAGCAGCAGCTGTGGTGTTCTAAACAAATTTTTTTAGAATAATTAAATGAAATTACATGTATGTATGTATGTGTATGTTCGACTAGACCGAAAGATGAACTTTTAGTCCACCGTTTCTCAACATGTCTCCTTGTCTCAAGCTCTTCTTTAGACTTTCACGTGCTTGCGCTTAAGCCGCTAATAAAACGCTCTGTTCTTTTTGTACATAGCTTGTAAATAATTAAGCTAACTAACTACATGCATACATAATTATAATGTAAAAAGATCGCTTAAGCATACAATTATTCTCAATCAATACTGGGTTTTATTTTTTCATTCGATATATGTATTTGTTCAAATGAGAAACACTGCCAAAGCGTATAGAAATCACATAATTTGTACTTAAAATCAAATCAGACCACAAAATGCAGAAAACTGTTGAATTTTCATTTCATTTTCATAAGCTTAATAATTAACTAATAAAGAACAAACCATCGTCATTTGATTTTCTTTAATTCGTTTACACAATGACTTATAAGTTTAGCATATAAACATTTACAGTAAATCGAATTCGAGCTTTTAATATAATAAAACAAACAAACCAAAAAATACGAGTACTTAAGATCATTTAAGTATTGGAAGTAGATGTGGGAAATTATTGTAAGATTAGTTTTGGTTTATTGTGTTTTTTTAATGAAATTAATGTAGCTTTAGGTTTAGCCAAAATACATAAATGGAAATATGAAAACGATAAATAATAAATTAAAATAAAGAAATAAAAATTGTGAATATTAAGTATGCGCCTTCAAAGTTACATATGTATAGAAGTATGTATGTTGGAATGTATGCGTGTAGATTTGCAATGTGAGTAACGTAATGAAATCATAGCCTAGCTTAGAAAATAATAAAAAAAAATAAATAAATATAAATATAACACAAATGAAGGTGCAGTCAGTTCATTTATTGTTAGTGCGATTTAAAAATACAAAATTAACATAGATGAAATAAAAAAGCATTTGCAAACCTTATAAAAGGCGTAGAAGAAACCCAAAAGTTAAACATAATTTTTAAATGACTAGCATAGTTTTAACATTTTTAGAAATATAATAAAAAACTTACACACACACACACACTAACACAATAACACAACTACACGCACGTTTAGATACAACAGCGAAAACCAAATAACAAGAACAACAACAAAACGAACTCTCGATGTTGTGAAACTTGATAAAATCATGTTTACGCTAAAGGAAAAAAACTATGAAATATGAAATCAAATGATATACAAAATGAAAAAAAAGAACTATCCACAAAAAGCTTATTAAATATAAAATTGACAAGGACATACATAAAATTGATCAAAGCTGTTTTCGTGATTCGAAATAAAAATATTTGCTAAAAAATTCAAATGATTTTAAAAGCTTCGTCATACAAAAATTGTAAATCTACCAATCATTTAATTTGGTCTCTGAAACGTTCCAGCTTTGCTAAAAAAGAAAAGAAAAAATAAATACAAATATGACACAATATCGCCTAGAAGTACTCAATGCCATAAATCTTAACACAAGTGCAACGTTTTGTAGAAGAAACTTCGTGAATAAAATGTGTAAAAATATCATGACCGTAAATGTAAAGCATTTTACAGTAGCTAGATACATACATTGTATAGGAATCAGCATTTGCAGCTAAAAACATAATAACTGTGCAAAAATCTGTTATTTTTTAATAATGCATAATAAACAAATGTTATTATATTTATAAATGACGAAAATTAAAATAATATTTTAATATTATTTTGCAGCACTTTCAAAAACAAAAAAACTCTCTACATACTATATACACCAGCACATGCATACTAATTTATTTATGTACTGTGTGCATTACACAATGTATAAATAAAGATTAAAAAAAAGTAAATAAAAACAGAAGCATCAGATAGTCGACATAACTTTAATTTAATTTTTTAGTTTTTACTCGCAATTTATAAACTATATTTACAAGTAAAAATTCAGAAACTGTAATGTAAGTTATAAATTAAATTTAATGCTGATAAACTAATTATTTACATAAAATTAATTAAACCCCAATCGAGAGCAAAGAAATTAGTTTTGTTTAAAAGAGCAACAACAAATTTTGGAAAGTAAACGAAATTTTAAATAACAAATGAAAAAAGAAGTAACATAAAAATCATATTTTAAACAATTGTCTAAGAATAAAATAAATAAAAGTAATAATTATAATAAAAGTGAAATACAACAGATAAATGTAATTAAATAAATGGTAAAATAATAATATTATGTTGTTAATGTTTAAAAAAAACCTTGTTAAAATAATATTTCAAAATAAAAATACAAATACAAAAAAATGCAAAATTTCAAACATGGGCTTGCCCCGTAAGTTTTTCCATTATTGAAAGTGAAATTTTGAGTTACGACAGTCCCAAAATTGACCCACATATGGTGGGTCGATTTGGTGGACAGAAATTCCATCGACCAATTGCGCTTAGAAATTTGCAGTCACGACTCGCATAAAACGCACCCAATTACAATATCCAATACCCAATTGAATGGGCGCGTTTCATAAGCACTGAATGTTTCACTGCATAATCGGTAATCTGTTTAATTATAGTTAAAAGGTTTCGATGTTAAATGGAATAAAATGTTAAGTTACACAGCCTGAATAAGGTTGAGAATGTCCGACTAGGCGATATCGAGCATCATGTTTAATAATATTTTACTTAAATTAAACATAAATTAAACATTAAAAGGTTCATGTTTTAATTTGAATACATTCAAGTGTGAATGCACCAATAGCCAAACTACACATGTAAGGCAAAATAGGGCAAATCAAAAGGCTTATAGGTGCTTTGAAGGTAATTTTGAGCAAAGTAAATAGAGACATGTTTATCTATATGGACAAATGGATATCGAATATAGTTTGCAGTTAAACGTTGATGCTTAGTATAATTTCGTAAATTTAATGGATTTGAAAGAATATTGTAATAAGCAGGGTTTAAAAATGCTACGCTACTCCGTAGTATTTGGATTTGCTCTCGCTACCGCTCCCGATTTGAACAGAGCAGTAGCAGAGTCAATAGCCAAAAAATAAAAAAGGATTTACTACGGATACGGAGCGGTAGCTAAAGAACTGGGAGCGAGATGAGAGCGGTGCACATTAAATGTTTGCAACAATTCTGATCGTTTATTATTACTTATTACAAACTTTGATTTAATTTAAATAATGTGACTGAATACACTACACATGAATAAAATAAAGATCACAGAATTTTTGCAAAAACAAAAAATAAAAGTCTTTAAAGATGTTTATTCAAAAAGTTTTGAATAACTTTTATGAAAAACTAAAAATATAAAAATCAGTTTTAATTATTATTAAAGACTTATTTAATAAAAAATCAAATTCAATTATTATTTTTGATGGATGTAATAAAAATCAATTTTAATAATTATGTGTAATTTTTATTTTTTTAATCAAAAATAATTATTAAGTATGATTTATAAAATAAAAGTGCTTAAGTAATTATTGAAACCAATTTTTATTTATATTCCTCATGAAAGTTTCAGTTCCCTGCAAGAAACCCTGTACAATTTTTTGTTGTCACGAAAATGAAAGATAATTGTGTTGAAGTGAGAAATGATTGTACCCACTGTAATGATGTCACAAAGCTTGTTCTTCAGCCAGCAGTGGCAAGAGGCAAGTGCAGTGCAAGTGCAAAAGAAGCACAAGCCCATGTTCATGCTCATGAGCGCCTGGTCGACATTGCTTTTTAAGGTATTGGATGTGCCGAGTGCTGACAAGACAAGTTCGTTGCCCAAGTCTTTTGTTTGCCGCAGTCCGAACTGGCCAAGAACTTGCAAACACTTTCGTTTATGTTAGTTAGTGTGTGCGTGTGTCTGGCCAGATTAAGACTGAGTCTGTGAACATGCACATGAGTGGCCGCTCATGTTATGATCGCGTGCTAACACCGACCGACCATTGAACAAGTTTCTCAGCCATCGGCAACGTGCAGAGTCGAAAGAAAAGCCGACCACTTTCATTCGCTTCCAGTGAGAGCCTCAACGAGACGTGAGCTTCCAATTGCTGGCTTAAATTAACTATCCCAGTTGGTTACATACGGTGACAGCGCTCAGTTGTCTACGCGACTTGAACAGGTGCAGACTGGCAAGAGTCGCAGCTCCGGTTGAAAATCGAACTATCTAGTGTTTTGTATTCGAATTCGTTAAAGGAAAGCGCATTGGCGCACGTGGACATGAAGTTAATTGATGTGATTATCTACCTAATTGCTATTTTGATCTTCATCTACTTGCTGCTGGAATAAAACTGATCATCGCACAATTCAATCAACGCTTTCTTTCGGCATTCGCACACAACAACCATCTATCTAACTATCTATCTATCTATCTACTTAATTGTTTATCTGCAAATTGCAACAAAAAAAAAAACTGACAACAATATGAAGGTAAGCAAACAAGTCACACACTGGGTTTATTTGCCGCAATTATCGATGATTAAAATAGGTACAAAATGTGAAAAAAAAATAAGTGCTTGCTGCGGGAATCACAAACTGTAATCCCCATGCCCCATTCCTTGTGGTTTCTTTCTCACTATACAAACTACAAATACTCGACACTTTACATTCACCTTCACCTTCATTATTTTGAATTTTTCAATGATTGTTATGAATATGAAGACAATGCCGCCATTCATCTTGATTTTCAATTGAGTTGCCGCTTGTTTTGAATACTTGTTAAATTGCGATTGGCGGCCAATTGCGTGCACTTTCATTTGAGCCAGGCAGCACAATTGTAACGGTTGCCAATTGCAATTGAGAGCACTTGATGCACCAAGTTTTCGCTAAGGCAACAACAACAACAATAGCAACAACAACAACAAACAATAGGACGTTCGCTTTATGCTTTATGTGCACCAATTACACCGAGACGAGCAAAGTTGTCTGCCTCAATGTGCAACATAGTGTGGCGGGATGACTTTAAGCATATATATATATATATACATATGTATATATTCACACAATAAACAGTTAGCTTAATGCTTGATAAAAGTTGCTTTTCAGGTTGACCAAATGAGCTGCAAATTGGGTTAACTGGTGCTATTTTATGGATTGACACGCCAAAATTGTTGCAATTCAATTTGTGGACGATCAATCACAGTAATGGACTTCTTTTTTACTTGCAAAAAACAACTTCAAGTTCATTGCTTATGCTCAAGAAATATGCCGGAATTATCGGGCATATTATGCATAAATCTTTATCAAACCAGAAGCTACAATATTTTTAATGTTTCTGAAGCCAAATTTTTTTATTTAAAAAAAAAATAAAATTTAATTTTAATGCATTGCTTACTGCTTTAAAAGTAGAAACTAATAAATAATTAAATAAAATTTAAAGCAGACAATTTTTGTGACTTTTGAAATTTTGTCAGAAGTTTTGAAATTGTTGTCATTTAATTTGGTTGTTTTATAAAGCAATCGTCACAAAAAAACAAAATTAATTATAAATTAATGTACTTACTGATAAAAAAGTATAAATATTTAATAATATGGTTGAAATTAAAAAAATAAATTTATGGCAGTCGATTTTTGTGACTTATTTTAGATATTTAATTTTTTTGTTTTCAATAGCAATTATCATTAAAATCTCTACGACTTTTTGTGTAGCTCAGGCGATGAGATTAATGTAAATATTTTTAATTTAAATAGGCAAAAACAAATTATTAAATGCTGTGTGGTGAAACGATTAAAATTAATTTGAAATTCCACCTGAACTGTCTTTGTCCCCATGGGGCAAATACAAGTTTACATTAAATTATATGTAATAATTACGTCCGTATTTTGACTTTCCATCAACAAGCTGTCATTAACTAGCAAGTTCATTCACCATCTGGAAGTTAACTGGCAACTGTTATTTTGCATATTTCATATTTTTAGCAGGCGACAATTTATTTACCACTAACCACACCATAAACATATTAAAGCCAAGCCAACAATTTGGTCTCAATTACGTATGTGACTTCGATGAAGCAAATGCAGGCACGTAATCAAAAATCCCAGTGTATACATAGACAGACAGACGGACAGACAGACAGGTAGACAGAAATTGTCCCTCGTTGGTTTTCACTTGTTTCAATTGATTGGCTGTCTGATGGACTAACGGTACAACATTGTCATTGCCACTGTCTCTAGCAAGTGAAATTTGTTGTTGTAACAATTACGATGCCAAATTGTTGACTTCCATTTAAAAGCAACAACTCGACTTAAAGCGCAACAACTTTTGTTGCTTTTGAAAGAACCAAAAAAAAAACAAAACAAAAATTCAAATCAACATTTCACTTTCATTCTACGCCATTAATTAGACGTGGGCCTAAAGTTATGGTTTATGTACGTGAACCAACAACACAACATACATATATGTGTGTATGTAGATATATGAGTACAAGCATGTTCATATGAATATGTACTTTGTACGTTGCTGGACTTTAGTAGCCAACAGCAGGCGACGTGATAAAATTTTAGAAAACCGCCAATTTAAACAAATTAAGGCCATTATTGTCGACGGTTGACGGACTGTCCGGTGATTACACGCTACTGCGTTTCCCTCCCTGCTCCCTGCTCCCCGCTCCACTCCATTCCCCTTCCCCTCCCTTCCCCATTGAGCTTATCGCTGACAGAGCTTAGAAAGTTTTATTTTGAATTTTCATTACGTACTCGTAAAATAATATAATTAAAATTTGTGTGTTTAATTGAACTATGTACATATTTTTGTAGAAAAATAAAACTTAACTATTTTGACATTTTCAACACAACAGGCATTTATACTGATTGCACTGCTTGTTGGCCTGGCCAGCTGTGAGCCGCCCGCGGGGAAGCGTCCGTTGATCTTCAGCAGCAGTCAATGGCCGCCCAAGAGCGCCAGTCAGTTGGGACGCCCCGCCGCCCCTCCAGGTGGCAAGCAGCGCACATTGGTTGTGCAGATTCGCAGCGACCAGCCGGTGCCGCTGGTGCTCAAGGGTCGTCCTGGCGCCCACAGTCACGCCCATCAGCATGTGGCACCGCACTCTCATTCTTATTCCCATTCCCACTCCCATTCACATGCCCATCTGTCTCACTCGCACCCGCACTCGCATGGTCCTGTGCACCTGTTGCATGCAGCACCATCGCATAACTTGCGCGGCGCACGTCCTGTGTATCTGAAGCCCGCCGTTGGACTTCGCAAGCCGCTGAAGATCAAGCTGAACAACTCGAAGCCGCATTCAAAGCCCGTCTTTGGCTATGAGAAGCCCTTCAAGTACGAGAAACCCACTGCGGTGTCATACAGCGAACTGCAACATTTGCCGGTGAGTACAACACACACACAAACACACACACAACATAACTGTCTATTATAGGTCAAGATCATCGAAAAACAAATGATGGAAATATATTTAATTATAAGAGCAAATTTTAAAATATTGCTTCGAGTCTTGACGATTTTTAGTTTGTATTGCTGGAAAAATTGAACAATTTGTAATACAGTTCAACATCCATAACTCGAACTTCTCCAACTCAAGCTAAATGAGTGGCAGTTAAATTAATACACTTAAGAAAAATAACTCTATAAGTCGAATAGAACCTTTTCTTTGGATAATGATGATTCGAGTTAGGAAAGTTCGACTTAATATTAAATTACAAGAGCAAATTTAAAAATATGCTTTGTGTCGATGATAAGTTATTTGTATTGCTAGAAAAATTTACCACTTGTTAATATCTCAATATTAGTATGCATAAAATTCAATCAACATTTTAACTTGTTTTCAAAACAAAACTAGATTTCAATTTGGGATTTTTACGATGCATTTAAAAAGTCGCCGCCAAGTCAATTTACATCTTTTTTTATTTACAATATTTGTTTAATTTACATCAACTTCGATCAGATACCATCAAGATTTATTGCAAGTCAATATAAAAATAACAAATTGTGCTTATAAAAAAATAATGTATATTTCAAGAGTCAAATTTTAAGTTTAGACGGACTGGTTACAATTAGTTAGACGTCATCTCTAAAATCTCAAAATTTATTTACATGAAATTCATCAAGTCCATTAAAATTTAACACTTTAGCTTGCCTTCAAAGTCTAGCACAAATTAAAAATGGAATTTTGAATTGAATATTTATAATGCGTTCAAAAAGCAGCCGAGTATTTAATTATTTAATTAATATCAGCTATGATCAGTTACCATCAAGATTTATAATAAACTAGGGGGCTCTGCCCCCTGCTCGCTTCGCTCGCCAACCCCCGCTCGCTTCGCTCGCTTGAAAAGATTTTCTTTTGTTGTCCGGTTTAACAAATTAATACTGCTCGCTTCGTTCGCCAACCCCCAGCTCGCTGCGCTCGCAAAATTAAAAAGAACATCTTAAGTAGTCCGGTTTAACAAATTTATATAATATAGCATTTTTTGACGAAAAACGCAAATATTTAACTTTAGTGTTTTAATGTTTTTCCCCGGTAATTGGACTTAGGTTAAAGACCGATTTATCGATTCAGCTGGAAAAATCCGAATTTAGCGGGAAAAGGCTAAATTTGGCGGGAAAAAGCTAAATTTGGCGGAAAAAAGCTAAATTTGGGGAAAATGACAAAATTTAGCAAGAAGAGCTAATCTATGAGTTTTGTTAGGATATCTCATACAACAACAGAATTTTTGGTTCTAAAAAAATAATTTGCATCCGATTGTTCCTATGGCAGCTATATGATATAGTCATCCGACTTTGACCAAATTTGGTCAGAATGTAAGAGGCAGTCCCAAGCATACACTCTGTGAGTTTGGTTGAGATATCTTAAGAAACAAAAAAGTTTTTCATACTAAAGGTTATTTTGCATCCGATTGTTCCTATGGCAGCTATATGACATATTCATAGGACTTTGATTAAATTTGGTCAGAATGTAAAGGACATTCCAAAACATAGAATCTGTGAGTTTGGTTCAGATATCTTAAGAAACAAAAAAGTTTTTCATACTAAGCAATTCTGTGACCTTTGACCTTGATTTTGACCCCTTTACAGGTCGAATTTCGCAAAACGCCGTCTTATTGCACGATGAAATTATCTTACCTATGTTGTGTGAAAATTTCAGCTTTCTATCTTTTACCGTTTGGGCTCCATGTTGATTCTCAGTCAGTGAGTCAGTCAGTGAGTCAGTGAGTCAGTCAGTGAGTCAGGACAAAGAGTTTTATATATATAGATGGTCAGTTACCATCAAGATTTATAATAAACAAACATATCCCTAACTTTGAATAAATTTTAAATTTAAAATTAATTAAAGCAAAATATTTGAATGTTAAAATTTAAAGTTCAGACAATCTGTAGGTATTAAATGTCATGACTGACTTATAATAGACAATTTTGAAGAGATTACAAGAGATCACAAAGTCTTAATCACGCACATGTCCCCATCCACCCACAGCTGGATACACACAACAATTACAATTACAACACCGAGCACTTTGCACCCATTTACACGGTACCCGCCCCAAACTTGGCACCACTGCACCACGATCACGATCACACGCACGACAATCAGCTGGACGATGGCCTAGACACCGCATACCTGCCCCCCGCACCGTCCACACAGAGCACCCAACAACCACCGTCACAGACTTATGGAGCACCCTACAATGTGAATGAGGATGAAACGAATGATCAAACGATTCGCGATCCCATTTCGGGTTCGCAGAAACTCTTTGCCCCAGATCCGGATCCGTCGCTGCCAACGAACAAAGTGAAGATCGCAACGGAGAGCTTCAATACGCCCAGCAACAATAAGCAGCTGCCTGCGGATGTCCAGGTCAACCATCTGCCCGCCCAACCCCTTGTCCAGATAGTGGGCGCCCAAGCGGCGGCCCAAACCCAAACCGTGCCCATCTATCCCATTCAGTTTACGCAGCAGCAGACCGCAACCGTTCAGCAACCGTTCATTGCTGCCGCGGTGTCAGCAGCTCACATACCCATCTACAATCCCACGTACCTGGTGACGCAGTCCAACCAGCTGTACTCCCAGCACAAGCAGCAGCTCTTCAAGCCCAGCACGGAGCATGTGATCGAAACGGGCTATGTGAATGCAGATCTGACGCAGCAGGTCGCCAGCAATGGGCAAATCCTACAGGCCGCCAAGGATCCGCATCACAATATCCATCCGGTATTGGATGCAGCACCTCAATATGCTGCCCTAATTGCCGCTCCCTCGTTGGGGGAGTCCGTCGAGCACGTCTATGAGACGGCGCCATTCCATCTGCCCAATATCGCCTCGGCGGTCACTTCATCATCGGCTCCCGAGGGCGGATTTGTGGTGTCCAACTATTATGGCAACTCCCACGACTCTTCGCAGCTGCTGCAGGCTTACGCCGAGGAGGAGGCACGGCGACAACAGCTGGAAACGGAGCACGCCGCATTCGAGCTGCAGAAGCAGCAACAGCAGCAATACCATTTGGAGGAGCTTCAACTGCAGCAACAGCAGCAGCAGCAGCAACAACAGCAACAGCAGCAGCAGCACGAGCTTCACCTTGAAGAACTAAAGGCACAAGCACATGAGCAACATTTGCAGCAGCAACAACAGCAGCAACATCTGCAATACCTTCATCTACAGCAGCAGCAACATCAACAGCTACAACAGCAACAACAGCAGCAGCACCAGCAACAACTACAGCAGCAACAACAGCAGCAGCAACAGCAGCAACAGCAGCAGCAACAGCAACAGCAGCAACATCATCCACAGGATGCTGCTGCCACCGCATTCGAAGAGCATCAGCGGTTGGTGCAACAACAGCTCGGCAGCAACACCCCATTGCGCATCTTTGTGCCAGATGAAGAAACGTCCGAAACGGTAAACTAATTTTATTTGAATTCAACAACTTATCAACTTTTATCAATTATGTATTATTTACTCTTAACAGCGCCTTCAGAAACGATCGGATAATCTAAGGAAAGGCTCTGTTAACGATGTGCAGCACATGTTGGATGACGATAATGCATCAAAGGATTTGTTTCCCGTGTCCACGTCTGTTGAAGTGACGGGCGGACAAAGCGACGTCAGCAGTAAATAGTTATTTGTTTTTGTTATGAAGTTACCTTACACATATTTGACTTACAAACATTATTTGTAAATGTATTCATATAGCAAGCAAGTCGATAGTATAATAAAAAATTTATTTATTAAAAAAAAAAAGTAAGTGAAGCCCACATTTTTATTTTGAAATTGCTCGCATTTGAAATGGACGCATGGTCACACTGATCGGTAACGATATGTTCAGCACGTGCTGATTAGAGGTGGAGAATATGATGGACTATGGACTATGATGGGGGGGTTTTTTTTACTGGATTTAAGTTTTGTGTTAATAAATATTTTTTGGAAAGAAAAAAAAAAAATAAATATTTTTTTTTTTTTTTTTTTTTGGGAAAAAATGGGATTTTTGTTTTTTTTTTTTTTTATTATTATTATTTTTTTTTTTTTTTTTTTGTGCTGATGCAAACGCAAATATGAGCACGAACGCAAAATGCCCTTACGCAAAAGTGAACATTAAAGAGCAATTTGGAACCAACATGTTCAGTTCAGTGAGCGAATCTTTTTTTTAAGTTTTGGGTAAACATTTCTCATTTAGGTGAAACATGTTGTTCACAGAAAGAATCTAAACGAAATGCCCTAAGAGGTCTAAGAGAACAGAGAAAATTCGAGCAAAGTGCGCAATAGGAACAACTGAGCAATAACGAGCGAAACACCACAACTGAACAAATAATAAGAACAAGTGAGCAATAAAGAGCAATTTTGAAGGAACATGTTCGCTTGCTCACTTCAGGGAGCAACTCTTTTTTGTTCACTCACTCATGAACAACCCAACCCTAGTGCAAGCACACTACAAAACAAGACGTAAACAGAAATATTGCGAATATTTTTAATTGTTTAATAAAAAACCAAGAGCAGCCAAAATGATCATACCAATTCGTTGCTTTACATGTGGTAAGGTGATTGGCAACAAATGGGAGTCTTACCTGGGCTTGCTGCAGGCCGAATACACGGAAGGGTAAGAAAAACACGCGGAGATGCCGCTGCCACTTTCTGAATTTCCAAAAAAAAATGCTAAATTTACCAACAATTTGCACACTTTTAGTGACGCTCTTGATGCATTGGGATTGAAGCGCTACTGTTGCCGTCGCATGCTGCTCGGGCACGTGGATCTCATCGAGAAACTGTTGAACTACGCGCCGCTTGAAAAGTAATTTAAGTTCTCGTATGGGGAAATTATATAAACTTTAGATTTTATTGTAAAACCAAATTAAAGCTTCATCAAAAACCATTACTTAGGACTACAATTTATCCATGAACCATGGTTGTCCGTTGTTCTCGCGGCGCTTCGTCAGAATCTCGCAGCCGTTGCTGGTGACCAGCAGCGTCTGCTCGAACTGGGCCGAGTAAAGGCCGTCGGCGGTAACGGCGGTCCAATCGTCTGGCCAAGATTCGGCCTTCTGCAGACCCTCGGATATCATGGGCTCGATGGTGAAGCAATGCCCGGGGGCCATCACGCCAACAGCCGAGTTCTCTGTGGACCAATGGAAATGGAAATGCATTAATTGATGGGTACCTCATTCGAATTCCGAAACTTTTTTAAGGAATTTGAAAACAGAATACAATTTTAGGAATCCAAAATTGGAAAGAAAAAATTAGGAATCATTAATTAGGAATTCCAACTAAGAAAAATATTCAGAGTACAAAAATTAGGAAAACTATCTTTGGTTTTCTGGTTCTGGTTTTAGAAAAAAAAAATATGGAAAAGTTTATTAGCAAGAAACAATTTCACGAAAAAATGCTTCTATGGCTTGTTATACCTTCGGTAAAAAGGTGAACGGTGTCGCGGTAGACTAATAAAAAAAAACTGCCAGGGTAAAGGAATACCACCCACCCCGTTCCAAGATTTCTAAATAAGGGTGCAATCATCCAATAATATTTAAATTTTTAAAATACCTAATGAAAGAGCAATATGAACAAGACATTAGGAATACTCAAATTATTGCTGGAGATAGGCCCGAAAAAAAAAACAATTCAAATATGAACTCAGTACATGTAGAAATTTAAATTAATGGTTCGAATAAATATCACACGCGCTGGCAATCGAAGTCGTCTTTATCTTTTCCTAATTTTTGTCTTTCTAATTTCGGATTCGGAATTTTAGATTCCTAATAATTCGATTGCTTATTTTGGATTCCTAATTTTTTTAATGTTTAAATCTCAGATCTCTTGGTGCACTTACTCGCATAGTGCGGCACATTGGGGGCAGTGTGAAAGACGCGATGGATTCCATGACCACAGTAGCTGCGTACCACGCTGAATCCGTGGGGCGCCACATACTTCTGTATGACGTTGCCAATCTCGCGATACCGAACGCCTGGACGCACCAGCTCAATTGCCTTGGCCAGGGATTCGTGCGTGATGCGCACCAGTTTCTTGTGCTTCTCGGAGACCTCGCCCACGAACATGGTCTCGTTGAGATCGCCGTGGAAGCCGCGGTGATAGACGGTCACGTCGATGTTGCAAATGTCGCCGCTCTCCAGGGGCCGCTTGTCCGGGATGCCGTGGCAAATCACCTCGTTGACGCTCGTGCAGCACGACTTGGGGAAATTGTAATAGTTGAGGGGCGACGGATAGCAATCCCGCTCAATGGCCGCCTCGTGCACCAACCGGTCCAGTTCATCCGTTGTGATGCCCACCTCCACGGCCCTGGCGCCCTCATCCAGACACTCCCGCCCCAGGCGGCCGGCCACGCGCATTGCCTCAATCTCATCGTCGTCGAGCACCTTGATCGTCGTGCCGCGCAGAGCCTCCTCCGACAGGGATCGACCCGCCGGATGGTCGGCGTAGTCTGGACGCTGAATGGCGTCGGGAACAGCGCGCTTGGGAGTCTGTTGGAAGGGTCGCAGCTTGCCGGTGAAGCGGAAATGGGGCCAGGGATTGTACACGCCGTTGACGTCGACGGTCGGCTTTTCTCCGCCAGCTAAATTCAACAAATTCCATATTTTAGAAATGACACTCATTTTGTACACACACACACACACATGCATGTATGCATGTAATCAGATTTAGGACATACCGGCCAAGGCGTGAATCACCTTGTGCTCCTTCCAGTATCCCTTGAAGCATGCCTGCGAGCAGAAGAATGATCCCTTGATGCCCAGCTTGAGGCAGGTGGGACACTGAAGTGTGGCATCCTTACTACAATTCGTTGTCTCGCACTTTTGTGTCATTTCGCCAGCAGATGAAATTTTCTTGAAATGTTCCAAAAATAGCACTCCGAAGCCAACAAATTGATTGCGACGGCGTTAAAAACAATAATATCGTAATTTACATATATCGATATATTGCTGTATAAATCGATATACATTCCCAATAACAATTGATCGATAAGTCCGTTTAAAAATGTACGTTGAATAACCGTCAAAATGAATTCGAAGCATTTAAAATTCAATTGTGTCTGAGAGTATGTGAGAGACGCAAAATTGAATTCTCTATTGTTTTAAAGCATTATCACTAGATATTTAAAGTTAATTTGAGAACAGAATTTTTTAATATTACTTTAATGTTTTATTTAAAAGTAATACGGAATTCCAAACATAACTCAATGGACAGATA
Source organism: Drosophila quinaria (assembly GCA_035047525.1). Classification (NCBI taxonomy): domain Eukaryota; kingdom Metazoa; phylum Arthropoda; class Insecta; order Diptera; family Drosophilidae; genus Drosophila; species Drosophila quinaria. The sequence goes on from JAWNPO010000436.1 coordinate 362,516, forward strand.
GCTACTTGTATGTATTTCACAGCATCAATATTTAAATTGAGGCAAACTCAAAACAAATCGATTGTTAAGAAGCAGCGGAAGCAGCTGTTCTTGTTATCTGTTCTCAGCGCATGCTCTCTGCTCTCTGCTGGGGACAGCTGTCCGTGTCACAGTCGTTGTTTGCTCTGTTTATGTTTGAATCTCTCAAAACGCGAGCATCTTTCGTCGTGAACGGACGTGCGCTTCTTTGTTGCGGCGAACTGAGTGAATGAGAAGCAAACAAAAGAATATTAGCAACAAACTTGTTTGATCAGTCCAAATACAAAATTTAAAAAATAACGGCCAACCAGGATTCGCCTGGCTCCACAGTGAATGTTTGTATGCGTGAATAATAAATAAAGTGATAAATTGAATAAATTGCACCTGTATTAATCGCATCCCTTTAAGCGGATAGCTACAGGTGCAATTGGAATTTAAGTGAATTCGAAATCATAAAATGCAACTCGGGGAAAACATCCAATAATATATACATACATATATGTATTTACGTACCTAGAGAGTCGCTCGTATTACGTTAATCTGTCAGACAGTCGGTCGGTCACTGAATTGGTCAGAATTGTCGCGATCTTTGCACTCGCCGTTTGCTGTTCGATCGCTATATGCGTTTTCCTTATCAACAGATTTCTCGCTGTCACCGCCCCGCACTTTTATTTTTTTGTTTTCATTTCTTTTTTCGCTTTTTGCGTTTGTTTTTCGAGCAGACAGCGACAAACGCGAGCATTGAAAACACACAAGTACGAGTAAAAACACTCCGTTGTTGTTGTAGTTGTTGTTGTTCTTATTGTTGCTTGTCTTGTTGCTGCTGCTGCTGTTGTTGTTGTTGTTTTTGTTGACTGAAGAAGATAGAGCATAGGTGGAGGGGGTAGGAACAGGCAATGGCATCAACAGTAGGCTATAAATAAAAAACGGCACGCGGCTGCCTTCGTGTGCACTGTACGTTGTTACTTTACGGTTCTTGCCCCCCACCACCATTGTCACACCCCCCACACCCCGCCACCACTCCTCAATATACCCACACCTACGCCTAATTCACAGCACCAACACTACCATTTTACGCTGTGGGTGCTTTTTACGCCTTCCTCTTTCTATCCGGCCAACTGATTGACTGTGTCGTTGTCCGTTTTCCGCTTTTCATTTCTTCATATTCAACAAATAGAAGCACTGACGCCGCAGTTGATCGACTTTGAGATACCCTGGCAAATGGCAAGTGGCAAGCTATGAGATCCTCCCCACAACGTATGTACTTGCCGCATTTCGATTGCAACGAAATTTAGACTATAAATCAGCGGAATAACGAATTCAGATTTCGTGCCCACCGCTGCTATAAATTATAGTTGTCATTAGTTTATCATAAAATGACAGAAATTAATAAAATTCATGGATGCAATTCGTAAGGCATAATTTTATTTCTGTGCTCATACATTTCTGTATGTACAGTATACATATAGCGGCTAATTCGATTTAGAGACGAAAAACCTACGTATTTAGTACATGTTCTAAAAAATGTCTGGGATACCAAAAAGTAAAAATATAATTTGTCAAAGTTTTCTAACAAATATCACAATTTTTCAATAAGCAAACAAATTTATATATAATATGAGGATTTCCACAGAAATGCCAACATGTCCACGGAGGACAGTGATTCAAATCAAATTACAAAAAAAATACTTAATATTTTTAAATCCAACAAATAACATTTTTAAGATAAATCAATGCATTACATTTTCAAATTATCTGCATTCAAATATCCGTTCACGTTTGAGTCGCGTGCGAATATCTTGGTTATTTTCAATTACCTTGAAAACGAACTATTTCCCAAAATCAACCTTATCACCAATTATAATGCTAATCAAGATCTATAAGTTTCACCATTTGTCGCGACAAAATAATGTTTTGGCATATGGGTACTTTGAATGCGTACGAATGTCGCATTCGACATCAGAGAATTACCCATATTTTGACGATCCTTCTAACAGTGGCATAAGTGAAAATACCCTATGCAATCGGTATAGGGTACAAAAACATCAAGAGAATCGCGAATCGTCAATTGTCAATGGTTTTCATTCTAAAGGCCGCCTGCGTAATTAAAATAGAATTCCGTGTGTGAATGTGTGAGTGTGTGCGTGAATATATGAACATTATAGTATATATGTACAAGTAAACGAAGACATTACTTTATTGTGTTTTGTGCAGGTTTTTTTGCAATACGGAACAAAGTCAATTTCAAGAGTCAAGGCAACGAACTTGCTGCTGTTTTGAACCCGATGGCAGGCACAGATTCAAGAGAATCAGGATTGCACATTGTTCTGCTTGCTGACGTTGTTGCTGTTCTTGCTGCTGCTGCTGTTGTTGCTATTGTTGTTGTTGGTTAACTTGGTTTTTTTTTGTTTTTTTTGGCAAACGATCGTTGGTTGCTTCGTGGCCAGACAATCGACGCTGCAATTAAAGGTAAGAACACAAAAGGCAACAGACAACAGGCAACAGACCTGCCGCCAGTTGGGTATTAGACTTAATTGGTACCGTCTGGGGCTTTTACCCCAACCCTGCTCTGCCCATTGGCATCATCTGTTGGCCAACTTGGTGGCCGGGGTTTGCTACAGTTTGCCACAAACATACATATGCCTCTCGCATTTGCTGGAATCCTTTGCCTGATGCTTTTGTCAGTTAGATGAAAATTTATGCGTCGCTGCAAAAAAAAAAAAAATTGTAGCAAAGGCTGATGCAACAGAGCTCGACTGTGTGAGACCCTGTACTTAAAAAACAACTCTTCTACACGAGAAGTAATCCATTCTAAAACTAAAGTTTAAAATTCTGAATTTTAGCATTGATTTTAAAAGTATGTATTTGGGATATTATTGTAAAATTAAAACAATGTGCGGATTAAATGCCAACCACTCAGCTTTAAAAAAGAGTATAGACTTTATACTCAAAATTTTTTGTTTCAAGTATGTTTTACTTGTTTTAGGAAATCCCATTATTAACGAACTTTTGACACTAAGTTGGATAGGTTTTATACCGGACTACTGGATATTCCACGACACGGGATAATCCACGCCACCTTCTATTTTTTTCTACAAGCTTAGCAAACACCTTTCACTCTTTAAGTACAGGGTCTAAGGCAACGAATATGAAATTCAAAGTGTAGTCTCGCTGATGGCTGCCGTCTTTCAGTCTTCCGTCTGCCTTCTCCAGCGTTTCAACACTTCCGCTTTGCCAGAAAATCAACTTCCGCCAGCAAACAATTGTCAGCCAGCGGACGGAGGAGGTGGGGGATGCTGACGCTGGCGCTGGCAGCGCTGCTTTTGTAGGAAACGCATGTTGATATTGTTGCCAGGTTTCTTACGCTTCACTGCACTCACACACACACACACACACACACTCGCGAGCTCTCTCACACACACGCACACACACACACACACTTATAAATTGAAGCTGCTGCAAAACGCTTTTCACTTTTGCTTCACTGGCTCCGACTGTTTGTGTCCCGTGTCCTTTGGCCCGGCAACCATTTTGTGGCATCTTCGCCTGCTTATTGCCAACCAACGCCATTAAGCGTTTCATGGAACTTCTCTTCTCTTCCGCCCTCTCCCCCTCTTCTTCCTCACACCGCATTAAAAAATCGCACGCGTATGCAGTTCTCAACAATACTTTCTTTCCATCCCTGCGACATTTCATTTCATTTCGTTTCGTTTCATTTCATATTTTTGCCAACTACGCTTTTGCTTTTGCTTTTGAATTGAATACATTTTACTACTTTTTGAGACGGACTCGTATCTTTTTTCTTTGGACTTGGCACGCACTTCTTTCATTTCGACTTCCACTTCTACATCATCTTCAGTGTTAAGAGATGGTCGCTAGCTTAACAAATTCTTTTTTCTGTATTTTCGGCTTTATTCACTGTCCTCACTGTCCTTGGAGTCCTTTTTTCTGCTGAATTTTCCGCAATTTGCTGTCGCAGCAACTAAGCAAAAATTAAAAGCAAATTATGTGTTGCAGGTGCCGCAAGTTAGCAGATTTGTGGCTTATTTACTGTGATTATGTGAAGTCTTCTTGTCGCACTTCTCAGAAAATGCTTTCAATAATTTTCATTTTTATGAAAACTCGTTACTTCAAAAATAGAAAAAGGCTATATTGTATTCGTTAAAATGTTTGTAACAGGGAAAAGAGAGCATCTACGACCCTAAAAAGTTGACAGGTGTGGTCAAAAGTATTTACACAACACTTAAAGTAAACAACAGTAAACAACACTTAAAGTTAAATCTAATCATAATTTGAAATTTCTTCATGTTAATTTTGATATCAATGGAAAGGTCATTTGAATTCCATTTGAATGATACAAAAGTTTCCTTAACCCATTGAAAATTTCGAGTATTTGTAAAAGTCTAAATTTTTTTTACTTTAGTCCCAGGTCTCAAACAAAAAATGTTTTGATGCAAAAAGTTTCTTCAAACTATTCTAATAGTGCAAAAAATCAAAAATCCCTTTGCTAGTATTTTTTATAATTTTTTGAAAGCTGGAAAAAGTCACAACGTACAAAAAGTGGCTTTTGCAGTCACAGATAAATTTGTTTGAAAAAACTTTTTGCACAAATATAATTTTTGTTTAAGACCGAGGACGAGTAACGGGTAACCTATAGTCGGGAGCTCGACTATAGCCTTTACCGCCTGTTTTATATAGTGTCCTGAACCTACTTTCAGGAGGGGGCGTGGCAGGGGCGGTAAAGTGTCGCGTGGGCTTTGTGTCAACGCACAGCTGACGAGGGCATCTTCTTGCGGCAGACACGGGGCCATTCAACATGCTTATCCCTTAACAAGCTAGAAGTTATTTCACATCATCTTCGTATTTCACTTCAACTTTTTTTGTCCGCACTTGCAGACGCTCTTCCTTCCCCTTTACACAAGCATTTCGTTATCGTTGTTGTTGTTGTTGCTGTTGCTGTTGTTGATGTTGTTGCCATAAAGTAAAGTTAATGATATGTCGTGTATGCGAGTTGGGGTCTCTGCCTTGTCTGGATATATGTCTTTTGTGTATGTGTGTGTATAAGTGCACTTCCACCCGACTGAATCTCGACTATGGTATGTCTGATATTTTGTACCTTACCCAAGTACTGCCATGTTTTGCCCCAGGCAGCATTTTTCCCCATTCAGCCTTGTATGTAATTAATTGGAATCTAAGCACATTTCATTTTTGTACATTGCGTTTATGGGCAATTTCATTTCATTTATATTTATTATTAAGGTCCTCACTTATAACTCGCAATAAAGTTTTGCAAAAATCTCGGTAGCAGATCTTTAAGATATTTTTTGCTACTTGTTCAGCATATAAAGAGCATCTAAATAGTTATTTCAATTCTTCATATATTTTTACCGATATATTGCTTTTGTATTTATTTTAAAAAAGTACAAATGAACAAATTAAAAGACAATTTCTTGTCTATAAATTCTATAAAGTCCTTCAATTTTGCCCATAGCTGCAAATTAACATACTTGCAATTGTTATTTTAAAGTTGACAACTTTTTCATTTAAAAACTTTCAATTTTCTGCATTGAATCCACTGCTATGGCTTCAGTCGAATTGACTTTTCTTTTGCCTTCAGTTGCACACATTCGTAGGTTGAAAGGCATTTACCATTTACAAGCCAAAAGATATACCTCCAATTCCTCAACACTTTTTTGTGCCACATTTTTTTTGCCATCTTTTGAGTTCATACAAATTTGTACAGCATTCGGAGGAGCAAGGACCTGACTAGTCTGCCCTGGACGTCGCTCACTTTTATTTGCCAAATTAAAAGGATTTCATTTGCTTTTTATATTTGCATTGGGTTTTTATCGTCACCGCCAGGCGACCGTCAGACATTTTTCCCACGCAATCACCATAAAACTGGAATCTCGGCGCCATATTTTTCCGGCCTCACACTTGCCGTGCGTTTCTCTTCTTTTTATTTTTTTATTTTTTAGTCGTTGGCAATTGTTATTTATGTCCAAAGAGCAAGAGAAGCAGATTTCATATCTCCACTCCCGGTGGTCTAATGAAGCAAATTCCCAGTTAGCTCGTGATATCCTGTGGTTAGTATTAATTATTCTGTATCCTTACGAGTTGACTTTATAAATTATTAAAATGGCTTAATATAAATGTAGCTCATAAGAAACTGAACAGCAAATAACAACGTTGTCCCAAGGCTTGACTCTGAAACTACCCTGTATATTCGTATCTGTATCCATATCTTGCCTGTTCCTGGTTTCAGTTACAGATTACGAAGCACAGGATGCGATGTGGAGGTGGCGGAGGTGGACTCCGGTTTGGCTACCTATCTGTCTGCGGTATACTTTATGGTTGAACTTTATTTACATTCACAAGGCTCGGGTCGGGTCGGGTCAAAATAGTTCCCAAAGCGTCCAGTTTCAGCCTGACTCTGTGCTTTTCGGCTACAGTTGCCACCAGTAGCCACCTGGGCATGATGCCGGCAGCGAGGCCACAGGTGCTAGCTGGCCAAGTTTAATTATTTGCTTGGACCTGGCTAGGTCCTGGCTATGGCCTTTGCTCCTTTTCAGTGTGCTCAGTGCTCTGTGTGGTAGGATTGTTTGTTTATTTGCCCGCTCTGTAACGTATTTAAATTCCATGAAAGTCGGCCAACGTTGTATTTATACCATCACTTTATCATTTTAACTCTCTGGCAATTAAAATTAACTTCTCTACAGTTGCTGGTTGTTTTTATTTCCTTTTTTTGAGGTGAATTGAATGTGCGCCTGTTGATATGCAACACCTTCTGAATTTCGAATGTATTGCAAATAAATGGAAACATTTCAAGTACACAAGTACGAGTACTCTCTGCCAAATTTGTTTGTCTGTGCTACACATACAGTTGGGTCAAAGTTGGATTCAATTGATTTACAATTATCATATGCAGTAAAATAAGTTGAAAGCAGTTTTAGAAACTATAAGTTTTCATTCAGGGACCGAAACTGTAAGAATTAATATCTAGTATCTAATATCTATAATTTACATAAGTTGATAATTAGAAATGCCTATTTTTAGTATTAACAAAGATATTCCAAAAAGACTTTAATAACAAAAATTCAATTTATAAAAGTCTTGAAATACTTATATGTTTATAATAAAATAATAGTTCCTCACAAATAAAAGTTTTTATGAGATTTATATTTATTTACTCTTTATAGACTTTTATTCAAAAAAGTCTTAAATAACTCATAAAAAACTGAAAAAATAAAATCAAATTTACTCTTTTTTATTTTTAATGGATATAATAAATCGAATATTATCATAAGTTTTGATGAATTAATTAAAGTCAATAGTAACTATTGTTAGTAATTTTCTTTCTAATTCATCTTGATTATAAATAATAAAAAATATATTTATTTTTTTAAGAGCCTGTTCTCATTTCAATCTTCATCTTTGTGCTTTCTTTCTGTTGGTTTCTGTTTCTTGACGAGGGTATATAAAATACATATCCTTCGCCAGCTTTGTACATAGTTTGCAACTTGAAATGTCAGCTGTCAGTGCGACAGGGCAAATCAAAACGACGGCAAACAATAAGCGTAAGGCAGTTTGAAGTTCAGCAGAGACGTTGGTCTGGTGTCAAGATTTGCACTTGTAAAACACTAAAAACGACAGAAGTGAGATGAAATGAGGTAGCTCACTCTCACTCTCATTTTTACCTTCTGCCACCCGCTTTCTCTCTCTTTCTTCTTATGATGTGCCACTTTGCTGTTACTAGTAGCTTAGCCTAGACTGCTTGTGATTCCCCCTGCCACTCTGCGCTTGTCAGTGTCAGCTCATGTAGTTTGAAACTGGCGCGCACTTGACAAGCCTGATTGATGGCCTGGCAGTCAGCAGCAGGCAGCAGGATGAGCCGGATAGCTAAAGTCCTTATCTCAACTAATTAAACTAAATGTACATGTCTCGCTTTATTTCGGATTGCCCTGCATTGACTGTATATTATTTATTTCTATCACACCAACTCTGAATCGCAAAAACCAAGACAAAAAATCGAAATATACATTTTAAGCAATTCAAAATAAGCATAAATAATTAAAAATTTTAAATTTAAAAGATAAACATTCAGAATAAAAATAAATGTATTTTTAATTTTATTTTTATAAATTTCGATTTCTAAATACAGTTATTTATCAAAATTCTTATGGGGAATCTAAGGCACATTCATCAAAATACTTATGTTGCCATTTTTGTGCTGTTGTTTTTGTTTTTATAGCATTACGCGCATTGAAATTTTAATTTGTTTACGTTGAAACATCGTTAGCCAGAAGTGACCCAGACCCAGATAAGCTCACGAGTCCATGTGGGTGCTCCAGCGTCAGATAAGCAGCCCGAAAACAATCAAAACAATTTTGGGACAGGGCAGAATTGTTGTCCCCGAGAACCTGGCGACAGTTGGCTGGAAAATTAATATAATTTTCAGGAGGGCATGTACTTTATATAGCTGAGTCACTTCTTGCTTATTTACTTGAAAATTAATCAATTGAATTTTTAATTTAGCGCAAATGAGCAAAAACGGCGCCACAATTGCTGCAATCGTCCCATGCGGCGTATACGCAATTATGCGAATGAGCATTAGGAAAATGGTGGCTGCTGTTGCCATTTTCTAACGGTGCTTCGCTCTACCGTGTTCCATGCACAGAACGAAACGAAATGAAAAGAAATTAAGAAAATATGTTGCAGTTTTTTTTGCCTTCTACTTGCCACACAGATGTAACATAGTTGGTGCTGGCAGGCAACATTGCGCCAAGGGTTGTTGTTCAAATTGTCTTTGGGTTTGGTTTCTTCGGCTTGTTGGCTAACTCGCAGTCAGCTCGTTTAACCATCTACAGCAGCACCTCATGCCACAAAACGTAAGCCAACTTAATTTGCCATAAAAAGCCAGACCGGCACTTGATTTGCTTTGTTGTATTGCCATTGCCATTGCTATTGTTGTTGTACTTTGTTGCTGGTTGTGTGCGCCGGAAATTAAATGATTTAACGAAATTGCCAACATTTGTTGGGTCCCTGCCTAAAGTTGAACCTCGACCTGGAACAATAACAGAGCGACAATAGCTGCCCCAGCATTTTAGTTAATTGAAAAGATTTTCTTTATTTTGTTTTTCTTTTATTTTTTCAATTGACAAGCCAAGTTTATTACCCAAGAAGAGGGATGCGGTAGGATGCTTTAAGTGATTTTTAATTACCAGTCATTGTGCATAGGATGGGTCACGCACCTTGGTTCAGTGTATGTCCTTGCATTGACACCTTGGACTCAGGTTAATTGAGTGCTAAGCTGATAGCAGCCCCGTTTATGACGGACGAACTGACTGATGGTCTGACGGTCTGACGATCTGTCTCTCTCTACCTGCCTGTGGCCTGTTGCTGTCTGTCATATTGCAATCCTCTTATATTTCAATCTTCTTGGCATCCCTTTACCTCGCATTTCCATATGAAAATGTTACACCTGTTTTGTTTTTAATGTGCCATGGTAAATACACAGAGATGTTCCAAGTAAGTGCACACGAGTTTTCATGGAGTTGTGCACAGCTGTGAGCACACACTCCCACACCCTGAAATACACCCTCACACATATACACACACACACATGCTTACGGAATTATCCCTCTCACATATGTAAATTAGATGCCGGGTGTGCATTGATTGCTTGCAACTGTTTTTGCTTTCTCCTCGTATGTTTGAATTTCTGCTTTGTTCTTGCCAACAGTTTATTATCATCAGATTTAAAAAAAAATAAGGACAATCCCGAAGCATAAATCCTTGCTTTAATCAGGTGATCGTTAAGGAGATCACTTGTCAGTGTTTAGAAAGAGATCAGATTTTTGTAGTTTATTTAATGGTTATATACATCAGCAGTGGGCACGAAATCTGAATTCGGGAGCAATACAACAAAAACTACAACAACATCAGCAACAACAACCCTAATAAAGACTCTATTTTAGAGTCTACCTACTTTGCTCGCAAGTCTTTTGTGCGACTTCACTGCGCCGAATGGGCAGATTTAAAGTTGGGAGCAGCCGCTAGCTCCCGGAGCCCATGCGTGCCCATATATATATACATACATGCTTAAGTTTTCCAGTGCATTTCATGTTTCATGGAACATTCCCATAACAACCTCAACTCACTGATTAATTAGAATCTAAAGTAAACATAAACATTTAATTCAAGGGGTTGGGGTTATCAAAATTATAGACACATACTTTATATATAATATTAAGCACAAGCAACTAGAATAACAAATGGCTGCGTGGCCTCGTCGAATCCATTAGAACTTAGATGCAAAAACTAATTCAAGCCGGAATCATATACAAATATATATATATGTGATGGAGAATTTAATAATCAATGAAATGAATTTTCTGGGTTCATTGCAGGCCACGTGCATCACGAGAATGCAGTTCTCTTGAGAGCTGAGAACAAACCATAGGCGATAAGAGGAAGCGAAAACGAAGACGGATCGCTGAATAACAAGTAAAACAAAACAAAACAAATCAATATCAATTGAGAGAACGTGCAAAACTAAAGAGAAAAGAGAAAACCGAGACCGAAGAACGCGCTCAGATGGCGCTGCATAGGTTTGGAGGTGGACGCTGGAGCGCTGTTCGAGCCATGAGTAGTTGTGCTACCAATTACGCCCTGCTGATGGCGACCGTCTTGCTGGTGCTAATCTCGGCGCATGTCAAAAGCGTTAAGCTGGTAGCGCCCACGTCCATGGATCACGTTGCCAATGACAATGAAAAGCTGGAGCGTGACGCCAACAGCATGAACAACAATAACAATGAAAACCTCAACAATAACATCAAAGACTCAGCCGTTAGTCATACGTATCATCATCATGTCCACGGGCAGCACAACAAGCATCACCTGCATCATCTGCAGCATCGGAGCAATCGTCGAGCGTACCACAGCAAGTACAGCATCGAGCAGTTGCTGCACATGCAAGTGCCTCACAAGATGTCCAACGACATCGACATGGATCCCTGCAAGGCGGGTGAGTACAACACATCTTCAATATATCAAAAAGAACTACAAAATTCGAGACAAAAACAACTATTAAAAAATATATAAGGAAACTAAGTAAGGGATGAAAATCAGGGTATCAAACAGAACCAAATATCGGTTATATTCGTTTAGGTTTTAGGTTATTGGATACGTAAAATTTTTGTGTATCGGATACGTAATGGTTACCGGTATTTTGTATGTTCCGGTTTCGAAATACCGGTATGATTGCGGCTAACAAAATTATTTAAATTACAATTTCAATAAAATGTTGAAATGATATGTGACATTTGAAAACAAATATTCATCAATTCAAAAAATTAAGATATTTTTATTGAGATCAACATATGTATATATTAAATTAGGGCATAAACTAGGTATAATAAAAAAGTTTTGCTTCGGGTACGCTTTCAGTTACGGTTTCCAAGTCTAATTCGGCTAATAACGGTTAACGGTTATGGTTATGGTTGCGGTTTTATAACTGATGTAAATGAGTGCAAAATAGAAAAATTTATGTGCGAATCCAATCCAATATTTTTAGATAATCTGACAAAACATTATACTTTTTGCCAGTTTCTTATTTAGACTAGTTTGAAATTAATAGAAATTGAAATTAAAAAGAAGTGGGGAAAAATTAAAAATGGCAAGACTAAAAATATATTATTAAAAAGATTTTCTTGACTTCAGATTTTCCTAATTTTCTGCGTTCGTCATCTTATTTTTAAATTTTTTTTAATTCTTATTTCTAGTTTTTGGGTTACTACATTTTTTCCCTCCTGCTTAGGCATCCTTAGTGCTATTTGTCAATTTTCTTATGGAAAATATTCAACTTTGCCAAAATTTAAATTGGTTTGCTTTGATGGCAAAAGACTGCAGTCAGAATGCCTTGTGTGGTTTCCCAACTGTTTAGGCGTAAAATCGCTTTATCTCTAATTCAATCTATAAGCTACAATATATATGTATATATTTATATGTACATATACGTACTATATACATTCGTCTCTATGGGGTTTCCTCTGTACGTGGAAAGCAAAGCTTTGAAAATTGTGTTTGCTTCCCAATGTCTAAAGTTTGAGTTAAAGCGAAAATTCTTGTAAACTCGATTCAGACACACACGCGGTACTTGCTCTTACTCGTACTTGGAACACGTTGAGTTCCCGTCGCTCAACCCACACTCCCACCCCGCCTGCCCCCTCCAACTGATCCCCTCCGGTATCGCAAGTTGCACCGTTGAAAATTAAGCGCCATTGTAGAAACAAGCGTTCGCTTCCTCCAGATCAACTTGCCCGACTGCTCAGCTCAATTGAATTTACCTCGGTTTCAAAACGAAATTGACTGAGCAATGCCTTCAGAATGGGCATATCAATGGCTGTGTCTGTATCCGAGTATCCATGTCTATGTGGAGGAACTTGGCTTGCGAACGACTACAATTTGTCTGCCGCCAATGCCTTTGAGGCGCCCCAACCCCAACCCCAACCCCATCAACTTTATCTGTGTCTACTCGCATTTGTGTATGTGTACGTGTGTGCTTGAGTTATAAGTATTTGTGCACATCAATTGTCAAAAAGTTGGCTCCATGAAATACATATACCCGCAAACGATTTCCCGCCTTAACTGCCATTGGCAATGTAGTGTCAAGTGGTCCAAGGCATCGTCATGTGCCGCACAATGGGGAAACATTCAAATCCGCATATTGAAATTTAATTGATTTATTTTCCTAACATTTTTATTGATGATTTTTTTCTGATTTTAATAGATTTATTTTGTTCAATTGAAATAATTATTGCAATAGTATTATTGACGACAAAGTTCATGGCCTCAAAAAATTGTGCCTAGAAAATATCGATTGAATTTCCAAAAATTTCCTATGCTTTTAGAAATTTAGTTTCGTAATTCTTATTTTAATTTATTATGGCCTATTTTCAACTCTTTTTCAAAGTCTTAGTAATTAACTGACCCAGTTTTCGTCTGTAAATTTATGTAATGTTGTCTCTAGAAATTGCATTAAATAAATGATGAAGAGCAAATTGAAACAGTTTTTTTTCGTTTTAATTTGTGTATCGCTCAAATGAAAGTGTTCAATATTTGCACTCTTTACCTTACTGTGCCATCCCTCTGAAGTCCGTTACCGAGTCCGAGTCCTGGTGAGAAAGTTAGGCAAGCTCACACCTATTTTCAGTATTTTAAAAGAGTAAAAAAAAGGGCCATTAATCAAGGAATTTCACTGTGATTTTCACGCTAGAATTTTTTTTGTCATGTTAACAATTAACGAATGGTTTGCACTCTGACCCCCTCCCAAAGTAGGTCAAACAGCAGATTTATAAACCCATCACATCCCCTCACACCACACACATGTGACCACATGAAAGTACACCCTACAGAATTCCGGCCCAATGTATGCAAATGCACGCAACAACCGAGAGACAAAGAGACGAGAGAGAGAGAGAGGGGATGGAAAAACAGAAAACAAACAAATTTTTCTTGACTTTCTCTGTACGCAACACAAAGTAAACTAATTGAATTTTGAAGTGAGCTCAAATTCAATGCCCATTGAAGCACGGATACGAGCAGGCATTAAGTGCTACAACAAAAATAACAATCAAGAACAACAACAATTAGGGCAGTTATACCTAGCAACGAAAAGAGCTAATGAACTTAACAAGTATCGAACTTAGATTTTTAATTAAATTTTAATTAGTCAATTATTTTTATCCTAGGATTTATTTGCTGTAATGAAAGATAATGATGGAACAATTTATAATAAATTATATTTTTATTCGTGTTGGAACAAATCATTGTTATTCTGTTAATACGACTTGTATATTTATTATTAATTTAAAATGTTATCAAATATTATTCAATGAATTTCAAACGAAAATAAATGTACAACTTTACTAATAATAGGATATAATTTATAATATTGCAATTTCCATTACAAAAACATGTAAAACTTACGTTCCTTGAGAATTTACGAAAACTATTACAAACTCATTTAAAAATATTCGTACAGCAGTATTAAGTTGCCGTGGTATTCGGGAATGTGCTCGAATACATAGAGACAGAGACGGGCACACTTCAGTTGAAGTATTTAAGTATGCAGCACGATGTTTTGGCTGTGAGACACCATTAAGTCAGGGCAAAGAAAAACCGCCGGGATGGAGGAAGGCGAAGAAAGGCAGACGCAGTTGCGCTAATGAATTTTGCTTGGCCCGTAATGCATGCAAATTTTATCAAAGCGATGATGACGATGATGACGAGAGAACAGACTGGAAAGCGCGATGGAAAGCAGAAATGGAACTTCCTGTGGGTGCTGCCTGTGGGCATGTCTGTCACTCGTTTGCCAGAAATCAAACCACAAATGACACTACAACTGTGAAAATAGAGAGAAATCGCGAAGTTGAAAGCCCAACTGTAGATAACTAGGCAAAGTTGCGAACAGTAATGATGATAACAACATCCTGGCAACTAACAACAACACTAACCATGCAACGGGACCACAGCCATAGAGAAAAAACTGTTCAGACTGTGAGGCTGTCAGTAGCCCGTCAGCATAAACAACCAGTGCTAGGACTCAAGTGACTGCAAATAATTTTCCACCCACAACTCGTATTCAACACACTCACACACACACACGCACACCCACAAACCTATAGACACCTTCACCCAATCCGAGAAAATTTGGAGAGCATACCTTGTTGTAACTTTCAACAGCAGGGCTATCCACATCCGGAAAAACGGATGAACTGAGCTCTCCAAAAGAGGCATATCAGTTTTCATGTGATGCAGACAATAGCACAACGTTCCGTAAGTTTGAAAGCACTTCCTTTTATCCTGGTGCAAGGAAAACACAGCCATGAAAAAAGTCTCGTGATAGAGCCAGCTCCGCTCATCTGATACAGCTACACTGAAAGAAAGCTAACGAAGGCACTATTTAAACGCAGACGAGAGTGCTTTCTTGATCAGGCATTAGTCACTGAAAACGGACGTCTAGTGAAAGAAATATGCTTAATAGGAAAATTACTCTTTCCTCACAGTCTCACTGTCATACACAAAGGAAAGGAGGACACTGTTCCTGTTATTCTATTGAATAAGTTTATAGAGAGAGTTATTTTAAGAACTAAAATACATTGATACTTACAAATTTTTAATAAAAATTGATAATAAAAGTTTTTTTAATTTACCTAATTTTTATAATTAATACATATTGAAAACAAAAGCTAACGCCTCTTGGATATCACATCTAAAAATAATAGTATACGTAAGATTTTTCAGTTGAGCCAGAAAATTTTAAGAATTTCAAGCTTCATTATCTAAAACTGATAACTTTTATTTGCGATCCCTACTTTCGCCAGATTCGTAATTAGTACTATAGTTATATTTTATAACCAGGCTATCAAACCGATAAGTGTTGGGTTATGCTCGCATATAGGTTTTCGGTTTTATAAATATCTATAACGTAACGGTTACCTTTTTTTTTGTATGTTTCGGTTTCGAAACAGCAGTGTGATTTCGGTTTACAAAACAATTTAAAAAAAATGTAAGAGATATGTAAATTCGAAAACAAATACTCAATAATTTTAAAAATTAAGATGTTTTTATTAAAATAAAAATATAAATTAAATTAGAGCAGAAGTAAAAATTAAATTATATTTAAAAAAACGATCATTACACCTTAACAACTTAATTAAATGTTATGCTTAACCAAACCGAAATAAACCGTTAAGTAAAAGTCGGTTTCTAAACGGTTATTTGGATTGGAATAACTTCGGATTTTGGGTTAGGGTACAATAAAAAAGTTTTGTTTCGGTTACGGTTTTAGTTACGGTTGCCAATTGTAATCGGTTAGTACCGGCTAACATTTACGGTTTTAATGCTCTTTTATAGCACTATAGATTTTTGCCATTTTTTAATGGGTATCAATGAGTACAAACACAAGTAATTTCCCAGTAAGAGGAACTTCCAGCACGGCCTATATAGAATAAATCTGAACGCGAAGCTGCGCCAACTAACGCCACTTCGGATTGTTGTTGTTGACTCTTTCAGGCATAGAAATAAAAAGCCACTTAGTGCACACTATTCAGAGAAATAGACCGGGAAGGGGATAGGGAAAGTGGGAAATAGAAAATGGGAAGTAGACGAGGGGCAACAGACAGACAGACGTCAGAGTCTATTTACAATTCGCACATTTAACGGCATTGTGCATAGACGGATTGAGTTAGTTTTTTGACTCTGATGCTGTTGCCATGTTGCGGCGATATCTGCGGACGTTTCAGGATTTCGGTGAGCCAGAGGAACGCTCGGGGGACTTGACGAATGCGCAGGTTGTGTGGCTTTATAAGTAACTGACGAACTGACAAACCGGCAAAGGGAACGAACCACAAAACTGCAAACGATGTGAAAGAAGAGCCAAAAATCAGGAGCTTGAATGCACTTCTCAAATATCAGAGTCAACAACAATCAAGATCATGTTGATTATTTACCAGTTTTAAATAGATAAGTATTAATTATCTGGGACCCAACTGGTTGTAAGTTAAGATATTTAATTTGTGTATTTTTATTAAAAAAATGTTGCATTGTTATATAAACAAAAGAGATTATTAGTTAGCAACTATTACACTAAAAAATTTGTGCATTTCTCATGACTTATTATTGAGAATTTTGCATGAAAAAAATTTAATAAAATAAGAGAAAATAGTACAAGTATATCAATGTACCGTAATACAGAAATCTAATAACATTATCTATTTATAAAAATTATTTGTTGGAAATATTGTAATTCACATTTGTAGGATATTTCTATATATATTTAAAGCTCTTTGTCCTAACTGACTCACTGACTGACTGACATATAAACGTGTAGGCCAAATGGTTAAGTCTAGAAAGCTGAAATTTTCACACAATATAGATTAGACAATTTTATCGGGCATTAGGACGGAGTTTTGTGAAACTTAACCTGTGAGTGGGTTAAGTTCAGGAAATTGCTTAGCATAGACAATTTTTTTTTTTAAAGCGATAAAAATCTTTAAAGATACCATTATAAAATTTCTGTATTCACTCTTAAGAGGAATCATAACATATGGGCTCACTTTTTATAGTGAGTGGTGAAATCAATATGCTTTTTATGATATAAATTATAAATTAAAGTCGAAGAGTAGGAATACTCAGTCTTTCTTTACTAAAAGTATTGTGGAATGTGAGGATAACCAAGATACAAAATATTGGATAAAAAATAAAAGTATAAAAAACATGTTCCTCCACACTTCACTCAAAGGATTTATCAATATATCTTTTTCTTTAATTACAGTACTAATTTTAGATGTGGTTCCTGGTGTGGTTTACTGTGTTAAACGACCTATGAATACATGTAATTTAGAACTTTCAAATGTAGTTGCTCTTTATTTATGTAGACATAACATATGTGCACATAACATACATACATATGTTTACTACTAGTTGCATTTATTTAAATCCTGAATAGCCCGAAGTTGGAGTTGGAGTATTTTGGGGCATGCCCCGACAGGCAGTGTGACAAACATGCAGCAACATGTGTAAATAAACTTCATTTAAACTGTTTGCATAATTAATTAATGCCAAAATGGCAGTGCACTCATTGTGTGTGCGTTAGTGTGTGTACACTGTACATGTGTGAACTTCGCTTTTGGGTTGAGCGTGCTTTACGCACAATTACAGTGCACTCTCACTCTCTCACACAGCCACAGACAGGCGCACCGACCGTAATCCGGCTGACTGTAAAAGAGACAAGCAATTGCAATGGTGGGTCAAAGGATTTAACCCACACCTTACAAGGCTGGATGTGTGGGTGTGTGAGTGTGTATGTGCTTCGTTTATTATATTTCAGTTTGAACACATCGTGCTATCAAATTTTGCATGCATACATGCACGCTTTCTACACTTATTGTCAGAATAATAAGTTCAAAAACCTGATTTTTGTTATAGAATTTTTTTATTTATTTATTTTTTTATATTTTATTTCAATTTAGCTTCAAGATAACACCTATTGTTTAAGGCACAAGTCACTATTATAAACATATAAAATATTAATAGAATTAAACAATTCACAATTAATAAGAAAAAAGAAATAGTAATAAATAACAAAATATAATTTGAGTTTTATTTTTTTCATTCGCATTTTTTTCATTAAATATTTTTTTTTTCTTATTTTTGACATTATTTGGTTGTCTTTAAGGCTTGCTTGTCAAAGAATTTAATAAGACATTGTGAATTGAGCATTTTAGATTTAATTTAATTAAAATGCCTTAAGACAATATTATACAAACACAATTCAATTCACATAATTGAATTCACAATGTTTCACTTTAATTTTATAATATTCGCATAGTAGCAGACTTTACTTATATTTAATAAATAGGTAAATTATAAAATAAATCAATCTTTAAATAAAATTAAAAATTAAGCAAAATATTTATATATAGATACTTTATATATTTAATATTATGGCCATTAGAGTAGGTATTTCGCATAATTTGTATTACATACTTGTAGGCTCTGAACAATGTACATTGTCAACTTGAACGTATGTAAAAGCATATACATATTAAGCTTAAAATATATTCAGCATTTTGTCGAAATCAGTTGTTGTGGCTGCTGTTCTTAAAATCATTGTTTATGGTAATTTTGCATAAACAAGAAAACATGCAAGAGATACAAGCTCAAAAGCTGCTTAGGTAATGCCAAAACATTGAGCCCCTGATACAAATATATATATGGTATGTCTGTATATTCCAATATGTACTCATATATTTGTGTGTGCTTATCCCCCTAACTGCACATGACATTATTATGCAAATTCTAATTTAAACATGCAAATATTATTTTAATTGCTAAGCCAATAGCTGCAAAGCTCTTCAAATTGGATGAGAACAATTTTTGGCCGAGACTAAGCTGCAATTTATGGGAATCGGGCAGAGAGCTTTCATAGCTGTATCAATTTTTGGTATTCGCCAAGTTAGGAAATTTCCCCACGACATGACAGTTCAAAGACAAATTGAATGCGTTTTTGCTTTTTATTTATTTTTCTTTCTTTTTTTTTTGTCGCTGCGTATGTCGTCTGGCTAGCAAAACAAATTGATAGAGCTCTAAACCGAATTTGTATGCTAGACAAAATTTAATATATGAAATAGGTCAGAGAATAAAATCCAAATATGCATGTGACAAGCACTTAAAGTATTTTTTAGCATTTTATGGTTACTTTAAGTTCGCTATTATAAAAAAGAAGAGCTAAAATTGTATAATTGTATAAATTGATTTTTAAAAAAAGCGAGAATTCTATTGACTATTTATTGCAATAAACTCAAGCAGATCATCATTAACAGAGCATATTATGGGCATACTCCATTCAGCATAAATTCAAAGTTCATCATACATATTAGAGTCTGCCAAGATAGATTGGACCTGGGAATTTAGTATAACATTTTTTGGTTTGTTTTGTTTTTGACTCTATGTTTGTTTGTTTGTTCACCATGTTGTCTGCTCGAAATAAAACCGACAGTGCACAGCATTTGCTGCTGTTGTCAGAGCATAATTATCAGATGCAACAACAAGCAGCAGACGGACTGAAACTTCCTGAGGGAGGGAAGTCGGGGGGAGGGAGAAATAGCTGAGGTAGGTGCATTCCGCAATGAGAGTTTATTGAACCGATGAGGTAATTTCTGTATCCATACAAGGTTCATAGTAGACCGAATGCGGTGTGCTGGTGCAACACTCACTGAAATTCCACATTCAAACATATCATGTGACTGCAATAAATGCCCTTTCAGCCGCATTTCAATTTGAAAAACTACGCTCAAAATATTTTGCACTCAATGACAAAGTTTTTTAGAAATGATGCCAACCTACACACTCGTATATTTTTGCCAGCGAACACTGTAAAATCCGCTTTGCTTTTATTTTTTTGTTGTACTTTTTTTGATGCAGCAATAGAATCTAGTTTCTATATTTGTGGTAGGCGAAAAGTGGCCATTGTAAGTGGAAAGTGGAAAGAGACGGGGGTGGGGATGGGGTTGAGATGGGGAATGAGAGCGGGAGAACTGAATGGCGCACAACTGCATAAACACTTCGCTGACGACGCAGTTGTCCATCATAAATCTAGGAGCACAACTCAAATATTGGCACGATTTTGTTAGCCCCCGAGTACTATTTGCGGCAGTACTGACACAACCAATAGTGCGTTACAAATGGGTTTGAATATTTACAGAGTTTTGGCACTTTTATGAAACAGCCTTTGGTTTTGTCATAGTCTTAATTGATGGGAATTTTCGATCTATTATTAGTATTATATTTTTTGAAAGGGAGTTTTATGTAACCTACTTTGGTAACCACCTAAGTTTACCAATCTCAGGAAAACTAATTGGACCAAATATCAAACCCTTCTCAGTAAGGCCATCCCAAAAAATGCGCCGGATGGGCCGCACTCAAGTGCACGCCTCCATGACCTAATTAAGACCTTTACAAATGCATGCATATCCGCGTGCAAAGCTTCATGCCCTGTCAGTAGACCAAAAGGTAGTAAGAAACCACCTTGGTGGACCCACAACTTAAACGACCTTCGCAAAAGCAGTAGAACCCTTTTCAATCAGGCCAAGGCTTCAAATCTAGAGGAAGCATGGCTAAACTATAAGCTACAACTAGCCACATATAAAAAAGAAATCAGAAGAGCCAAGAGATCCTCCTGGCGCTCCTTTTGCTCTGAAATTGAATCAACATCCGAGGCAGCCAGACTTCGAAAGATTCTTTCCAAATCAGCCCCCTCTCTAGGATATCTTAAGAGAGAAAATGATACGTGGACAACTACCAGTGAAGAATCACTGGAAGCACTTTTGAACAAGCACTTTCCGGGATGTTCCCAACACATCATATGCAATCCGCAATGTCTGAGTGAGGTGCCACTAAATCCCTCACTTTTCAGTGCACACAACATCAAATGGGCGATAAACAGTTTCAAACCGTTTAAATCACCCGGACCTGATGGAATAGCGCCTGCACATCTCCAACACGCAGGGCATTTTGCCATAAACTGGCTGCAAACAATTTTTATTGAAATCCTCGGAACTGGTCTGATCCCAAAACCCTGGAGATATTCAAAAGTAGTTTTCATACCCAAGGCCGGAAAAGCCTCTCACACCGCTCCCAAAGATTTTAGACCTATAAGTCTATCATCTTTTCTGCTCAAAACCTTTGAGCGTATACTCTCCCTTCACTTAAGGGCCTCCATCCCCAACGAGCTCATTTCGAACTCACAACACGCATATAGGAAGGGGAGATCTACTGAAACAGCTCTTCATTCCGTCATTGCCACCATAGAGAAATCTCTCTCGCTAAAAGAATTCACCCTCATTGCCTTCCTAGACATTGAAGGCGCTTTCAACAACGTTCTCCCGGAAGCGATTACTGAAGCACTGATGGACCTGGGGATCGAGGGCCGGCTAGTGGGATTGATCAACCAGTTGCTGACTAGCAGGGCTGTGACATCTACACTTGGATCTTCGAAACTCACTAGGTTCGTCAGCAGAGGAACTCCCCAAGGGGGAGTACTCTCTCCACTCCTATGGAACATAGTAGTGAACAAACTGCTTTGTGACATAGAAGGAGGTGGCTGTCAGATAGTTGCCTACGCAGACGACGTTGCTGTCATCTTCACTGGGAAATACCCCCAGACCCTATGTGACCTTATGTCGGCCAAACTGGAAAGGTTGGCCACCTGGGCCGAAAATTGCGGCCTGGGGGTAAACCCCGACAAAACAGAACTTGTCCTCTTTTCAAGACGATACAAGATTCCCACTCTCGTCCCACCAAAGCTTAAAAATTCCACTTTATCCTTCAGCGAAAGTGCTAAATACTTGGGTCTAGTACTTGACAGGAAATTAAACTGGAAACTCAATATACATGAAAGATGTAGGAAAGCGACAATCGCACTACATACCTGCAGAAAAGCAATAGGCTTAAAATGGGGTATGTCCCCATATATTGTCAGATGGCTATACACAGCCATAGTCAGACCCATCCTGTTATACGGGATTCTAGTCTGGTGGCCTGCCCTATCAAAGGCATCCACCACGAAGCAACTAAACAAAATACAAAGAATGGCGGAGGTTTGCATCACAGGTGCCATGAAAACCACACCTAGTGAGGCCCTAGACGCCATACTCAACATACCACCAATCCGACAATTCAGCCTAGAGCTGTCCACTTTAGCGGCCATCCGACTTAGAGATCTTGAACTATGGAATGATCACCTAAAACAGATTATTGTATGCCGACTGAGCATACGATAACTCCTTTCCACACACTCATTCCTCGAAGGGAGGAATGGGCCACCGAACCTCCGGGAAAATCTGGTGCTCTATCTTTCTACACTGACGGTTCCAAGTTGAACAATCAGGTAGGAGGCGGAGTTTTCTCGCAACAACTTGGCATAAACCACTCTTTCAGACTACCTGATCACTGTAGTGTGTTCCAAGCCGAAATTTTAGCGATAAACGAAGCTCTAATCATTCTAAAAAACTCTCATGCCACCTCGGGCTCCATAAACATCTATAGTGACAGTCAAGCGGCTATCAAATCAATAGCAGCGACAGCCACAACTTCAACCTCAGTCTCGAAATGTCGCAAATCTCTACACGAGATGGCTGAGCATTTTGACATCTGCCTTATTTGGGTACCTGGGCACCAGGATATCCCAGGCAACTGCATAGCGGACGAGTTAGCTAGACAGGGCACGACTGAAAACCTCCTTCCTGATAAAGAGGATACAAGTATGCCACTAGCGACCTGTAAACTCATGCTCCACAATATATCGAACCTCACAAGAACCACTCGCTGGCAAAACAGCCTGGTGGGTCGAGTGGCCCGACAAACGTGGCCTCATATAGACAAGGCCAGAACCGTTGCCTTGTGTAATCTTAGCAGAAGTGACTGCTCTCTCGTCATCCGATCCCTGACCGGCCACTGGTTAGTAGGCATACATGCCCAAAGACTAAACTCCCCCTACAATGACTTCTGCAGGAGTTGCAGAGATGAAGAAGAAGAAGAATCCCCGGAGCACTTCTTCTGCTCCTGCCCAGCCCTAAGTAGCAGAAGACTCCACTTTCTGGGTAAACCCTTCCTAGAAGGCCTAGGTGAACTTGCAACTTTAACACCACGCAAAATTGCTAAATTTGTCCAGTCATCAAACTGGACTCCTTACTAAGTCAGACTTTAGGTTCCCAAGTGGGCAGAAAGGATCTTTTAGATCCAGCGGGATCACAATGGGCCTATCCAGGCCTAAGTGCGTCATAAAAGACACCCGCCCTAACCTAACCTTGGTAACCTTTTCCATTCGATGACATTTTTCGAGTCAAGCAAAAGTTTAAATTATTTACTCTGATGCTTTTACTGCAACATTTGCTTAGATTTACTTAAAAAATAAGTAAGAGGGTATATGTATTTTGTTGAAATGTGTGTGACAGGGAGAAAAAAGCATCTCCGACCCTATAAAGTATATATATTCTAGATCAGCATCAACAGCCGTGTCGTATAGTCATGTCCGTATGTCTCTCCGTCTGTGTGAGATCCTAAATCCACGCAGATCATCACTATAGGCAGAGTTCTTAAGATATTACGTTTTTCTTGGAAATCGACGTTAACTACTATTATTAGCTATTAACCTACTTAATCGCAACAAGATTGGACAAATAGAAAGGTTGTAATGGCTGAATTTCAAGCAAAGAAGCTGCCTAAAAGTATTCAATAAAAGTATCTAATGTTTATTTAAATAAGTAACGACTAAGCTATAGTCGGGAGCTCGACTACAGCCTTTTCCATTTGTTTTATACTATACTCATATACATAAATACTTAGTCACTTGTCTCGAATATAAAATCTTTTTCTCTAACTCTTTTTATTTGTTATATTATTTCTGAAATAAAGTTTGGCCAGCTTTATTGCCGTAAATATCCTTATTCGACCGTTTCATAACAATAAAATGCGAAATAAAAAGAGTTATGCTCTTAATAATGTCAGAAATTTAGTAAAATATAATCACTTTAATGAATGTAAGCTCTCAATGAAAATAACAATGTATACTCGTATTGATACAGGTCATCAGGTGACTAGCCTAATGCTTTTCTGTTCGAGAGTCACTTAAACATATGGAAGCAGCATGTGTTTTGGGGTACGTCTAAATTTATTATGCTCTTAAGCATGGCACAAACATAATATAAATAAAGCAGGCTGGTTGGTGCCCTCCAGTAATGCGTTTACGAGTAGAATGCAAAGGAAGATGGACAAATAGAGAATCGTGCCCAAATCCGAAAAACGTTTACCAGAGTTGCTTCTTTTTTGGCGCCACCAACTAACTCACAGTTCTGACAGAAATGCCGGAAGTGATTTTGGTTCGGGAGAAGAGAAAGGGGCAAAGCGGAGGATGAATGCAATTTCAGCTAGCTCCCGGATTAGTTTGTCCATCTGCCCCTATTTGTCTGCCTGTATTTGCTTTGATTTCATCTTTAATTTCAGCCAGCCCATGTCCGCCCTTTCTGATTGTTTGCTGGTCACTCGGTCGCTTATCAAAGCATAATTTAGGCCTAATAAATTTGTATGTCCGGTCTCCGGACATTCAGGATGATCTCGAGGATTTCACCGCAAATTTAACATAATTATTATGACTGTACACACACAAACCTAATTAAATATACTCGTATACATATGTACGAGTTTATTTACATGTACAATGCATGCAAATGGATTTCCGCTATTCATAACTCATGCATATCCATGCCATATGTCATTTTCTGCCAAATAACTTGAAAGGGTCATAAGGTCACTTGGCCATGCATTCACATAATGTTAGCCAGGTTAATCGCTTGGAATTTACTCGTATATGTATAACTCTTTAAGATAACTAAATGATTTGCTGTCTGATTAACTAACTGAATTACTGCTTGACTGACTGACCTACCAAAAAGGCTAACTTTTGATTGAATTTTATATTTAGACTTTTTTGTTAAACTTGAAACAGAAACGTTTTGTAAAAAGAAACTCTTTATTTTTTGTAAAATAATTGTTCAACTTTTGCAAATATCCAGGAATTCCAGTTCAAAATAATTACAAGCTGATTTTAAAAGTTCTAACGAACAAAACTTAAAGTTAAATCTACTCATAATTCGAACTTACTTTATGTAAATTTTGGCATCAATGGAATGGTCATTTAAATTCTGTTTGAGTGATACAAAACTTTCCTTTATCCATTTAGTACCCATTGAAAACTTTGAATTTTTGTAACAGTCTACTTTTTTGACTATTTTAATCGGTCTCAAATAAAAAAGGCTTTAACGCAAAAAATTGTTTAAACAATTAAATAATAGTTATTTTATTTAAAAAAAAAAAACTTTTTTCATGATTTTTTTAAAGCTTGCAAAAAATTAACTATTTAAGTCTCCTTTTCGTACAAAGTCATTTTAGATTTAACTTTAACTGTTGTCGTATTTACGTAATTCGGGCACCTGAATTTATTTTGAAAACTTGAATCAGAAAAGTTCGGTAAAAAGAAACGGTTCTATGCAGTCTTCTTAACTTTGATCGAAGTAAAATAGATCTGTGCCGAAACTTTTGAAAATGTCCAGAAATTCCTGTTCAAATTGAATGCAAGCTTTGTTTCAAAATTTAAACAAACCAAAATTGCGGTCAAGGCAAAATGGTTATTTTCTTTAGAAATGCTATAAATTTATTTTTGTTTTCATTGCAACATTTACACACATATCAGTACGCACATTATTTCCTGTTATAATACAAGCCAGATAGCACAGCAAAACAAGTGAAAACGCCGTTGGCAAACAAAGAGCAACGAAAATAGAGAAATAAATATGGTCGACGAGTCTTGTAATGGCAATCAGCCAGAGTTTAGCTCGATGTGCGCTGTCATTACTTGATTTTGACCCACAAAATGGTGAACTTCAGCAACCTTGTTGCTGATGCGTGCCAAGCGCCATTTCCCTGATACGAATACGCTCTTCTGGCTATCGAATGTTTTGTTGTTGTTTGTTGTTGTCTGTTATTGCTGGATGTCGAGTTTAGCCAGGCGGTTAAATCACATAATCAGTTGTGTAGTGGCTGGACAGAGGCTGCAGTTGGTTTATTTTTAATTAAACTCCAGTCAGAGCGCGACAGAGGCCCATAAACTGGTTGAGAGCAAACGCGTTACGCATACGCTACGTGGAACGGGAATGGAAATGGAAACAAACACGAAACACATGAACGACCCAAAACTGCAACTTGGCAAATGTGTTAACATGTTTGTGGTCGCCATAAAAAAGGGGTTCTTCAGACTGGACCCAGTACGCACTATGATACTGACCCCATCCTTCTGTCTACTGCCTCCTGTCTCCTTTCTCATACCATGATGCGGCACGTCTCTGCGTCAGTTCGTTAGTGTGAATGATGCGGGCTTGAGGGTGGACCCAGAGACGAAGCGGGGCAGTGCTCAAAAATTTAATTACTTTCACTTGTGCGAACTGTTTGTCTGCCAGACCAGAGCCAACCAGGCAGCCATTCTGTCCATTCTCGCCCGGCTAAAACAGCAGCTAAAGGCATTTAACTTAAATGTAATGAAATTGTAGACGAACCCCGAGCTACGCACGTTTCCTTTGCTTTCTGGACTTCTCTCTGACCGTCTTCATATCGCCATCTCTCACTATCTTCGTTCTTTCCATCTCTTTCAGTTTCTCTTTCTCTGACTCCTTTGCATTTATGTGGGCAGCATATCGTTGTCGGGAAATAGAAGAAGACTGCAACTAGTCGAAGACTAACAGAAGCATCTGTCGGATTTGTGACGCATTAAGCGTCAAGTTTTCTCGCTTTCTGCAATGCTTTAAAATGCGATGGCTTTTCACTTTTCCACTTTTCCGTAACGCACTCTCAAAGCTTCTGTTTCTGGCATATCCGTTCTACTTAATAGCTTAAAGTGCTAAATGCATGAATTTTCCTTGACCCCAGATACAAGGTCTTCTTCATTTTTATTTTTTATTGGTGTTTGTTTTTTGTGACTTTGCACAGCATCGATTCGTCAGAATTACGTATCAATCATTCGCCATGTTGTGTGCAGCGCATGATTGTGCATGAATTTAAATTTATTTATATTCCACATGCTGTATAAATGTTTTTTATCAAACAAATCCAGCAATGCAACAACGAAATCGAATATATTTTATACCCTGTTTGTAGATAAATTAAAGTTGTATGTATACTTGTTGTCAACAAATCAAAAAATGAATCCAGTTACAGTTGCATATATAAATCAGCAGAATATGTATATTTATAGTTTTTTTGTTGGCCAAATATAACGATGTCGAAATTCTAGAACTCAAATCAATTTAAAATTGTTTTTCGTTTATACGATATAAGTTCGAATTGAATATGGGCAATTTCCTCAGAAGAAATTCACTAAGATGATAATATCGATTCTACATTGAAATAAATCCACTTTTTCTTATATGTTAGCCCATTTTCTTAAAAATTGACCGTTTGACTGCACTAAATAGGATAGTATATTTTTAACATAAACCATTTTAAAACATATCAATATATAATTTAAAAAAAAGAGAGATGTCGCATTCGACATTGGCCCATATACTATATATATATTGTTTTTTTTTTTTTTTTTTAATTTGCGAAATAATCCGCAAATTTTCTTTAGACAAGTAATTAATTCCTTAACTTAAATTTTCCAGAATATTAGCTATATATTTAAACTTTTGTAGAAAGCCCCTTAGCAATAAATGAACAGTTTAAAAGTTGTAAAGTTTTAAGTTTCAGTTCAATTTGTCAAATAGCTTAGATTTTGCTGTAAATTTTAAATTAAATACAAATATTCAAATAGTTGAAGTTTACATTGTTTTAAAGCCAACTCAACCAACAACGTAAAACATACCTATTATATTTGTCAACTAATTGCTAAATTATTGAACGGAAAATTATTTGGCCAAAGCACATATTGTAACTTTGCCAGCTAAGCAAATAGTTTTCTTCCAAGTATAAATTGATTTTACATATTTTGAGATGCATTTAACTGGCAATTGATTGGCTTTTATTGTTGGCAGTTAGTTTGAATACAGTGACGTATCTGACAGCCTAGGTAATTGCCATGCGTATCTGTATCTCTTCAAACCTGAGTATTTTATACGCTTCTTTCCCTCAAGTGTTGACCCAGTTGTTGGGAAATTGTTATGCCGCTGTGGCATAAAGCTTATTGGATTTGTGGCAGTATTTGCAATAATCATATTGCATGTTGCCACAGCTGAAGATGCGATGCCAATACAAAAGTGGGGCACGTTGAGCGGTCGCCAAAAGTCAAGTGGCGTTAACGTTAATACCCATCTCTCTTTGGACAGGATTCGGTTGGCGTTGTAAATCTCACTTTTATTTATCTTTGCCTTTACTTGCACAGCACAGACAACGCAAACAATTTCGTTTATAGATAGCTTAATATTTAAACAGATTTTAGTGACATTTCTGTGTTTCATAAAACATTTGTTATGCTGTTAATGAATACTTGATGAGATATTCATCGTGTCAATACTTTAGAATTCGACAAGCTTCTTTTGTGAGATTAAACGATGACCTATTATACCCGTTACTTAAAAACTAAACTAAAGGGTATATTGTATTTGTTGCAATGATCCTATAAAGTAATGTATTCTTGATCCGCATCAAAAGCCGAGTCGATATAGCCATGTCCTTATGTCCGTCCGTCTGTGTGACAACCTAAAAATCAGAGACTATAAGATATTTTCTATAAACACACACATTTTTAGTTTATCTACTATTATTAGCTGTTAACCTACTTAAACGCAACAAGATTGGACAAATAGAAAAATGGTAATGGCTGATTTAAGTTCCAAGCAAAGTGAGTGCCTAAAAGTATGCAATAAAAAATATTGTATGACATTTATATAAGTAATCGGGTATCCTCTAGTCGGGAGCTCGACTACTGCCTCTTCTGCTATATTAATACAAAAATAAATAAGTAAATAAAATGAACTGCTTACTATATAATTAATAAAAAAATAATAATACTTTCACAAGTGTTTCTGAATAATACTTCATTATAATTATAGTTCATTGGAGCCATTATTCGGAAATCCTTCGCACTGTGAACTTCACTCTTAATGCGAAATAATAATTGACCATCCCTTATGTGTGTTTCACGCTATGCGAGTATAACAAACGTACTTAATTAATTTTATTTAACATGCCCGAGACAGACGTGGCAACAATTTCATATTTTGCGTATTAACTGTTATTGTTGATGCTGGCCAACGGCTTCTGGCCACAATTGTGTCCACACAATGTGCATACGCTCCGTGTCCCTCTCGTCGTCGTCATCGTCCGTTAAAGCCAACTGACTGTCCACTGGCAGGAGGAAAGGAGTGAAGGGGGATGCAGCTGGGGCAGTTGATGTACTGATTAAATGGATATGCAGTGTCTATCCAAGCACCAGGCAAACAACAGACAGTCTGTCCATCTGTGCGTCCGTCCATCTGCCAGTCTCCGTGCCATCGGTCTGGAAACGCACGTTGTGTGTGCTTAAATTATAAATAACCAGCAAGTCGGTTTGTTCTGCATCCTGGCACTGAGCCTAGGAGATGATGGCATCTCGATCCGAGCGTAGCCGCATGAAATTTCAATTAAAATAAATATTTATGCGCTTGTTGTCTTGTCGTTTATAATTAAAACAATATATTAGTTATGGTTGTTTTAAATGTATTGCAATTTGTAATTTATCTCTGGCAGGCGGCTTTATGGGCGACATTGCGCTCCCCGACGGTGAGATGTTTCCAATTGTGGCCCACACGCCCATAGATGACGCCGTCGACATTGAGGAGACGGAACAACTGGCGCCGAAATTGGAAAACGAACCAATGCCGGCGGATGCACCAGTGTCAGTGTCTGAGGTGAAATATAATGCGACCTTTCAACTGGACCTTGAGAAGCTCAAGCAGGAAGTCTACAACGAGGGACTGCAGGTGGAGGAAGAGGGTCTCACGGATATCATACGAAAGAAGACAAAGTTGCCCAGCACGGATACCGTTGGCCAGACTACTGGCCAACCGCTGATTAAGCCCAGCAGCATTCATAATAACGACGCCAGTCTGGTAAGCCGACTTACAGTCATTCGAAATCGCTGAACTTCAATCCATATTCCACTTTCACAGAGTGTTAATGAACCCATAAAGCCCATTGCGCAGACGCCATCTGATGTTGCCTATCCGCCCAGCTACAAGAACGAGGTATTGACCACGATTAACCATGCTGGACATTCAGAGATAATAGTCCCATCCGCGTTGCAACAACAGCTGAATAAATCACAGACTCTGCATCGCAATGTCGATGTACGCAAAATACAATCCAACAATAAGGACATTGAGGACGATTCAGGCAACAATTTTGTTGCGGAGCGACGACAACATATTGTGCCCACATCCCTACCCACACAGAGATCGACGATGCCCAATGTCTACAGCAATGCCGGCGGCAATGGCATGCACCTGGACAACGAAGACGTGGACTTCCTGCACGCACACGGCGTTGTCCGACGAAGACACAGGCGAGGTCCCAAACATAGGTAAGTCTAATCCCCCAATAACGCATCTCCACATCCACATAGGGAAATAAGTAAATAAATATTTATTTATACTGAAAACTCGCTTAATCGTGCATTTTTAAACTCTAATGGAATGTAGAAAAAATCAACTAGAATTACAATTGATTCAAAAAGTAGTTGGATAAAGTTAAAACAAATTTTAAACTAATTTAGTGTTTTCTGAAATAGTGAATCAACAAAAACAAATAATAATTTTCTGCTGGAAGATTCAACTATGTAACTCGATAATTAAATAAAAAAAAAGTAGTAATCAGTATTCAATTTAACAAAATTTCACATTCTTAATAAAATGTGAAATACCTTTATTTAATAACAAAATCAACATTTCGACCGAGGAATGCATTTAATTACATTTTTGAATTTAATATTTTCAAAACACAACTCGATACTGTAAAATGAAAGCTAGTCAAATAAATAAAAAATAAGTGGGCGCGGGTACAGTCGAGTTTGCTCGACTGTTGGATACCCTGTGCCAGTCTCCATAAATTATAATATTGGTTATAAAAGAATTAGTAATATGTATTTAATATGTATTTAACGCCTCTCGAATTTGTTTGTGATATAGTGGTCCGATTTTAAGTTTGGTCAGGATGTATGGGACCATCTTGTATGCATATTGTGTCAACTTGGCTCAGATATTTCAAACAGTAAAATAGTTTGTCATACTAAAACATGATTTTCGAATGATCGTTCCTATGGCAGCTATATGATATTGTGGTCCGATTTCAACCAAATTTGGTTCAGGTTGCCAAGGACCATCCTGTATGCATATTCTGTCAGTTTGGTTGAGATATTGACCATTTTCAATGGGCACAGGGTATAAATATATTTGTCAAACTTGAAATCTATGTACAACAATGGATTGACATAGAACCTATTTACATTTATAGGAAATAAGTACTACAATCCTTAGTTTAGTGGAAGTACGGTATAAAGTATTTAAAGATTAAATTGTAATTACACTGATCAACAAAAATGAACTTTGAAAATGTCATTAAACAGGCACGAAATGAATATCATTCCATAAAAAACATGTACAAAATGTTCTAGCTTATATAATAATTGGCACACGGAATCCGTGTGTCAAACCCCTTGTCGATCAGTGTTGTTTTTAGCTGCATTTAGCTTAACACATTCCCCTCTAAACCATAGAAACAGTCACTGGCAGGAGTATGTTAGCAAGGTGGAACGACTGCGAGAGGAGCTAAATCGTCCAGAGGGTCAGCACCGTAAACAACGCCAGAATCATCACCAGCCAATCCATCATCACAAGAAGCAAAAGCAGCATCGCCAACATCGTCGACGGGGTCGAGGTCGAACCACTCCGTCTCCTCTAAATGTCTCCTCGACGCAGACACAATCGGAGAAGCTGCTGCAGAGGGAAGATGAATTGCTCAGCTCGAAGTTGCCTAATGCGGAGTAAGTTGGGCAGATATACAAATTCATTCTGTGAACCGCAGTTGCCACTTCCGTTTCCGTTGCCATTTCCTGCCAGCTGTAAATTACTGGCCATTCAATTCATTGGTTTGCCCATCAACTTTACGCAAACAACAGTCATTTTGTGAACATTGAATCAAAACACACACACAATCACACACGCACATATTGTGAAAAGTTGTGTGTATGCAGCTGAAAAGTTATGAATTTTAATAGAAATTCGCGT
Source organism: Drosophila quinaria (assembly GCA_035047525.1). NCBI lineage: Eukaryota > Metazoa > Arthropoda > Insecta > Diptera > Drosophilidae > Drosophila > Drosophila quinaria. Next base: position 394,906 of record JAWNPO010000436.1, read on the forward strand.
GCCAAAAGTTTCAACAGGGCAGGGCAACTGGCAAAAATTGAATGCAAAAACTGTTGGCAATTAAAATAACGCATACGCCATGTTAAACTTTTCTGTGGTTCTCCCACAATTGTTGCATAAAGATTTTAATATAGCCACAATTTTGTCCCTTTCCCTTTTCGCTCTCTCCTTATTTTTCACAGTAATCAAAAGTTGGAGCAACTGGAACAACATCATCGTGTGGCTCGTGCCGTCACCGCCAAAAAGGAACGCATCTGGGATTATGGCGTCATTCCCTATGAGATCGATGGCAATTTCAGTGGCCTGCACAAAGCCCTTTTCAAGCAGGCTATGCGACACTGGGAGAACTCGACGTGCATCAAATTTGTGGAGCGCGATGCTGAAATACATCCCAATTACATAGTCTTCACTGTACGCAGTTGCGGGTAAGTTAATGCCAGATATTTATGATAATTAGAGAATATTCCCTTCAGTTTACTGTTGATCTTTACATAAATTTGGTTACAATTATATCTAAATAAAACTAGCATGAATTTATTAATTACTAAATTAATTAACTACTTACTATCTATTTTACTTCAATTTACTGATATAAAATCAGAAAGGGGAATAAATGTTTCGGAGTAAAACTTTTGTCTTTTCTGTTCAAAATAAAATATACAAATAAAATTTAAATAAAACTAATCGAACTAATTAATTAACGCTTTTTTAGATGCTGCTCGTTTGTGGGTAAGCGTGGGAATGGACCACAGGCCATTTCGATTGGACGCAATTGTGACAAGTTTGGAATTGTGGTCCATGAACTGGGACATGTGGTGGGCTTCTGGCATGAGCACACGCGTCCAGATCGCCAGCAGCATGTGGTCATAGAGCATAACAACATTATGAAGGGTCAGGACTACAATTTCAATATGTTGTCCGTCGATGAAGTGAACTCCTTGGGAATGGCCTATGATTATGATTCAATTATGCATTACGCACGCAACACATTCTCAAAGGGAACGTACTTGGACACAATATTGCCCATTGAGATTAAAGGTCGCAAAAGGCCGGAGATTGGTCAACGTTTGCGGTTAAGTCAGGGCGATATTGCGCAGGCCAATTTGCTCTACAAGTGCCCGAAATGCGGTCGTACCTTTCAGGAGAGCACGGGAATCTTTGCCAGCCCCATGTACTACACGGCGGGCTCGCTAACCAACGAGACGGAGCACTGCGAGTGGCGAATCACGGCGACACACGGCGAACGAGTTGTGCTCCGACTGGAGAATATGGTGAGACGGGACTAAGATTTTAAAATTCAGCAGAGAACGATTTCAAAGTTATAAAAATTATATTATAATGATTACACGATGATTTTCAAGAATTTTCTTAAGAATGATAATGATTAATTTTAAGTATTATGTTAAAATCTGACTAGAATCATTATATTTCAGTGAAAAAAAATAAGAATCACATGTAATCATTATTTATTATATTCATTTAAATTAAATTGAAATAATCAGGATTGGATACTATGACCTATAGTATACCCGTTACTTATTTAAATATATACAAAATATTTTATATTGCATGCTTTTAAGCACTTAAATTGCTTGAAACTTAAAAAAGCCATTTCCACTTTTCTATTTGTCCGATCTTGTTGCAATTCAGAAAGAATGATAACTGATAATAGTAGTTAACGTTAATTGCCAAAAAAATATGTAATATCTTAAAAAGTTTGCGTGTAGGGCTTTTCGCGATTTACGGAGGCGGAAAAAGAAGTGGCAAAAATTAGAAGCAAACTTTATCTGCGTGGGGTTTATAGCAGGGACTGTAATCATTATAAGTGATATTCAAAAAATTTTTTAACAATAATTATTTTCAAGTTTTATAGTTTTGCTCACAAAATAAAGATTAATTTTAAGTTATACTTTACTTCTCAGCCAGTCATCATTATTTTTGAGCAAAAAATAAAACTTATGGAATAAGCATTAACAAAATTTTTAATTTTGGTAAAAATTTGTAATGTTTCGGTGTCTTAAATTTATTATAAGTGAATAATTTTTAATTACAAAAAAAAAAAAGAAATAATCATTATTAGCAGTCTCTGGTTTATACAACTCTTTCTTCTCCCTGTTACATACATTGCAACGAAGACAATATACCCTTTTACTTATTTTTTAAACAACGTTGCTAGCTATTTATGTTAATTTTCTAATCCTCCGTAGAATATCTTCAAGTCGAATAACTGCGAGACTGACTATCTGGAGGTACGAGATGGTTACTACTGCAAGTCGCCGTTAATTGGACGCTTCTGTGGCAAAGTGGCCAACGATGTGATCACCACACAAACCAGTCGAATGCTTCTCACCTACGTGAGTACACATCGCAGTGAGGGCTATCGGGGCTTTAAAGCGGAGTTTGATGGTAAGCAGCAACTAATACTCGAAAATCATAATGAAGTGTGAAATTCCAAATCATTTTCGATTAGTTGTTTGTGGCGGCGATTTGTCCGTGGACGATGCTGAGGGTCGCCTGGAGTCACCCAACTATCCGCTCGATTATTTGCCTAACAAGGAGTGTGTATGGAAAATTACGGTGCCAAAGGGCTTCCAAGTGGCGCTGAAATTCCAGTCGTTTGAGGTCGAGAACCATGACAGCTGTGTCTACGACTATGTCGAGGTGCGAGACGGACCCGCACAGGATGCGCCGCTAATTGGCGTTTTCTGTGGCTACAAGCCCCCGCCGAACATGAAGTGAGTTCAGTGCCGGCAAGTCCGATAAGTGCCCAACATCCCCCAACAACCCCCTCTAAACACTGAGAAACCAACTCGGTTTTGTTCATCGTCACTTTCAGGTCAAGTGGCAATTCGATGTACGTGAAATTCGTGTCGGACTTATCGGTGCAGAAGGCGGGCTTCTCGGCCGTATTTATGAAGGAGGTGGACGAGTGCGAGACTCAGAATCATGGCTGCGAGCACGAATGCATCAACACACTCGGCGGCTACGAATGCAGCTGTCACATTGGATACGAGCTGCACAGTGATAAGAAGCATTGCGAAGGTACGTCTCCATACCCGGTAATTGCTGTTTTAATGGGTTGCAATTCAGTTCATGAGTACTAAATTCAAATTAAAGAAGAGAGAGACTTTTTAAGTGCCTTTCTAGTATACAGAAAAATATCATGTAAAAAAAGGGAGTTTTTTTTTTTGTTTTTTTTTTTTTTGGTTTTATTGGGGGGGGGAAAAAAAGGGGGGGGGGGGGGAGGGGGGGGGGGGGGGGGGGGAAGGGGGGGTTTTTTGGAATTAATTAAAAAATCGAGAAAACGATTTTCAAGTTCCTTAACATAAAAACCTTTTTGGCATTCAATCGAGTTACAATTTTTATAAAGATCGACAACACGTTAGAGTTTTATCGTAGATAATTTGCAGAATTAACTTCAGTTAATTATAACATTTGTTTATTAAATTCTAAACCCTGAAATTAAACATTTTAAATTTTAGAAACTATCTAAAATGCAATTTAGGTTGAATTCAGAAATCGAATCAGTTTTGGTAAAACTAGGAAAGTTTAAAGTTGGTCTGATTTTCGACTTACTTAAAAATACGAGTGCATTTTGTATTTAACATAACGTTTTAATTTGGAAATCTCAATATATCGGTATTAATTGAATAAATAAAATTTGGTTATGCGACGGGTATTTTAAAGTCGGCTACTCGACTATAGTGTTCTCGCTTGATCTATCTTGGTCTCACCCAATGATGTTACACGTTTTAGATGCCTGCGGCGGTACTATCGAATATCCAAATGGGACCATCACCTCCCCCTCATTTCCGGAACAGTATCCGCTGATGAAAGAGTGTATTTGGGAGATTATTGCACCGCCGAAACACAAAATTTCATTGAACTTTACGCATTTCGATTTGGAGGGCACGTCACATCAGCAATCCGACTGTGGCTACGATTCAGTGACCATTTACTCCAAGCTCACCGAGAATCGGCTCAAGAGGATTGGAACTTTCTGTGGCAGCGCCATTCCACCCACGGCCACGTCGGACAGCAATGCGTTGCGGGTTGAGTTTCATTCGGACAAGTCCGTGCAGGGCTCCGGGTTTGCAGCCGTATTCTTTACGGACATTGACGAGTGTGCCGTTAACAATGGAGGCTGTCAGCACGAGTGTCGCAATACCATTGGCTCCTACATGTGCTTCTGCCACAACGGATACTCGCTGCACGAGAATGGACACGACTGTAAGGAGGGAGAGTGCAAGTACGAGATATCTGCTTCCTTTGGCACTATCTACAGCCCCAACTATCCGGACAACTATCCGCCAAATGCCGACTGTGTTTGGCACTTTTCAACCACACCCGGACACCGCATCAAACTTATCTTCAACGAATTCAATGTGGAATCACATCAGGTACGTCAAAAGTTACCCTATTTCAATCTGAAACAGTGGTGTCCAAAATTAATTCTGACTTTGTGTTTCTTTGAAATCTTATCCTTTCTGTAACTCTTCTTTAATTAGGAATGTACCTATGACAATGTGGCCATCTACGATGGTGAGTCGGAACTTAGCTCCTTGCTGGGACGATTCTGTGGCGACAAAATACCTTATCCCATATCGTCTACCACAAATCAGCTCTACATGGTCCTAAAAACGGACAAGAACAAACAGATGAACGGATTTATGGCAATGCATTCCACTTGTAAGTTCTGTGAACTTTCAACAGAGATACCTTTGTATTAATCGAATTAAATGTGATCCCTTTCAGCCTGCGGCGGATATTTGCGTGCCACAAATCACGTGCAACAATTTTACTCGCATGCGAGATTCAGCAATCAGGATTATAACGATAACATGGACTGCGAGTGGACCATTCAAGCACCGCCCAATAGCAATGTTCAGCTGATCTTTCTCACCTTCGACATTGAGAGCAGCGATAACTGCACCTACGACTATGTTCAGGTATTCTCTGGCATGGAGGATACAAGTGGACCTATGTATGGACAGTACTGTGGCAATGTGGTAAGTGGGAATCTTTACAGCTAAGACAATTTTATCGGAGTTTTGCGAAAATCGACCTGTAAGGGGGTCAAAACCTTTGATTCTTGAGATATCTGAACCAACTTTACTGATATATATATTGTATATTTGGGACTGTCTCTTACATTGACCAAACTCGTAAATGTCCAAAAATTAAAAATTAAAATTATGTTTCTTGAAAAAATACCAAGATTTCTTGTTTAAGACTGATGTTGCATTCTAAAGACAATTATATTCAATAAAATCCCTCTTAAATCCTTAAAAGTCTGTTTCATAAACCAACAAAAAATTCGAATGTAACGAATATATACATATATATTTTTTTTTAATGACGGAAAGTATATATTTTTACGTTTCATTACAAAGAACTTAAAAACACATGTTTGACTTCAATTCTCGGGGGAATCGAGGACAGTTTCTTAGGGAGCCACCAGACCTGACAATAACGAATATTATAATAGAATACATTCTATATAAACTTTTTTCAAGTTTTAGAAATTTTCTTAAATTTCTCCTTTACTATTATGGAAATGCCCATGGTTTATTTGAACTTTGTGTTTTAATGCCCTGTTCATATATTGCAGCCACCGCAGGATATCATCTCGATGACGGACTCGCTGCTGGTGCGTTTCAAGACCGACAGCTCGGTGCCAATGAAGGGATTCTCGGCCTCGTATGTGGCTGTCGATCCCTTTGAGAATAGTGACGAGGACGTGGAAAATTCATATAGCTCCGAGATGGTAACACCATTTCCGGGATCACTCAAAAGCATTTACATAGAGAACACCGAGGAGACGGACGACTACGGGGACATTAGTGAGAACCAGCTGGTAAATACCAAGTATCGTGGCAGTAGGATCTTGCCCATCAGTTACCAATCTTGGAGGAATTAGACAAGGATGAAGATGATACATAGATTTGCTGGAAACGCACAAAATCATGACAATATATAAGAAAACAAAACGGAATTTATTTAACTATTTAGGCATATCGCGTACATATAGCAACATTTTTGCTCTCTTAACATAATCATTAACATAGACTTCATTTTTGACCATGATGATCCCAATTTTAAGTATACATCGATATTCAGAACAAATCGTTAGGTTATAGAATGCCAGGCATATCGCGTAAAAGTGCAAAACAAAATAAAAAATCGTAAGCTATATTTGAAAATTAATAAATTGATCGGTTTAGCAAATGACCGCAAACTTTGACCTTATATCAATGATATATCATGTAAAATGTATGATTATTTCACAATTGCCATATAATATTTATAAATACTATTTTCTTTAGGCACTTCCTTAACCCTTCCTTCAACACTTGTAACTATTTAAGTCTTAACTATACATTAATTTTTTACAATTATCTCAATGTGCAATTTCTGCTGATTTGCAATAAATATTATTGCATTTTTCGGGTAATACTTACTATTCCTAGTGCATTTTCTGTAATTTCAATTTAGTCTAAGCGAATAAGTTGCCAAATTTTAAAAGCAAACGGAACAAAAAACTTATGTGTGTGTATCAATAATTCTGATATATTTGAATCAACTTAATACGTAATTAAATATATGAACTATTAATTAGTATGTTTAAAAACTAAATTACTGGCATTTTAAGTATTTATGGGTTCACATTTACATTTTTATGTACATCCTTTTGCACATGTCAGAGGCATCTGCAAATTGAATAGATTTTATTGCTGGAATTACCGCGAAAAGCTTCGTTTGTTCGACGGAGTTATGGTATGTCTATAATGACCTGCCCTAAAGCCCAAGACAACACCTGATACCGATTTGAAACAAGAAATCCGACAGCCTCTCAGCTTCAACTCAGTTTCAGGTAGACGGAATACAATGTCAAGGTCTAGGGATGCCGAAAATCAAAAATCGCTGTTGTCGTTGGTGAAGATCACAGATCGCGTGACGTTGCCATGGCGACCCCTGTCTCTCTCTCTCTGGCCTCTCTCTCTCTCTTTCTCTCTATTGATCTCGTACATCTCTTATACCTGTTGTTAAGTCCCAGAACCCTTAGGAATGTGTGTATGCGAACGCTTCTGGCAAATATATAATTCGGCAATCGCAGCCTGCGAGAGTTCAGTTATTACCTTCAGCTGGCCCGGAACGTTTGTCCAACACGTCTTGAGAGAAAGAGCGAGAGCTAGAGAGAGACAGAGAGAGAGAGAGAGTTCTTAAAGGAATCCAAAACGTGTGTCATGTTATTGAAAGTGAAATTGATTTCAATATTTGCGGGATTATTAACAATCTCAATGCTGCTTGACTTTGCTGAAGGTATGAAGCTCAGAAAACAGGATGATGCAGATGATTTTGATTTTGATTACAGCGAACAACCTGAAGATTTCATCGTAAGTTCACAACAATCAAAGAAATAGAGTGGAAACTTTCATGAATTTCATTGCAGTCGAATCCATATACAGCGAGTTTTAAAGCGCACAAAAAGATTTGGGTTCCAACAGAGTTAAAAACTGAATCAGAGCTGAAGTCGAGACGAGAACATAAAAAAGTGAAGACGACAGAAGACAAAAGAAAACAGAGTATGCGAAATATTTTGGGGTAAGTTTCAAGCTCCTTTTACACAATGGAATCTCGGGCACGTGCTGTACAATCCACTTGATTTGACAATAGCACAATAAGATGAATAAATAAGATACTCGTAAATCATCCCAGATCCCAAGTCTCAAATTCGCCTCATCCCTCATTCCAGGACAGAACAACGACATAAATCAACGTTGCGCACAGTTGCCACTGCAGCGCCTCCCTTGCTTTGGACAGATGCTTCCCGGGATGTGTTGATGCCACAGCCGTCCAGACGAATCCGTCGAGGCTTCACCGTTCGCAAGGAGCGGACTTGGGAGCATGGCGTGATTCCCTACGAGATCGACACCATCTTCAGTAGCGCCGACAAGACGCTCTTCAAGCAGGCCATGCGACACTGGGAGAATTGGACGTGCATCAAGTTTGTGGAACGCGATACCAAGCTTCATTCCAACCATATATTTTTTACGGTTGAGAGTTGTGGGTAAGTCTCAGTTAACCTTACACTTACTGAATTATTTAAAACACTTTCTTAAATTGCCAATAATACACTTTAATTCACGGATTAAAACCGTAACCGTCAACCGGTACTAACCGATTAAAATTGGTAACCGTAACCGAAACAAGACACTGTTATTATATTGATACCGAAAAAGCGAACTTATTTCAACACAAATAACCGTTAAGAAACCGATTCAAACATAACGGTTAATTTCTGTTCGGTCAGGGCCAAAATTTAATTATATTGCTAAGGTGTAATCAGCTTCATTTTTTTTAATTTAAACTAAATTTGATTTTTATTTCTGATTAATATACTGATCTCAATTAAAAGATTTGAAATTTTGTATTAAAATTTTTCATATCTTCAACACTTATTTTTTTTTTTGTGAACCGAAATCATACCGGTATTTCGAAACCTAAACGAACAAAAGAACCGGTACCCGTTAAGTAATCGATTCACAAAAATTTTGCATAACCAGAACCGAAATTCGTTTCGGTTTGATACCCTGCTTTAAATCTAATTGAATGTCGAAATTCTTTCTTTTTTTAAGATGAAGATATCTTAAAATTTAAAATTTTTGCAATTTCGGCTTTACAATAGCAATTTACAATTTTCGGCTTATGGAAACAATTCTGACATCCACTTCTAATCAAAGCATCTTATAAAAAATATAATAAAAAGGTTTAAATGAATCGCTCGATATAAAACTATATTTCAACTGTTTGCTTTCCTTTAGATGCTGCTCCCCCGTGGGCAAGCAAGGCAGCGGACGGCAGGTCATTTCCATTGGACCCGATTGTGAGAAGCTGGGCATCATTATACACGAGTTGGGCCACGCCATTGGCTTCCATCACGAGCACGCACGTGGGGATCGGGACAAGCACATCAGCATCAATAGGATGAATATCATACGTGGTCAGGAAAACAACTTCAATGTCGTGCCGCCGAAAGAATCCGATGAGCCTGTGCTGCCCTATGACTACAATTCCATCATGCACTATGCCAAGAACACCTTCTCCAAAAGCACGTATCTGGACACCATCACGCCCACAGGTCTAAGCCCGGGTGCTCACATCGAATTGGGACAGCGAAATAATCTGAGTAGAGGCGACATTAAGCAGGCCAATCTTCTGTACAAGTGTGCCCCCTGTGGACGCACCTTCCAGCAGAATTCTGGCCAGATTGTGGCTCCTCATTACGTTTACACGGGCAACAGCTTGCTGACCGACTTCGAGGGCAGCGGCGATGTCGACGCGGAGGCAACCACCGATCCAGATGCCTCCTTCAGCAAGTGCGAGTGGCGGATACAAGCCACGAACGGGGAGCGTATCACTCTGCATGTTCAGGAGCTGCAGCTGCTATTCTCGGAGAACTGCACTCAAGATTATCTGGAGATTCGGGATGGTTACTGGCATCGGTCGCCACTTGTGCGTCGCCTTTGTGGCAACCACAGCAACGAGGAGATCACCACCGACTCAAGTCGCATGCTTATCACTTATGTCAATCACAATGCCGCCCAAGGATATCGAGGATTCAAGGCACGTTTCGAGGGTAAGTCGAGGGTTATTCTCCGCTTCCATCGGTTTCCATTCATTATCTTCATCAATGAATTTTTTCAGTGGTCTGTGGCGGGAGCATACACCTGAGCAAAGATCAGTCCATAGACTCGCCCAACTATCCGCTGGAGTACTTGCCAAACAAGGAGTGCGTTTGGCGGATCACAGCACCAAGGCACCACCAGGTGGCCCTGCAGTTTCAATACTTTGAGCTGGAACAGCGCGACGGTTGCTTCCACGACTACGTCGAGATACGCGATGGCAGTAAAGATGACTCAAAGTTAATCGGACGTTTCTGTGGCGACAAGTTGCCACCGAACATCAAGTGAGTCAAATGGGAAAACTTATCTCCTCAATCTCTCTGGATCAACTAACCTTATTGTAATCCATTTTAGAACACATGGCAATCAAATGTACATTAAATTTGTATCGGATGGATCCGTAGAGAAGTTGGGATTTTCCGCCGCCCTCATGCTGGATGTGGACGAGTGCAGGTTCATGCAACACGGCTGTCAGCACATCTGCATCAACACCGTGGGCAGCTATCAGTGTGGTTGCCACACTGGCTACGAGCTGCAGCCCGATGGCAAAACCTGTAAAGGTCAGTGAGTGTTGAAGTCGTTAGTCTACCCTATTTAATTACATACATATCCGGCAATTTAAAAGAGGGGAAAAGCATATAAAAATAATGTGCAGATATATGTTTAGGGAGACTTCTTATAAAACGAGTAAACGGGTATTCGTTGTATTCGTTGAGATGTATGTAACAGGGAGAAAGAAACATCTCCGACCCTATAAAGCTATATATTCTTGATCAGCAACAACAGCCGAGTCTATTAAGCCATGTCCGTCTGTTTGTCTGTCCGTCCATGTGAGCGCCTAGATCTCAGAGACTATAACAGTTGGAGCAACCAAGTTTGACACGCAGATTTCTACATTCCCACGCAGATCAAGTTTGTTTCTAATTTTTGTCACGCCGCCACCAACACCGCCCGCATTGTTTTTAAGATATTACGTGTTTTTTTATTGTAATAAATGTTAACTACTATTATTAGATATCATTCTACTAAATCGCTACAACATCAAACATATAGAAAGGTGGTAATGGCTGTTTTTAGTTTCAAGCAATTTAAGTGCCTTAAAGTATGCAATACAAAAATATTTTTAACTTATTTAAATAGGTATCGGGAGTTATATAGTCGGGAATTCAACTTTAGCTTGTTAAAATACCTATGTATGTATATATTCTTCATCAGTTTCAAAAGCAGAGTTGCCTGTCTGTCTGATATCCGTTTTTCTGTCCGTACAGAACTCCTAATTTGATATACAGATGTCTGTCCTTATATTTTTTAATGTGTCAGGAAAAAGGGTATCTCGTAATTTGACCCTCTTATGATTGCGCTTTCATGTTTCAATATATAAACCTTTTGTTTTTTAGATGGCTGCGGTGGAATTGTGGATGCAACGCAGTCCAATGGCGCAGTCTACTCGCCCTCGTATCCCGATCCGTATCCGAATGCCAAGCATTGCGTCTGGGAGATTGTGGCGCCAGCGAATAAAGCAGTGTTCCTGAACTTTACACACTTTGATCTGGAGGGCACCAAATTTCAGTACAGCAAATGCAGCTACGACTATCTAACCATCTACTCGCAGATGCGCGACAATCGGCTGAAGAAGATTGGCACTTATTGTGGCAACGAGCTGCCGCCGATGGTCAACTCCGAGCAGAATATTCTGCGCCTCGAATTCCGCTCGGATCGCTACGAGACGCGCAAGGGATTTGCGGCCCGGTTCATTACGGGTAAGGATTAGGATTGGGTATCTTATTGATATGGCATTAAATGCGTTTAATCCCCTCCAGACGTTGACGAGTGTGCGGTGAACAATGGTGGCTGCCAGCACAGATGCCTGAATACCTATGGAAGCTATCAGTGCAGCTGCCGGAACGGATACACGCTGCACAAAAATGGCCACAACTGCACGGAGACCAAGTGCAAGTTCGAAATCACCGCGTCCTGGGGAGTACTGCATAGTCCCAACTATCCGAATGACTATGCCCGAAACACCTATTGCTACTGGCATTTCAAGACTGTCCTGGGTCATCGCCACCAACTCATCTTCCAGGAGTTTGACGTGGAGAGTCATCAGGAGTGCATCTATGACAACGTGACCATCTACGACGGACGATCCGAGAATAGTTATACACTGGGCATCTATTGCGGTGGCCAGGAACCGCACACGGTGATTGCCTCCACCAATGAAATGTTCATGGTTCTCCAGACGGATGCGGGTCTCCAGCGCAAGGGTTTCCTGGCCGCATATCAATCCGTATGCGGCGGCTATCTGCGTGCCATGAATCGCACCCAGATTTTCTACTCGCATCCGCGTTACCGTAAACGGCCCTATGGTCACGACATGTACTGCGAGTGGCGCATCGAGTCGGATCCGGACAGCAGTGTGAAAATTAAGTTTCTTCAGTTCGAAGTGGAATACTCGATGGACTGTGAGTATGACTTCCTCGAGGTCACCGAGGAGCGCTACCCCAGGAACCACCTTCATGCTAAGTTATGTGGCAAACGAAAGCCGCCCGTAATTGTTTCCTACTCGGACACCCTGCTTCTAACGTTCCGAACCGATGGCAGTGGTTCGATGCGCGGATTCGCCATATCATTTGTGGCCGTCGAGCCGCCAAACGACAATGGAGCCAAGGATTTTGATGTAGTTACTCCGTTTCCTGGCTACCATAAGAATGTGTATGCCGACGCGGCGGCTGCAGAGGACCAAACTGTTTAACGGCAATAATGTGACTTGTATTTAACTTGTAATTATACTTTTAAGGCTTGTTGTTGGATTTGTAAATAAATTAACTAAGAAAATCCATTTCGAAGTTGCCGCTCATTTAAACAAATTTGCCATTCACTCTGAACGAGAAGTCTTATCACTTGCTACCAATACCCGTTTTTCATAGTCCAGCAAATGACAGATATTTTGAACTTACGATACATTTTCTAAGCATTGTTCGGCTAAGTGTATTAATGGGATTCCTTAAAGCGTTTTAGATTTGGTTTAGATTATTTTTAACCAAATCTAAATCAGTTGACGGAACGACCCTTTTTGCACACTAGCACAAAATGCCAGAAAAGGAAATTTATAAAGGTATTTAACGAAATTTTACTCATCGAATATGTTTTTATTGAATATTCTCAGATTTCCAATGTAAACAAACACCAACTGTCACACAGCTGTTTGAAACCAAATCAAAATTAAAACGAAATCAGTCCAGAGTAGAGGTGGAGAACTATCGATAGTCGGCACCATCGATAGTCAACGATATTATTTTTCAAACCATCGATAACTATCGATAGTTTTCGATAGTGTGTTATATTATAAATTTTTATACAAAATTCCAAATAAAAATTTAAAATTGGCATTAATTTAGGTATTATAAAAGTAAAAATAAATACAATTCGTTGTCAACAATAATATTTCTCTATTAGCTATTGTAATAGCCAAAGTTCCACAATCTAAAACTTTTTGTTCAGTCTACTGATCATGCGCTCGGACTCGACTAAAATGGCGGGCACACATAAATAAATATTAAAACATAAAAATTTGTATTTATTTTAGTTCCGTTTCGTTCTTCTTATCCATACCATGAAAATATATATTTATTAAACACAAAACTTAAATGCAGATGCCAAAGGAGGGCCTTTCTGTGACGAATTGAGCGTCATAAAAAACTATCGACCACTATCGATAGTGTACGTCTGCTATCGATGGCGCCTCGATAGTGCTTCACCATCGATAGTGCCGATAGTGCCATCGATAGTTCTCCACCTCTAGTCCAGAGTAGAGGTGGAGAACTATCGATAGTCGGCACCATCGATAGTCAACGATATTATTTTTCAAACCATCGATAACTATCGATAGTTTTCGATAGTGTAATAAATTATAAATTTGTATACAAAATTCCAACAAAAATTTGAAATTGCATTAATTTAGGTAATATAAAAGTAAAAATAAATACAAATCGTTATCAACAATAATGTTTCGCTATTAGCTATTTTAATAGCCAAAGTTCCACAATCTAAAACTTTTTGTTCAGCCCCACTGATCATGCGCTCGGACCTGACTGAAATTGCGGGCACACATAAATAAATATTAAAACATAAAAATTTTTATTAATTTTAGTTCCGTTTCGTTCATTTTTTCCATTTCATGAAAATATATATTTATTAAACACAAAACTTAAATGCAGATGCCAAAGGAGAGCCTTTCTGTGACGAATTGAGCGTCATAAAAAACTATCGACCACCATCGATAGTGCACGTCTGCTATCGATGGCGCCTCGATAGTGCTTGACCATCGATAGTGCCGATAGTGCCATCGATAGTTCTCCACCTCTAGTCCAGAGCTGATTTCACAAATCAATTAGTAAGACCACATTTCTCTGATTTTCTCTGGGCACACTGAAAATTTTGTATGGAGCAGCTGTGAACAGCTGACTGCGAAATCTAAACCAAATCTAAACCAAATTTAAAACGCTTTCAGGAATCCCATTATTGTTTGGTTAGTTAACTATAAATTTAAAAATGTCTTTATTTAACTTTTTGGATTCGTTTTGAAATTGCCGCTAATTGAACAAGTTGCCATTCACAATGAGGCATCAGTGATGCCATCTGCTTACAGTATGTGCTAAAAAATGCCAAAAACATCTCAGGCACAACAGCAACCCTAGCAAGCTGTTTTCAAAATGGCAACGGCGTCGGCGGCGCTTCGTTTCGAGTTTACAGTTTAATAGTCGCATCTCGCGCTAAATGGTGTTAATTTTGTTAATTGTTGCATTACTGTTTTAATTCTGTTCGTTTGTTCAAGTGTGTTATATTATTGTCAAGTTTGCTTGTTATTGTTAGCGACGCATCATAATGAGCGCCTTTGAGGTTGGTTTGCAATTAACACAAAGGAACATCATAGACAAAATACTCATATACAAATGTTCTGAATTTTATATTGTATTTATGTAGATAACTGTAACGCCGTCGAGACTTAAGCAAAAGAAACGCATCGAGGGACGCGAGCCCGCTGTGGTGGTAATGGCTCCATTCTCAGCCAAGGCAATTGTGCAATTCGAAGATGTGCCCGTCACGAAAACTGCAAGGCGCACTGTGCGTGTCATTAATCCAAGTGACGAGGATATTGAGGTTAGTTGGTCGCCAAATACGGCCTCTGTCGGCTTGGCAACTACTTATGTGATTATTTTATCAATGTCTTGGCATTGACTTCAACCCAATTCGCTTTTGCCTTTTAAGGTAAAAGTAACAAAGCCCATGAAAGAGGAGCACAATCTGAGCCTGGAGTGGATGGAACACATTGTGCCGGCGCGGGATGAAGTGACCATGGAGTTGGTGTGGAGTCCACTGATAGATGTTGCATGCAAGGAAACACTGCAGCTGCTGGACAATCGCAACTTTCGCAAGGAAGTCATGATTATTCTCAAGTCCAAAAGCAACCAGCCAGCAAGGGTGAGACTCGCTAAGCTTTGATCCGTCCTCAAATGCTCATATGTACATACAGTTTGTCCTTAACCCTTTAGGCACCCTTTGAATATTTTGAATGAAAAGTACTTTTTTTGCTGGGACCCTAAATAATGATTATTTTATTTTTTTTTTTTTTAACTAAAACAATCACACCATTCTTTTCAATTTGCATTTCCGCCATGACTTTTATTTTTATGATTTTTACCTTTTTACTTATTGATAATCATTATTTTTGCGTAATTTTATAAAACTTACATCATAATCTAATCATTATTTTTGATACAAAAAATAAAACTCAAAATAATGATTATGAATGAGTTTTATTTTGGTGTCCCTTTATAACAATATAAAATAATATTGGTAAAAATCTCAACACAGAAGACGTAAATTACATTTGAGTTTTATTTTAAGCAAAAAAAAAAAAATAAATAAAAATCATTCATAATCATTATTTTTGAATTTTTGTTTTTTGATCAAAAATAATGATTATGGTGTAAGTTTTATAATATTACTCAAAAATAATGATTATAATTAAGTAAAACGTAAAAAATTAAAATATAATCATTAAAATGTAATTTTTATAATATAACTTATAATGATTACGGTCCCTGCATTTTTGTGTGCAAATTAGGAAATACCAGCGAAGATATTTTTGAAAACATTTATTTTTGCAGTCAGTCTTAGAATTGCTTGCAGAATTTTTCTGCATCAAAATATTTTTAATAAAAAATCGAGGATAAAAGTTGAAAGAGTAGACGTTTGCAAAAATTCAAAATATTCAAGGGGTACTTAATGGGTTAATTAAATTTTTGCATCATTCTGCCGGAATTTAAATGACCTTTCCAAATATATATAATATGCTTTATTTTTCAAAGTGAAGTGTGACAAACTGTATATTCATCCCCTTTGTTTTGTTCTTTTCTCGCTACCTGAAGACTACGCGCAAATTTCCCACAGTCGGCAAGACGTTGCAACTTAAGTCGCCGACTGGCAGCAACAAGACACAGAAGAGTATAATTGCAGCTGCACAGCAAAGGAAGCGCATGTCCAGTGGACACACAGTGGTCACATCGACATCAGCAACGGCTAAGCCAGTCTGGCGTAACGGTCCCGCCGCCCGACGGGCGTCCACAACGCAAGCGCCGCTGAGCGAGCGTAATGTGTATGGAGCGGCGTCTTCTGCCTTCCTGGATGTTCCCGAAGAGAAACCGTTTGTTTCACCACAGAATCGTAACTGCAAGGAGAACGTTAGTCCCATGACGCCGGGCAACGTATTTAATTTGATTGACAAAATGCAGTTCACGCCACTGGGAGATGTGGCAGGTGGAGCATCAGTGGCAAAGGCTTTGCCTGATAACCTGGCTGCCTGGCCAACTCCAACGCTAAACGTAACTTCAACTCTCACACATAACGTCAACGACTTGCGTCCACGTCGTCTTAACTCTGCACTGGACGAGGATCAGACACCCTCAAACAAAACGTTCGATGTCAAGCATTCGGACACAATGAACATGTCCACAGACACCTTGGATTGCTCCATAATCACGCTGAACAAGACCACAACCATTGTGCCGGCAACACAAGCACGTGCCCTGGCCTGCATTCGCGAGGAGGACGGCAGTCCGCCCAATTTGGCAGCCCTGTCGCCACCCAAGAGCAAAGTGTATGATCTCAAGCGGGATATTACTGTGGTGGGATCACCGCTGCGCAAGTACTCGGAATCAATGAAGAATCTATCGTTGTTATCGCCACAATCGAAAATTGCTATACAGGGATCGATGCCGAATCTGAATGAAATGCTTCCACTTCGATCCATCGAGCAGAATCGTTACTATCAACAGCAACAACAACAACTACTACAGCTGCCAACCACATGCCTCGATAACTCCTGCTCCAGTGAGACGAGCATTGTGTCCCAGCACGATGTGTTGTTCAAGCAATGCGAGATTTTGGCTCAATCCAGTCGCTGCAACATACACGAGGTGGGCAAGAAGATCCAAAAGGTCAAGGAAGTAAAGCAACTGGAAGTCACTCTCAGTGGACACAAGCGTCGTTCACACGAGCTGAGTTTCTCCGATGCACCCAGCAACGAGTCTCTGCATCGCCATGAAACAATGGCCATTTCACCACCCAAGCGGCAAAGGGTTGAGGTCACCAGCTTTTCGCCGACCAATGCCTCGGCGCGGGGCGTCAAGGCGTGGCCGCGTGCCCAGCCCAAGAAGTTTAAGTTGGCGCAAACGATGTCGCTGCTCAAGAAGCCGGCAACTCCGCTCAGGACACGGGAACAGCAGTCAATTAAACTGTACGATTCGGATCTGTATATGCAATCGTATATTAATCCAGATCCCTTTGCTGCCAGCACAACTGTGGATCCATTTCTGGCCTCCACCATGTATCTGGATGAACAGGCCGTGGAGCGGCATCAGGCGGACTTTAAGAAGTGGTTGAACGCCTTGGTTAGCATACCCGCTGATCTCGATGCGGATAGCAATAGCAAAATCGATGTGGGCAAGCTGTTTAACGAGGTGCGCAACAAGGAATTGTCACTGGCGCCAACGAAGGAAGCCCAATCGATGAATTACCTGACCACGTTTCGCCTGGAGTCACTGCGTCGTGCCGCTGTTGAGCTGTTCTTCAGTGACGAGATGCGTCTGCCCTGCTCCAAGGTAGCCGTGTATGTCCAAAAGCAGGCGCTACGCATTCGCAGCGATCGGAACTTGCATCTGGACGTGGTCATGCAACGCACCATTCTGGAGTTGCTGCTCTGCTTCAACCCGCTCTGGCTGCGTCTGGGCTTGGAGGTGGTCTTTGGCGAGAAGCTGCATCTCAATTCGAATCGCGACATTGTTGGCCTCAGCACATTCATACTGAACCGCCTGTTCCGCAACAGGTTCGAGGAGCAAAAGTTCAGCAAGGCTTACACTTTAACGGAGGAGTATGCGGAGACCATTAAGAAGCACACGCTCCAGAAGATCCTATTCCTTTTGCTGTTCCTCGATCAGGCCAAACAGCGTCGCATCATCAAGCACAATCCGTGTCTGTTTGTCAAGAAGTCGCCGCACAAGGAAACCAAGGATATTCTGCTGCGCTTCTCCTCCGAGCTGATAGCCAATCTGGGTGACATTACGCGTGAACTGCGTCGCATGGGATATGTGCTGCAGCACAAGCAGACTTACCTGGACGAGTTCGATTATGCCTTCAGCAATCTGGCCGTGGATCTACGCGATGGTGTCCGCCTCACGCGTGTCATGGAGGTCATCCTGCTGCGCGACGATCTCACCCAGCAATTGCGTGTTCCAGCCATTTCCCGCTTGCAGCGCATATTCAATGTGAAGCTAGCCTTGGGCGCCCTGCAAAATGCTGACTTCCAGCTCGGCGGCGACATCTCCGCCGCCGACATTGTCGATGGCTATCGGGAGAAGACACTCTCCCTGCTCTGGCAGCTGTGCTACAAATTCCGTTCACCCAAATTCAATGCTGCTGCACGTGTCCTGCAGACGTGGTGGCGTCGTCGCTGGCTCCATGTTGTCATTCGACGTCGCATTCGGGATCGCGCCGCCATCCGCATCCAGGCCATGTTCCGTGGCCACCAGGCTCGCAAGTTTGTTCAATTGTACCGTGTGGAACGGCTGCAAGCCACCATCGTGCTCCAGAAATACACACGTCGCTATTTGGCCCAGAAGCATTTGTATGAAATGTACAACAAGATTGTCCGAATCCAGGTCTGGTGGCGTGCCCAGCGTCTGGGGCGATTGGTGCGCCAACAGTTCCTGCATCTGCGTGAATCGACCATATTCCTGCAAAGGATTTGGCGACGTCGCATGTTCTCCAAGAAGCTGCTGGCCTACGCCGCCACAGCGCGTCTGCAGCGTGATCAAATGCATCAGGCGGCTGCCTCCTGCATCCAGATGCAATGGCGTGCCTTCTGCCGTGGCAGGGAGCAGCGTAAGAAGTATCTGCGACAACTACAACTAATCCAATTTGTGCAGCAGAGTGTGCGTAGCAAATGGTCGACGCAACGAATCCGCAATCAGTTCCTAATCCTGCGCCAATCTACGTTGATCCTACAGCGAAGCTATCGCGCACGTCTGGAGATGCTCAGGACGCGTCGCAGCTATGTGCTTCAACGTCGCAGCGTCATTATCCTGCAGCGTCAATGGAGGGCGACTCTCGAAATGCGCAGGCAGTTACAAGACTATCGCAGGATGAAGCGGAGCGCCGTCCTAATCCAGTCCAAGTGTCGCGCCCGACTTCAAATGCGGCGGCAACGTCAAGATTATGTGCAGCTGAAAGGCGCCTCAGTTGTGTTGCAACAACATTATCGGGCCCGTCTGCAGATGCTGCAGGCACAGCGTCGTTATGCCAAGGATCGGCAGTGTATTATTAATCTGCAGCGACGTTGGAGAGCAACGCGAGAGATGCGTCGTCAGTATCGTTACTATCAGCTGTTGAAAACGGTCGCTCGATCGCTGCAGAGCAAACATCGGGCCCGAATCCAGATGAGACAACAGCGCCAGGACTTTAACCAGCTGAAGGATGCGGCCCTCGTCCTTCAGAGACAGTGGCGAGCAAGGCAACGGATGCGACTGCAGCGTCAGCAGTTCCAGCTTCAGCGACATGCCGCTGTCGTTATCCAACGTGGCTTCCGTGCCTTCAAGTCCATGCGCTACCTGAGTGCCAAATATCGTGGCACCAAAGCCGCCGTTTCCTGCCTGCAGATGCACTGGCGAAACTATTTGCTGGGCAAAAGACAGCGACAGGATTATCTGGAACTTCGCCAGGCAGCGCTGACACTGCAGATCCGATATCGTGCTCGACTGGCAATGCGCCGGCAGAGAGACAGTTACCAGCAGCTGAGACTGATGGCCATTCGACTGCAGCGTCGCTATCGAGCTCAGGTGTCCATGCGAAAGCAGCTGGCCACATACCAGAGCCAACGTGGACTCATCGTGCAACTGCAGCGACGTTATCGCGCTCAGTTGGCCATGAGATCAGCACGCAGGAGTTTCCAGCGGCAACGACAGGCTGCCTCTCGCATCCAGTTGTGGTGGCGTCGTCTCGAGGAGATGCGCCTAGTTCGTCAGCGACTATCGACGCGTTCGCTCCTGTTGCATAACCCTGCAGCGCAAATGGCGCGCCACATTGCAGGCACGACGACAGCGCCAGATCTTCCTGGCAACCATCGATAAAGTGTGTCACCTGCAGCGCAGTCTGCGCTCCATGCTGCTCATGCGAGAGCAGCGTCGTCAGTTCCTGCGTGAACGAGAGGCTGCCATCGTTATCCAGCGCCGCTATCGTGCTCGTCGAGCTATGCTCACTGCATTGGCGCAGTATCAACGTCTGCAATCGGTCACCATTTGGGTGCAGCACACATTCCGTGCCAATCGGTAGCATGCTCCAGAGGCGCAGCCAGTTTCTGCTGCTTCGCAAGATCACAGTTCATCTGCAGCAAAAGTTTCGTGGTAAGCGTTTGATGCTGGTGCAGCAGAAACGTTTCCAGCTTTTGAGTCGATGCGTTGTGGACTTCCAAGCCCATGTGCGTGGTTATCTTGCTCGCAAGCGTTTCCAGGCACTAATGACTCCCGAGATGATGGAGCTTCTGCGTCAAAAACGGGCTGCCAAAGTTATACAACGCTACTGGCGTGGTTATCGCACACGCCGACGACAACGCCACGCCGGATTACTCGCCATCCGAAAGCGACTCTTGCAGCTTCGCCAGGAGGCGACGGCCATGAATTCAGTACGCTCCAAGGTCCAGGACTCTGTGCGTATTTTGCGTGGTCGCTTCATTGCCTCGGATGCGTTGACTGTTCTCAGTCAGTTAGGTAAGAAAGCGAGGATTTTAAATTGTAGTCTACTTGGTATCTATTGTTTCGGTTCATATTTAGCAACTGCAATAAGTATTATTGTTTATTCTTTCAACTCTACTTTTATTAATGATAAAGTAATAAATTCTATACAAGTAATAAATTCTATACAATATTCTATATAATTCTTTATTTAGCGAATTGATATAATTTTTGATGCTTATGCTAACAATAATAAATAATAGATTATATAGAAAGTTTAGATTCGATTGCTCCCTGCATGTTTGCCAAGTTTGCAAAGCAAACTTATTAATTTAATCCAGGACTTAAAACCCTAAACGAAACCGTAACCTTTAACCGGTGAAACCTATTGAAATTGAAAACCGTAATTGAAACCGTAACCGAAAAAAAACGTTCATTTGACCGAAACCTTAAAACCGAAACTTCGTAAACCAAAATAACCGTTCAGTAACCATTTCATTCATAAGGGTTAATTTCGGTTTTTCATAGTTTTTTATTTTTATATTTTAAAGAGTTATGGTGTAACTTCTAAATACAATTTTAAAAGCATGTTTTATGTTCAATTTTTATTATAAAAATTTAAAAAACAAGTTAAAAATAATTTGAAACGAAAAATGTTCAACTGCTTTGATTTTTTCCGACTCATAAGTCTTGTTTGCGATCTCTGATACTTTTTTAGTTTTGTATTTTATTTTTGATTTTCTTTTTTATTTTCCATTTTAAATTTCTTATGTTTAATTTCGAATTTTTATTTGTGATATTCATGATCGAATTTTCATAGCACTGAATAAGCGCAAATAAATTAAATATTAATATTTTTGCAATAACATTTTTTTTTTATGAACCGAAACCATACCAGTATTTTAAAATCGAAACATATAAAAACCGGTTAACCGTTACGAAGCCTTTATTCAAAGAACATAACCGAAATCGTAACTGAAACCGATATACGTTTCGGTTTTAATCCCTGATTTGAACTAATTTGTAATTTAATTAATTAATAACTTAACTCTCTTTTTTCAGACCGTTTATCCCGAACGGTGCCCCACCTGCTCATGTGGTGCTCTGAGTTCATGTCGACCTTTTGTTATGGAATCATGGCGCAGGCAATTCGCTCGGAGGTTGACAAACAGCTAATCGAGCGATGCAGTCGCATTATTCTCAATCTGGCACGTTATAACAGCACTACAGTGAACACATTCCAGGAGGGCGGACTCGTGACCGTTGCCCAGATGCTTCTACGTTGGTGTGATAAAGACAGTGAAATCTTTAACACATTATGCACGCTTATCTGGGTCTTTGCACACTGTCCAAAGAAGCGAAGGGTAAGTCTGCTTTGTTATTTACTTGGAAACATTTTGATTAATCTCATAATTCACTTATTAGATCATTCACAACTACATGACCAATACGGAGGCCATTTACATGGTTCGCGAAACAAAGAAACTTGTTGCGCGCAAGGAAAAGATGAAGCAGAATGCAAGAAAGCATCCTGTTTCTGCCTTTAGTCGTTATGGCCAACAAACTCCGACGTTTTCGCCACGCGCCTTGCCTAGCCTGGAGCCAGACTTTGGCATCATACGGAGTAATCCTTATACTTTCATATCATCGGTGTTTGCATTCGACACGATTCTCTGCAAGCTGAAGATTGACCTTGTCTAGTTAAATGATCATACTTGTTGTTTAAGTCAGGGGCAAAGAGCTCATTTAAAATCTATAGTTAAATGTTTTGAACGTGTTTGATTTATGTTTAGTATGTATGTACTGTTTGATTCTTAATGTTTTTGTAAATGAACTGAAAATAAATGATCCGATTTATATTAAATGGAAAAAATGGTTGGCTATTTTGCTTGCACAGTTTTGCAGTGCCCAGTTTAATGTTTATTGAAATATATATTCACAAAACAATTACATATATTTAAAGTTAAATAATCACTTTGTTTAAACAATTAGACGTGCTCAAGTATATACTTGTTACTACTAGATTTTCTCGCGTTTCGTTTCGGTTACAACGAATTCTTCTGACTGCTGCTGTGTTTCAGCTCAATATGGGAGACAGAGTGCCCCAAATACATATTGTACATATATTCAGTTATAAATATAATAATGCCCCATTAAAGTGTGTACATAGATGTGTATATATTTAATATATTTATTAAAATTTGATTAGATCGAATAAGTATATTTAATTGAATATTTTTATGTACGTTCATAATTTCTGCTAATATTTAATTGCACACGCCAGTTTTTTATTTATTTGTTATTTATTTTTGTATAATTTTGTCTTTTTTTTTTGGTTGCCATTTCTTCTTGCATTTTAAACTAAAATGTTGCTGCAGTTTAACGCCTTGAATTGAATAACTTAAATTAATATGTTTTCCTTTTTTTTTGATTAAGTTTTCGAATTTTAGTTGAGCTTTTTGGAATGTAATTAATGTTTTGACTTTGCTCAAAGTCTGAGCCAAGTGTAAAAGTTTCCGGTTTACTTTGGCCTCTCACAAAGGACACACGGCTGGAATTGGGATCTGTATGTCGTCTCTGTGTGCTCTTGGAGGTCAAGTGACCTTAACGCCTGCCCAGACCAAAGTTGAAGGGTTGTGGACGCGTCGTCCGCTTGTTTTGTCTACCTCCCTGTCGTCCTGCAATGTAATTAGTTAGTAAAGTAAGAACAATTGTAACATAGTTATTTTATTAACATACTCCTAAAAAAACCTCTTTACGAGGTAAAAGTCTAGTGTCGAAAACATTTTCATGTCCCAAAAAATTCTGATATCCAATTTTGTGACAAAAAATAATAAAATTTACATATAAATTATTTAAAAAAAAAATTTTGGCCCTCCGCACTTTGCGCTGATAATAAAAACCACAGTTTTGCGCTGTTCCGAATGCCAAAACTTTTTAGACACCATACTTAAAAAAAATACAGGAGTCTATTAATTTTGTCATAAAAAACAATGTGCGTAACTAGCAGAAGGAGGCTTGGCAGAGCCCATAAAGTATATATATTCTTGATCAGCATCAACAGCCGAGTCGATATAGCCATGTCCGTCTTTAAGAGCGCATAGATCTCAGAGACTAAAAGAGCTAGAGACTTCAAACTTGGTATGTAGGTTGGGCTATATTGCAAACAGATTGAGTTTCTTTTAGATTTTGAAACGATCAGTCGAGCATCAAGTCTTAGTATGAAAAACTTACTTGTTGTTTAAGATATATGAACCAATAGCTATTTAAATAATTTTATTTTAAGCAGTGTTTGCTTTTCCATAGTAAGTACGGGGTCTCCGAGAGTCGAGTATGCTCGACTGTACCATCGTCCACCAGTTTTTTTTTAATATTCATCACAAAATTGGATATCAGAATTTTGTAAATTTTAAATTTTGTCCACTGTCTTCGGACTGCATTCCCTTAATTAGTTAGTAACTCACCTGCAGATGCCATAAAGCCCGGCGGCAGCGCCCTGTAATCAATCTCATTGTCCTGATCGTAATCGTAGTCGTTGCGTTTTCCCAGGCCAAAGGAGTAAGGACGCGAACGCTTGCCGAGACCAAAGTTGTACACCGGCAGACGCTTCATTCCAGCTCCTCCATTCGTGTACATATAGGCACGTCGTCCCAATCCAAAGGTGTAGCGCTCCATCCGCTTGTCGATATCGCCACCGTTGTCCTGAGCATCCTCGACAGGACTCATTAGCATATCGCTATCGGCATCGACATCTCGTCCGACTTGGCTGCGCGGCTCATTCCCGCCGATTGCCGGTGAGCCGCATACGTAGCCCAGACAGAAAAGCGCCAGGAGGAGCAGTTGAGCGTTGGCGTTCAGCATATTCATTGTCCCAGACGTGTCCCGGCACGTGCCTCCTGCGTCCTGTTCCTCGACTTATCTGCAAGTTAACCAAACGGCAGCTCAAACATCAATTCCATTACTCTTTGTTTTTTTTTCGTTACGGCCAGCTGTCAACTGGAGACCCATATTTATTTGGGTAAAAACAATATATTTAAATTTAAAAAAAAAAATTCAACATAAATTTGATAATAATTGACTAGCAGATATCCTGTTTTAAAAAAATTTTGGAATATATAATTAATAATTAATTTTACATACTTTGAGCCATATGAACGAAGAATTCCTTAATCAAATTATTACAAAAAAAATTTAAAATTGTTTTGTACAAAGTTTAGAAATAAATCATAAATATGTATTTGGTTTTCTTCATCTTATAATATCACAAAGAAAAGATTATCAAAACCATGTCTTTTATATATATGTATAAAACAAAAAGCAATTCAGTTATCAAATATTTAGTTGAATGCAGATTTTATAGATTTTGTTTCGACATTTTTTTATCCATATGAAAGAAGAATTTTTTAATGAAGTTATTGCAAAAATATAATTAAAATTGTGCCCTAAATATGGCAAAAGCCAAATTGTAATTGATATAATAAATCTTTAAGCATATTTATATTTTTTACATTGTAAAAATACTGAAAATAAAATTGGTTTTGTATGGAACTTGAATATTAGCTTTCTAGTAGATCAATATACCCGACTCTGGATCCTAGTTTGGCAAGGAAATGTTCAGGAATTCCGCTCGAAACATACACGCAAACAGATGTCAAATGGCAACAAATTTCCGAGCTTTGACAGGCTGGAGACAAGCAAAAAATAAATAAAAAAAAACATAGACAAAAACAAAAATAGAAATAGAAACAGAAACACACGCAATGGAATGCCTAAAAATGTGTTGTAGTAGCTTTTCAGTTCAGAGCAACGTGAGGAGAAGCTTAAAATTGTCAGCTTCAAATGCAGCAGACAGCACAGTTTTCTGCTGGCCTTGCAATCTGTATTGAGTTGGAGTTGGTAGTTGTAGTTGTTGCCACCCTTTTGGCTTGAACCCATTAAAAAGTGGAGTTTTCTTCTTGGCCACCTTTGGCTGTCACCTTAATGGCAGCATTGTCCGAAGGTTTGCTGACTTTGTGCTCTGTGCAGTGGGCTTAATCCGCGAATGATGCGACTATTAAGTTGGCCAGCTTTAAATGTGGCTTACAGCAGCTGCCATTAGTTGGTTATACACTCGTAAAGGAGCCGAGTCCAAGTGTCAGTCATCTGGTATCTCAGATCTCACTCAGGCCATCAACTTTTGCCCTTGCCGTCAATGTGTCGCCTCTCTAATTGAAAGAACATAATAGAAGTGAACATGCCATGTCATTTTATTGTATCTGAGTGCATTTCCACTTCCTCGATGCAAGTGCTTTACACTTTGCACTCGGGGCACGTAGCCGCCGTTGGGGCAACTGTTGACCAATGGAAGTGTTATTGTAACTCGTAGTTGTCTTTGACAAACCACTTGTTGTTTGCACAGGCAAATGAAGTCGCCGCTTAAGACAAGACACGACACGACACGACAATTTTCCATTAGCTCAAATTCAGCTGAAGGAGCTTAACGAGGCTTACTTTTTAGCGTCAATTGATGTGACATTGAGTCCTCAGTTCACGTTGTCTCACATAATGATGTGCAAACATTGGAGACGCACACTGAGTTAATTGTAGCATGCGCTTCTTCATAACATTTCATAAATTGCACATACGCCACGTTGGCTGTCATAAATTCTGGCTTGCATGCAACAACAAATCATGCAACAGGTTACACACACCACACCGCAAGCCCATCCAGAGCAGATGGGCACCTTCTTCTTCTTCGCTTGCCATGATTTACAGTCCTGGTGGCAGCAACAGCTGCGCATTTTCCACGCCGCACAATGAAAGCGAACGCAATGTTGATAATAGGCGGAAAATCGTCACATTCACTGGAACTTTATCTGGCGGTATATGGTAAATGTGAATGTTGACATATGCAGCACAATCGTATATCTGCAAAGCGAAACTTCTTTGAACGCATCATGCAACAATAAAACCTTGTTTGTCGCAACACAATATTGAAAACAATAAACCTTTTTTCTCCCTCCGTGTTAAACGAGACTTTAGCTGCTTTTTAGATGCCCCCGACGGCATTATCTGTTTATGAATTTATGGTCATAACTTTTGTGGCCTGACCATGGCCCATTGGCCTGTTCTATTCAGTTTTGTTCTGTGCTGTTCTGCTCTGTTCTTTGGCTTTCTCATATCCGTCGCGGCGATTAGATTGTCCGCAAGCAAAAATGCAGCGGAAATTCAGAAAAGGGTCTTTGCTGTTTTCTAATTAAGTTGGCAAAACTTTCGCTGCCATGGCAACAAAAATTGCAATGCCTGGCAAATTGGACAAGACGCCAAAGACGCCAAGACGCTTAAAAGGTGACTGGCGAGAATATGAGCAGCGAAAACCAATAGACAACTTCAGCTCCTAGCGTCGTAGATTTAAATATGTACACCTTAAATCTATGTAAACTGTACGACTCACTGTGCGAATGTTGTTATTTTTGTCGAACTTTCAAAACTTAAACTTCTGTAATTCGAAATTTTCTCTAACTCGAACTAAACTAAACTAAGTGGTAATAAAATTAAAAAAAAAAAAAATGAAAATCCATAAGTCGAAGTCTCCTTAAAAATAGCTGGTATCAAGGCGGGTATATACATATATAAACATATTGAGTACAACCTTTTTTAAATACCCAATAAAATCTGTGCCCTTTTCTTTGTCAACTCTTTCGTGCTTGAATTGTTTCTTTCCTGGCCTTAAATTTATTTATGATCTTGCTCATCTTGCCCTTCATAATATAGTTTAAGTATGGAAATATTATTGGCTGGCTCCTATTTTCAGAAAAAATTATTTTTTGGCTTGGCTTTTTCTAATTTTTGTCTTTCAAATAATTTTTTTTTAATATTTATACTCTGAAAATATTGTCTTAATCGAATTTTCCAATTTGTAGTATGATTCTCCGTTTTTCAACCTTCTTTTCAGTTTCTTAAAGTTTTTTTATATGTTTTTTTTCTACACAGCTGAATTTAAACGTTTTAGCCGCAGGAAAAGCTTTACAAATGAGGCAAAAATTAACTGTTCACAATTGAAACGCACGCAATTTTAACATATTTTCCACTTTTCTTTTTAAATTGCAATCCACAAAAGGTAACAACACCCTCATTGGATAAGCTGCTTAATTAAGTTACGCTCAGGTAATGAAGTGGCCAACTTCTGTAGGCCAAGTTATGGCGGTTAGGCATTGAAGCACTAATGAAAAGGCCACAGCTCACAGTTTACTCGGGTTTATATTGTGTTTTCTTTTCATTTAGCTATAAAATAAATCATATATTTTTTTAGCTATTTCCTAAATAAACAATATGTTTACTACATACAACAAGTTTTGCCCTCTGGCATCTCACTACATCTTCAGCTTCAGCTTCTTGCCATCAATCAACAATTGTCCTACGATTTGTTTATTTAATATTTTTTGTGTCTAGCTTTTGGGTAACTTCTTTTTTTTGGTTTCTTTGTTGTCTTATTGATTTAATTGCAATTTGATTGAGGCTTGTCTTTTGTCTTAAGGCTTGATTCGTTTTTGTCTTCGACTTCACAAAACATGTCCTCCATACGCCCTGTTGTCCCTCGAATCTCGAATCTTTCCCCCTTTCTGTCTTTTTCATGTCATTTGACGCTGCGAGCGATTCCCATAATCAAATTTATCTCCATATTTCTCGCATTTGAAATTGTATTGGATTTGGGCTGTTTTCTTTAGATCTTTTTACGTCCAAAATGTAGATTGAAATAGCATTGCATACTTTTGAGAGCTAGCTCAGTCAGATTCCAGCTCTATATGTAGATGAAAGAAGAATCTAATTGTGATCAACCGAACTGTATCAAACTCTCTGAATCTAAGAGATCTTTAATCAATTTATTTTGTAATTTAAATATATACTAGTATATATTTGATAATCCTTATGTTTTGAGTCGGCTGCTTTTAGTTTGACAATAAATAAATAAATAATTAAAATTTGTCCAATATTATACCAAAGCTTTAAATAAAAAAGGTAAATATTTGAAACAACTTTTTATTTAAATTAGTCTGAGCTCCAACTTTAAATTAATTAGAAAAATTTTCTATTTATTATGAATAAGCATAGTTCCAATATTGTTTAACATATTTCTGAGACTAGAAACTCGATTAAATATTTTGAGAAAATAAAACAAGTTAAAAGTACTACTTTTGAGGGTGTTCAAATAATGAAAATTTTCAAGATGCAATATATATTGAATTTTTGGGTCTCTGCGCTTGAATTATAAAAATATAGTTATACTTAAATATAAAACAATAAATAAAAATAGAAATAAATAAATTTCCCAATGTGTGAAATAAGAAAAGACAGCTTTAAAATTAAAACAAATTTGCATAGAAATCGACAACTGATTGGCAATTCATAACAAATAACAAAGATTTGAGGTTCGCCAATTGTCATGCATATTTAACACAATCTAAGCATAGTAAAAATATATGTTTTTTAATACGATTTTGCATTGCAGATTTCCATTTGTGTTTGTACGTGTCACATTAGAATATGTATACATTTTAATGCATATTAATTTTCCTTTGATTATTGACAGCTTACAAGCTGATTATGCACAAGAATATGCCACTTTGTTAACTGGACCATCTAATTTACAAATGTAATTTAAGTTAAGGGAATAAAAACTTCCGGAAATTATTTAAAATATGTTTCGAATTTTTTAAACATAAAAATGTTGATTGATTGTGAACTCAGTATTCTTTTTATAAGTAGACAAGTAAGTGACTTACATTAAAATACAGGAAAGTTTTTGCCGCCGCACACGAATAATAACAATTGAAAAACGCCAATTACCAAAAAAGTTTAAATTAATTTTATGCACAAGATTTTCAACACAAACACTTTGTAAATCTCAAGTTTGAGTCAATTGTCCTTTTGGGCAGTAAACTTGCTGCTGCTGCACGTTGACAGATCAAATGTCGGTTAAGTTTTGAATCCTCGGTGGCTAAAACGTTCGTTCTTATATGCGATGGCAGCCGAGGGATTTTCGCGCTTGTTTGTTATCAATTCAGTTCAGTTCGGTTTTAACGCCCACGGAAAAGCAATAGTCGACGACGAATGACGACAATGTGTGGTGTGTGTTGGTGTGTATAGTGGTGTGGTGAGTTGAATTTGTGGTTGCCTATTTCACCACTCTACATTCTTGTTAGACGATTGGACCGTGGTTGCCATCGCTCAGGACAAACACAGGATGTAACAAGTGGCTATGATTCAGCCGGTGTCTTGGCCTTGACGCCAAGTTACACTCTACGCCTTGTTCATTAACGTGGTTAACACTGTGTGATAAGAGAAACTGGCGATGTTGTGAAACATGGTGAGGACATTCAGGTACTTTTAGTAAAACATTAATGATTTATTTATTTCAGTTGTCTACTCGTATTTATTTTTATTTAATTTTTAAATTTAAAGTAATATTTCAAGTACAATTAAGTAATATAAAAATGAAAATAAAAATTAGTATTTATATTTAAATTTAAATTTTAACTTAAAGGATAAAAAGGTTAAATTAAAAACAAGTGGGCAAGGCGACTTGGCCTTTTTATTGCATTCTTTTAGGCACTTGCATTGCTTGAAACTTAAATCAGCCATTACTAACGTTATGGTACCCATTTTCGTCTAATGGGTATTTAAATACCTAAAAAAGTGTTGACATTTTAAAAACTCTAGCACGGGGCTTGTGAGAGATATCGACGCAAAATTTATTTCATAGTATAAAAACTTAACAGTTTAAATATCCTTGGTATACTTGAAGTTTTTTACAGGTGAATATCTATGTATGGAAATCGAAAAAATAAAATTTGAAGATCAAAACTTGTTTTTTGTTTCTTTCAACTTCCATGGTTTCCAGGCACACATTTCAAAATTTCGTCAAAATCGTAGCAGCCTATCTGTAGGCAGTCTTTAATGGGTTAAGTAGGACAAGAGCCTATAATAATAAATAATGTTAAGTACCAAATAATACGAAACATTCTAAAAGGTGGGAGTGGTGAGTTGATCTGCGTGGGATTTATTGCTCTTATAGTCTCTCACACAAACGGACGGATGGACATGGACAATCGACTCGGCAGTTGATGTCGATCAAGAATATATATATAGTCTCCCTGTTACATACATTTCTACGAATACAATATACCCTTTTTGCTTAAGAATCTGAGGGTATTCAAAAAAGTAATCAAAGATCCAACATTTGGTTGCATGGGTTGGGGAAAAAGAAAAATTCAATTTGATCAAAAAGTGTTAATAATACTTATTTGTGGTAATACAAGTATTAGAAAGAAATAAAGAGGAAAAGTAAGGATTTCAAAGAAGGATAAAAATATGGGGACATTTAGCTATTTTTGAAAACCACCAAAATATTTCAAACAATTAAAATTATTAAATTTTGGCACTGATATTACAAAAAAATATGCATCATTTTAAGGTTTTATGTGACTCGACATATTCTAAGAACAAAAGCAATTGCTAATTGAAATAAAGTACTACCTCATTAGTGTGCCTTAAAATCCGCCCCCAAGTACACTCCATTGCACATTCACAAGAACCGAATAAGTGCAAAATGTGGGTGGGAACATTATGCATGCTTGTATGTGTCCAACTATTTCTCAATTTCATTGAAAAATTGTCAACTAGCCGAGTTGCGCATTAGTCAAATGCTGAGAACTTGCCCGTCGTTTTTTTTGCCCGTCAGCGACTTTTCCTTTGCCCTTTTTTTATTTTTTTCTTTCTTCTTTTTGTATTTGTTTTCTATTGCTTTGCTTTGTGGCAGGCAACCAGCTGACAGTTTAAATGACATGCATGCTATTTGTATTTGTTTGTCTGCATATGCCTCCTCCTCCTCCATCCTGATCCTGATATGCGCATCCTTTAACTGTGCCTGTAACATTTCAAAAGCCATGGAACGCCATGGAATTTTATGCGGCATGCCTTTTACTTATTTATTTTTACAGGACTCTTGGTCTTGTGGTCTTGTGGCTGCCTCTGGCTTTGCACTCGCTTCTAACGATTTACAAATGTCACGTTAACTTCTTGGAACTCCATCGATGACAATCTGCCCGAAAGCGACAACAAAAAGAAACAAAGCTGCCGGTTAGGTTCGAATTTGAATTTTTCACAAATTATTATTATTTGTTTAAAAAGGGCAGCTTTTCCCAAATCCAGGCTTATTTATATAAAACCATATGTAATTCTAGTGCTCTTAAAAGTTTGATTATTATTCTAATTTTCGTATATACAGAACCAAAATAATATATTTTGTCAGGAATGCTCTAGACATTTTTTACAACTCAAAACAAAATTATTAAAATAATATAAATAAATAATAGTAATTATAAATACATAATAAATAAATAGTTTATATAATATCTTAAATCATTTAATAATTAGTAATTGCTTCTTCCGACTATCAATATCAATATATTTCTGAGACTCATCGAAAATAAATTTATCAAGAAATGACTCTTTACATTAAAATTAAATGTTTTACAATTTGTCTTTGCAAAATAACTAATGTGAACACCAAGGATAACAACCACTAAAGAGGAAAATACTAATTTGCTCCTCCTGCCATTCCATGCATTAGAACGAATCCTGGTAATTCTTGATGGCAATTCAGTGAAGGCAAATTGCCAACTAAGAAGCCATCAGCCATCAGGACATCAGGAATTTGCCACCCACTGAGCGCTGTAGTAGTAAATAGTTTAACTACGTAATACAGAAATCGTTTAGCTAATTGCAAAATATTGTGAAAATATTGGTGCAAGTTTGGAAAGGGACCATGCTGGGAATGAGAAAAGAGTCCTAGAGTGGACATGATGTTCTGTTCCGTGCTGTTCCGTGTTGTGCTAATTGCCACTCGGGCGTATACGTAACGTAATTTAATGGTAGTACGCACAGCGTGAAATTATGGGGCCAAATCATGATGAGTATTAAAATTGCATTGAGATTTGCGGGGCGTGTGACATTTATATGAGTTGGAATGAGTTTGAAACCAATATTGACAGCAGTATAAACATATGCATTGGGTATATGACGTCAAGTAAAGTCAGGCCATTTAATAAAACATTGTTTCCGCTAACAGAATTCACTTGATTCTCACGATTCGGCTTATTCACCATACACAGCAAATCGATCATAAATCTTGGCGCTGATTGCGCGTTTGTTTCTGACGAACATGCTCTCCATATCCATGTCCATATCTGTGTCCGTATCTGTATCTGTATCTTTATTTGTATTTTTATCCATATCCAGAGCATAGCCTGACCAAATGTTCGAAGCGTGTTAGCTAATCTCAAAGGTCGCGGCGTTGCACACCGGAACAGGTTAATAAATTTCCCAGTTGGCCAATGGCAAATCATTAGTCCGGTCCCGTGGCATATGGTTTACTTTTTGAGCCTGTCATTATCATTGAGGATATCTTGTGGCAGTTGGCCGAAAACAACTGCTGGCCGACAGGCAGGCTCTCAAGTAATTTCAATTTAGTGTTCCAGACGACAAGTTCAGCAATAAATCATCATTTTCAGCACCGGCTATGACGACGGGGGCAACAAACCTGCAAGAAACCAACCACAGTCAGCAGGCGTCCAACCAGTTTAGCCCACACCTACTCCAACACACACTCACACACACACACACACTACACACACACTCACACACACACACTCACACACACACACATACATCTGCAGAAACAGACTTCCCACCGAAAAAAAATGCATAAGCAGAAAAATAAACGTCAAAGAAAACATTTTTTGTAGTTGTTAGATGACAACCACAACAACAACAGCAAAAGAAACCTAAAAAATTGTAATCACGATTTTTATGCAGCGCTTTCGGCGATTTTTCCCACAACAAGTTTTCAGCTGGATTTTAATTGATTCGGCGCATGAGAAAAAAATAAAAAAAAAAACACACACAGATTGCAATGCAAAATGCACTTGAGATCCAGATGAACTTATGGTGGCGTTAGATATCCGCAAGAACAACAACTAAAAGTCAGCACAAGATCACTCCTACATATGTACATATGTATATATTTAATCATCTTATATATTTATATTCCTAGCGTATGGAATTATAATTAGAACTCTCTGCTGGCGATATTTACAACTAGTGTAAGTGCAAAGTACATAAAATTACTTGAATTTACTCATTGTCTGCCTTTGTGTGTTTGCGTGTGTGTGTGTGTAGTCGTAAACTTGAGTGTGAGTGTGAGACAGAAAGTCAGCAAAGAATGCTGCTGCTGCTGCTAGTGCTGCTCTCTTCCATGCGGCGTTGCTTTGCTGCCGGTTTCTTCTCAGTGACACACTTTTTTGGAACGCGCGGCCAGCGCCAGAAGTAGGTGAGCAGCAGTGGTGCCAGATTCGCTTTTTTCCCATCAAATCTGGCTTTTTTCAAAGGCCATTTGCTAGAAATATTTGCAAACAGCGGGCAGCGGAAATTCTAGCTTTTTTTTGTTAAAATGCATTTTTTAAACACCCAAATTTAGGGAATACTAAAACCCAGTATAACAAAATGCACTTCGTGAAAGGGCAAAATAATGTCAGCACTACAAAATTTTGGATTAAAGTCAATTCCTATAAGGATTCTAGGGGCAACAACACTTTTGCAGACCTTTTACAGGTTGCCATTGATGACAGTGTACTTTATATAACGTAATTGGTTCAATAGTTTGCTGTTATTATGAATTATCTATTGTGAAAATCAGGAGAATAAGGACAACATTGATGAAATTATTCACATCTAATGAATAACAAACTGCTGCTCAAACTGTTCAGTTTCTTTCTGAGCAACTGATTTTATGCGCTCACTCTTCCACTCTCGGGAGAAAATACAGAAATCAATGAATTGAAAAACTAGCTTTTTTTATGGATTTTGTTTTATTAATTTTTCAGCTTTTTTGCATCGTTCCTCCCGTCAAAAACAGCTTTTTTTCAAACAATTGTGGGCAACACTGGTGAGCAGTCAGCGGCGACGTCAGCGGCGGCGTCAACGTCGACTTCGCGTCAGCATTCGCGGCAAAAGTATAAATATGTATGTGTACATATGTACTTATATTTGTACATATGCTTTATCCATTCTACGCTTCGCTGCATTGAAATTTCTTTTTCGCTTTCTTTTCGAACTCTACAAAGCACCAACACTTACACTCGCTCACTCTCTCTCTCAATCGCTTAATCTCTTGATACGTGTCTCTTCTCTAATGCTCTCTCTTCGCTGCTCTCCGTTCGCCTGTCATTCTGCTCTCCTCTGTCACTCTCCTTAGCTGCTGCTCTCTCTCTCTCTCTCTCTCGCTGCATTTTTGCTGCCACCCACTGAAGGCGAAGACGCTGCCACTCTATTTTGAACAGTGTGTGTGTGTGAGAGTGTGTGTGTATATGGGTCAACTTGAAGTTCTTGGAGAGAAAACTGGTAGTTCCACTCTGTGGCTTGCAAATGGACGAAAGTGATATGGTTACTTGATCGAAAGCGAATGCGCCAACGTCTCCATCTCCATCTCCATCGTTGGCCACGTTTATGTCATGCATTCGTAATGAGAACTGTGATCGTAGAAAAAATCGCTACGAGTAGAATCAAATGAGGTCAGGTTCAACATTGGTATTCTAATATTGTTGAGATGTTTTGTTTTAGTTCTGCGCACAACGTTGCGTATGCGCAATCGCAAGTACAATCACAATCACAATCGCAAGTGCAATCACAGGTGCACAGCTGTCCAAACAAACAAGATCCACCTGCAGACCAGACAGGGCTAAAAACGTGATTTCAGACATGCACTTGTTTCTTTTTTATTATTTGTTTTTTAATTATGTAAATGAAACTAACTTCGCCACATAGACAAAAGTTTTGTTGTCTTTCGAAAACATATTTATACAACAAAATTATGGCTGTTTCTGCTTACTGCCAAAAGGTGAATGAAACCTGATGAATGCCGTTGAAAACAACAACAATAACAACAACTACTACTACTACTACTACTACTACTGCAACAATAACAGCTTTATATGTGAGAGGCAACAGGTGAGTCGTCGCTGCAGTATTTAGTGATTTTCACCTAGCGGCGAGTCGCGACTCAAAACTCACGCGCGTGCATTTATAGTTTGCTGTTGTGCTTTCGTTGTTTCTGTTTCTCTTTTTTCTCTTGTTGCTGCTGTTGTTGTTGGTGTTGGTGTTGTTGTTGGTGTTGGTGTTGTGAGTGTGCGCTTGGAATTCGCAAATTGTTTTAAACAAAAAACGAATAAATAAAATCACAAAAAAAATACAACGCCATTTGATGCCACACACAAGAAACAACGAAGTCGAAAAGATTACACAAGCGCAGCGCCGACGCAGACAGCACAAATTACATGCCAAGCTTATGGGTGTCAGGAGAGGGGGCAAGCGACTGCGGGAACCGTCCATTAGAAACTACATTGCAATCAAGAAAGCTCTCGCGAGCAGCTTACAGCCAAAGCTGAAGCTGAAGCGAAGCCGCTGCTCTCGCCGACGCGACGTCGACGTCATCATGCAGCAGCAGAAGCATCCTAATCCGCGATCTCCATCTTAGCACACTGACTCTATATTATTTTTCTGCAACGAAATTAAATATAATAATATTAAGTGAAATTTACATTGTCACTTTGTTTTATTTATTATTATAGATTAAAGACTCTGAGTACTTACCTAACCTTTTCAAAGTTGAACACAAAATGGAGTCTGTATAGTATAATATTAAACCGATATAAGTTTAATATTTATTCAAGTGAATCTAATAATCAGGCCGGTTCCGAATGTCCATTTTGATAAGATTTGTCGGAATTTAATTTAATTTCCCATATCACTAAATGATAAAATGTGAAAACCGGAACAGGCTTGATTAAATAGTTTTTATATTATTTATTTTTATTATGTTTGCCTTACTTGACTTATTTTTCTATCTATTAGGTCCGTCTAACTCAAATACAATTCACTAAATAATTGTATAATATTTTAGAATAAGATTCGATTAATTATTGTTAGTCCCTTAAGAGTGGAGATACAATAAATAAAAGTACTGTTTGGAAAAAAAAAAAAACAATGTTTGCCTTACAATAAATAAAAATAATAATATTCTTAATTAAAAGATTGCAAACAAAAAATTTAATTTTGTTTTTGAGTGGTCGCACACCAGTGTGGATCAGCTGCAAAGTGTAGAGAAATTTATCATTTCACTGCAACGGTTACCAGAGGCATCGGCAGCGACAGCAGCAGCAGCAAAGGCAAGAGCAAGAGCATCAGCAGTGATCGCAGCAGCAGCCAGTTTTATTTATTTTTTGTTGTTTTTCTTCTTTATTTTGTTGTTGCTGCTGTTGTTGTTGTTGTTGTTGTATTCGTATTTTAGCGCTCAGTTGGCTCCCATGTGGCTCACGAGCGCTCAGCTGACGTGTGCGCTCTGCACGCGCTCTCTTCTCGTCCGCTCTCTTTGATACTCAGTGCTCATCGTCGTTGGCGTCGCCGTCGCCGACTGTGACTGGCTGGCTGGCTGGTAACGCCACAAAAACAACACCACAGTTTTTCGAAATTAGTTCTAGTGAGTCTGTGAAAGTGTGAGCGACTATCGGACGACGGCGACGACCACGACAACGAACAACGAGGAGCAGAAACGACATTACTTTGAGTTTTGTTTCGTGCACACGCGCGTTCAACCCACACACAACAAACACAACATTCAGCAAGCGGATCAACTGCCCAAAAATACTATTTATTGAATATACAGAGCAATTCGATATCCAGACCCAGATCTAGATCCAGATCATTGTCATTGTCAGCCATTGATCGATCGATCGATCGTTGATCGTTGATTCTATAACTGGAACTGGAACACGTGCAAACATGTCGCATCAGTGCAGCTGCGGTCGCGATCTCAACAACAATTACGTGTCCTACACGAGCGCCTACGCCAATGCGAATGCGGGCCTGGATCGGGACGCCAACGCGAATTCGAGCAGCAAAAACAGTGCCTCCGTCTCGCATCACACACAGCTGACGGCCAAGGTGATGTTCGGTACAGTGGGCGCCATCAAGGAACTGCGCGACAAGGAGCAGCAACAACAACAACAACAGTCACGGCATGCGGCGACGCGCGCCGGCGAACGGCGCAACTAAAAGTGGGCGTACACTGGACTACAGACTGGGCGTGGCAACTCGCGATGTCCCCCAGTTGACAAGTTGTCGAGCTGCTGTGTGATCCGAGTGATGTGCGAAAATTCCAGACCAGATGCAATACACAATTTTGGAATACACATACAAAACATACATATATTTTAAATGTTTGCCTGTCGCAGACTCGGGAACTCATGTTAGAGGCTTCAAAGTGTTTTTTCGCAGTGTTCAGTGTGCAGAAAGAGTTGCAATCAATCACATCACATTCCGTGCTCTAAAATGGTTTATCCATTACCACGAAATCGTATCCGTATCACACACACATCACATGCAACTCTTTTGCGCTCTATCTGTATCTGTATCTGTATCTATAACTCCATCTATACATCTATCTCTCTCTATCATTGATTAGTTTATTTTGTGCCTGTTTTCAATCTCTGATCTTTTCCATTTTACACTACAAATAATTTATCCATGAATTTCTTTTATCTTCGCTCAATTTCCTGATCTTAGTTGGAAAAGAAATTTTGTAAAAGGTGTAAGTCTCATATTCAAGTGAGGATAAAAAAAATTATATTTGAAATGAAATATTTGTAAATTGTTTATGATATTTATACATACCTATACACAATATATTTTATAGTGCAATACTTTAGCTATAAACACACACATACGCAAATATGCATAGCT
Source organism: Drosophila quinaria (assembly GCA_035047525.1). Classification (NCBI taxonomy): domain Eukaryota; kingdom Metazoa; phylum Arthropoda; class Insecta; order Diptera; family Drosophilidae; genus Drosophila; species Drosophila quinaria. The sequence goes on from JAWNPO010000436.1 coordinate 433,712, forward strand.
TTAAGTTTGTTTTACATATAAGTGCGACTCTAACTCACACACATACATACATATTTTACAAAAAATATTCGATTGTGCTTTGTCACCTTTTGGCGGCCGCGTCTGGAGATTTCCAGGCACAAGTCGCAGTCGCATATCTCTTTCACACACACACACACACACAAATATTACACTTATAAAACTGATAATTTGATAATTATACGAGTACTATATTGTACTCTGGCTACAGCTGATATCGTTCCTCTTTTTATGAACAACTTGGAATGCAATTGACGAGAAATACAAAACAAAGAAAAAAAAAAGTTAAAAGCTAAGAAAAAGAGCTGTTTTTAGCTTGCTCAAGTGATTTTTACTAAAATGGAAACGTATCTTTATTGGCTAAATGAAAATGAAAAATAATCGAAATAATGTTTCTACAATGACCGTGAACTTTTCATTAACAGGACCTGGGAAAGTGTCTGCATATACATACATATGTATACATTTGTACATTATATATATTTATTATACCTAATAATTTTACGATTTGTATGTACTATCTATTTATAACGTTAAACTTAACATAACACTCAAGAAATGCAAATAAAATCCCAACTTTTTAATCAACAAATTTAATATGAAACTCTTTGAGTTATTCAATTCGATTTTAATTAAATTAAAACCAAAAAAAAAGGAAAAGGTTGAAAATTGAAATCGAACAAAAAAAAAGATTATCAGCAACAAGTTAGGGGAAATAAATCGTGGGCGTTGTCCACGTCAAAGACATGGTTGTTGTAGTTGTTGTGGTCGTTTGCATTGTCTTTGTTGAATGCTCAAAACTTTATTCGAACGTGAAAGTAAAAAAAACAGCAAAATAAAAATAAAAAAAGCATAAATTATGACTAACAATATAGCAATAGAAAAGTAAAAGATGCCAAATGAAAGCGAAGTGTCCGCCTCAAATGCAAAAGCGAACGGTTCTTAATCCGGCGCTCTCGCTCTGTTTCTGCTTCTGCTACTGCTTCTTCGTCTGCCTCTCTTCTAATTATGACTCGATTCTGACAACGACTCAGAGTCCATGCGTATATGCTAGTGAGAGCAAATATACATGTGAGAGTGTTTGTGCGCTCACTGATTCTTACGCTCGTAACAGTGACCCAGTCTCAGTTTTACAGTCTGCCTCTCTCCGACTCCGTCGACGCAGCTGTCGCCGCAGTCTTGGTCGCGTTTCATTTCATTTCAGTTTGACGCCTACGTCGACCTATTCTCTCTTCGGACAAAGCTTATGGTGGATCAAACTAAGCGTTTGTTGTTTGGCTCTCGCTGTTCTTTTTCTCATCCCTCCCCCCTCAATACCTCCTGCTTTATTGAGTGCACACTCGAATCAATTGAATTCAATTACCCAAGTGCGTGGCTCATGTCAGGCAAATTTATTTGCTTACGTATACTTAATTTACGTAAGGCATGAAAGGGGCGCATGTTTAGATCGCTCGATCGAGGCATTTCCATTGAAGATGGGAACTTGTTGTTGTTGTTGTTGTTGTTGATGAAGCAGCCTTGCCCGTTATTGCAAGTCAATTAAAACGATCAAATGTCCAAGTGACAATTAGCAATTGGTTTATGGATATTGTTGTGAACGAACTCGTATCTTATTGTCGCTTATCTTAAGATCTAATCGATTGAAAGTCCAGTTCGATAGCCACTGCTCTAATTTTCAACATATTATCATACATACGTACATTACAATAAAATCAATATCTAGGTAAGATTCTTAAAAAATGTATAAATCTTTTTCAATAAAATGAGGAAAACTATTAAGATTTTAATTTTAATCAGAAGCTTGGGCTAAGACGTTTGGAAGTTTCCAGTCTTAATCTTTTGACAGATAACTTCTCGTACACCCTGTCATTGTCTTTCGTCTGAGACATATCCGAGTTTGTGTTCCCCCTTGAGTTACTGGGAATTCCCCTCCGATTCTTCGTTTATCTTAGGATCTCGCTCGCCAAGTTAATGTCAATTACGAACAAAGTCCGCTGTAAACGATTCACTTTTTCAGCATTGTCATGATACATCAACTGCTTAATTTATGAGGTGCAATTTTTAAGATCTTTTCGCTGTTCTCCGTTCCCCTTTAGCTTTTTTTAAGCTTTGGCTAAGAGCAAAAGAATCATTGCCCCCTGGTGAAATATTTCTTTGTGTGTATTGAGTTATTTTTTTTGTTTTTTCACTTTTTCTTGTGGCAAGAACTTTCTCTTCTAATTGAAAGCAGTTCGATGAGGCGGACGATAAGCGTGAGCTCGAGCGGATTTTCGATGCCGTTTCAGGAACGGTTCAGGGCGGGGAAAGGGGGATGGTACTGGGAGGCAAAATATCCAGCTGGGCATCTTTTGATGCGCGTTGCCGGCGGTTGAATGACGATCGATGAAGTTGCCCACCATGTAGTGAGACGTTGATTTTTTCACAGCCTCAGGCTATTTTATCTCTCAATTTCAAAGACTGAATAATAAAGTCACAGCTTATTGACGGTGAGGTGGCGATAAGCGCCAAACTGAAAATAAATAATAAACATATGGAAGAGTGGAAAAAAACAACTGTTACTACCAGATACCAAATACCAGATGCCAGCAACAAGAGCAGCAACAGCAACAGCAGCAGCAATCTTAGCCCCATTGGACAGCGAGAACTGGTCGTTTGCCTGGAACTCTTTGAACGTTGATCATTTTATTTGTATTTTTTTCACTTTTTTTTTCTTTGGCGAGCGACGACGCAGCGAGTCGTGGAAGCTGTGGCATGTCTCTGGCCATGGCTCTGTCTTCTGGCTGACTTCAGTGTGTCTTTTGGCTTCTAATGCCAGCTGTAAAGTGAGAATCGATTTAGTTCGGTTTACGGCGATCAAAGCAACAAACGCGAAAAAGTTTCTATTTTGTGTGTGGCGCACGCTTTACGAATAAAAGTGAAACAGTGCCAGGAGGAGGAACAGGAACAGGAAAAGGAACAAATATTCATTCTTTGCCATTCCATTACATGACATCGCAGCAACAAGAGTGTTTGTGGAAATTGCCAGCTAATTGCAGCTGGTGTTAATCATTTTCGGCTGCAGTTAGCATTTTAGGTAAATCAATTTCCGTTTTGCAAAAATATCATGAAAATTGATTATTAACCGTAATGGCCAGATTGCCACAGTTAGTCAGTTAGTCAGTTTGTGGTAGTTAAGTGAGCGTGTCCCAAAGCATTTACAATTTTTGCGCACCTTCAAACAAAACGGTTTTGACGCTGGCCTGGCCTGGATAATTTCTCTATGACAACGACTTCCTGGCTACAAACGAAGGCCGCACTGAGCCACTGAAGTACTGAGCCACTCAGGTGCTGCAGTCGGTGGTTGGGCGGCTTGGGGGAGTCAAATAAGGGCCTTATGCAAGTATGAACAATTGCTTTGGTCAGACAGCAGACAAAATTGCATAATTTGTTTTCGAAAAATAATAGAGAATTTGAATTATTATGAACGACTTAATTGCATAGGCGGTGTCTTAAAACAATGCAGGGGGCATTGCGAATTGATTTTCGTTAGCAGCCGCTGGCTCTCGGAGCCATTGCGTGCCCACCACTGGTTTAAACTAATCCTTAAAATATAATTTATTAGAAAAACTTAACTAAAATCACATATATGTATACAATTACAGTTCAAAACATATTAATCAAATCGGATAAAAAACAGTTAGATTTTTAGGAATAATAAGGTTAAAGAGTAGAAAGATTAACTAATGCCTGATTACAGTCAAATTCACAAATGCAGACTGCCAAAACTTTTTTTTTAAGTAATATGTTTAAATTATATATAAATTATATGTTAAATTTTATATTGTTAGTCCCAAAATTGGATATTAGAAATTTTGGTGCATGAAAATGTTATAGTCACTAGACTCTTACCACGTAAAGAGGTTTTTTATAAGTTTAGTTATTGTATTTTTAAATAGGTAGGCGGATTTATGCAATATATAAATCGAAATTCGTCCAAACCCGCCTTCGCTTTAATCTGCATTTAAATTATATTAGTGGGAAATCCCCCTTTTAATCATAGCCACTGTGCACTGCACAAAGCTGGGCAACTGAAGAGAAGCAACAACAACATTAGAGGCTCAACACTTGCACACAATTTGTATGAATTGCAGTTAATATGCTTTGTGGATTATATGGAGAATAGTTACTCTTGACGCTTGTTATGCGTCCAGTGAAGCATTTAATATGAACGAGTATTACATCAAAGCAACGGGGAAAACCAAAGAGTAAAATGCTTAACCAAAAAATGCCAACAACAGAAAAAGATAGACAGCATAAAAATCACTCGGACAAAGTTGGCAAAATGTGCAGAGTGACTTAATGTAAATTCACAAGATATAGAATTCAGAGATAGCTCAAAATAAAGCTATAGCTCAAGCTCAAAAGGCTAAAGTCGAGTTCCCGACTATAGGATACCCGTTAATTATTTAAATATACATAGCATATGTTTTATCGCATACTTTTAGGCACTTAAATTGCTTAAAAACTTAAGTCAGGCATTACCACCGTTCTTTTTGACCGATTTTGTTGCGATTTAGTAGGATGATAGCGAATAATAGTAGTTATAATAGCTACATCGACTCGGCTGTTGATGCCGATCAAGAAATTCCACAGAAAGGTCAACCGAGGCCAAAAACGTAAAATTGATCAAAACTCACATCTTGTGAAATTTCCATCCAAAAATTAATTCAAGTTATTTATTTAAGCTATATACGCTAGAAGAAATTTAGTTGGATGAACATATAGATTCTACGTTGGAATAAACTCACTTTTTCTATATTTTTTTCCATTTTCTTAAAAATTGATTTCCAAAATAGGCCGTTTGTATTCAATCGATTACACTAAGTTAGATAATAAGTATTGTTTCATTAACCATTTTAATACATAGAAATATATTGAAAGTTTAACTTAAAACAAGTTTTTTGAGCTGCTTTCGATATTAAATTTAAAAAGAGATACAGAAACTTTAGAAGTATATGGAACAAAATATCGCGGCAACGTGATCAGACAAATTAAAAAAACATTTTTTAGATAAATCAATGCATCAAATTTTAAAATTAATTGCATCAATATATTCGTTCACTAGAACTGGTCGTCAAAAAAACTAACTACTTCTATTTGAGTCGCGTGCGAATGCCTTGGTTTTTTTTTAATATCTTGAATACGAACAATTGCCCAAAATCAAACTCAACACCAATCATAGGGCCAATCAAGTCCTATAAGTTTTGCCTTTTGTCAAAGTAAAATAAAGTCTTGGCACATGTTTTATTTCACTTTGGACATTAAAAAATTACCCATATATAGACTTTATAGGGTCGGAGATGCTTTCTTGTACTATACCATACATACACATACATTTCAAAGAATACAATATACCCTTTTGCTTATTTTTTAAGTAGCGGGTATAAAAATATCGCATAACCATTTGAGAAACCTTTTATTATTATAGGTACTTTAACGTGAACAGCACATTGCATTGTAATTGTTAAATAAATAACCATAAATTAAGTATTAAGAAAAACAGTTTGCACTTCCAGATTGTGGCACATTTTTTAGTGTTGATGTAATAATTGTGGTCAATCATAATTCAAATCACAACAACAGTAACAACAACAATAACAACAACAATCACAACAACGATTGGCATTACATTGGCGACGCGAATTCGCAACTCCATCCATAATTAAAGTTAATTTGCGAGCTTATTGATTCCAGTTAGTTTGTATATAAATAAATTTTATTTTTCATCGTTTTTGCCCACAGATAAATTTGAATGGAGTCCAATAATTTGCCATGACTTGCAGCTATAAATATGTAATAACAAATATGCAATCAATATTTATAATATTTTTCCTCAGCAGTTTTGCATAAGTATTAATAAATAAATATAATAAATCCCTTTATGTTATAATTCTTAACGAAATCGCTAGCTAAAACAAAACATTTTAGAAGGCTACTGTCGATTGTGCTCGACCATAAGATACCCGGTACCCAAATTCCTTTTAAATAAATAAATATTTATACAAATGGATATAATAACTTCCCTGTCACCAAATTTATTAGCTCTAGCTATTTAGTGTCTAAGATCTAGGTGATTATTACTTTGAATGTATTTTGCCGATCAATTTTAACTTTATCGAAAGGGTGTGCTCTATAAAACTCTAGCCTAAAGAAATGTGTTTAAATTTGAAAGCATTTCATACGGGTGTGTTATAGAAATCTCTTTCACTTGAATTTGACGTAAATTTTTATGAAGTTTACGTCATTTTTCATTTGAAAGAGACATCTGTAGCACACCCGATAATTAATTTTAGCAAGATTTTAAAAAAAATTTAAATGATTGATGCCACAGTTGAATATTTACTAAACCTAATGAATTCGTAGATTCCTGCTTCTGCCTGTAAAATGTACTTGCACAAAGATATAATACCCATATTTGCATATTTCCGATTCAAACGGAAGAATGTGAAGTTGATACAAATGACTAATAGGGTTTGACATGCTCTTATAGTTCTAGTAGCCGTATTCACATGAGGGATAAACTTGGAATGCCGCCGTTGTGGTTCTTGATGCTGTTGCTGACGTCATGTGGCGTGGTGGGTCAGAAGAGGGTAGAAGAGAAGGAGAAGCTGGTGGCGAATAGCAAGCGGCCCACTCACGAATTGCCACGGCCATTAATGGTGACCAAGGAACTGTCAGATGGCCAGGGTCAGAGGGTCGAGAACGAGAGCGAGAACGAGAGGAATCCCCGCTCCCGTCGACCCACGCTGATGGATGTGGCATTGCAGCAGAGCGTGCAGCAAGGACTCAATGCCATGGCCGAGCTCTATGGCAGAATACAGCCACAAATGCTTCTGAACGGTGTGCTATTTGATGTTTTATTGCTGCCAGCCATATTTGCAAGTCATTTTTTATTTTTGCTGTTGATTTGTTTTTGTTTCTAAGGTCAAACGCTGCAGGACAATCATCCAGCCGCTCTCCTCGCACGCTTCAACGCGCCCAACACGGAGTCCGAGCATCGGGAGATGGCGGCCTATGCGACCATTGAAGCCGCCAAAGCCTTTCGCCAAAAGTAAGTCCTGCGGTCGGGTGAGTCAGCCCGTAAACCACAAATACTAACATAATATCATGGCGCTCATATGTGACATTTGAACAAAGTTATTGCCAATGACGCATAATTAAAAATCAAAGTGTATTTCCATGTGCGAGGGTAACTCAATAAGTTTCAAATCAAATGACTATAATATGATGATATTATAAATATTGTGAAATAAGTAGAAAAAAATTCTGGAATTCCAGAATAAAATTAAACCCAATCGGTGTGAAATTTCGATCTTATAAAAAAACCTCTTTACTGGGTAAAAGTCTAGTGACGAAACCATTTTTATGCCCCAAAATTTCCATGTGCGAGGGTTACTCCAGAAGTTTCAAATCAAATGAATATAATATGATGATATTATAAGTATTGGGAAATAAGCAGAAACAAAATTCTGCAATTCCAGAATAAAATTAACCACAATCGGTGTGAAATTTCGATAATCTCAGTATTCAAGTAAGATTTTAAATTTTTTACCTACAAATATTTAGATTATCGGGGCTATATACGCATTTTTTCAGTGAAATCAAATCAAATCAAATTCTTTGTTCTTTTTCGATTATTTTAATGCTGAATGCTTGCCATTTTAACAGCATACTGTTTTAATTTAACAATAATATTCTAAAAAAAATACTTAAACAAGCCAGAAAACATATAGTCGAGCTTCTTGATTGACTATGGGATACTCCGTGACATGTTTTAATATGTAAAAACTATTTTTAAAACATCAAATTTTATACATGAATTATTAAAAAAAAAATGTTGTCATGGCACTGCGCAAAAAAAGTACTATTTATTAGAAATGAAAATTTTGGCGCAATGTGCCCAGTGACAAAAATTTTTTTTAATAATTCATGTATAAAATTTATTATTATTCGTCACAAAATTGGATATCAGAAATTTTGGGGCATGAAAATGTTTTCGCCACTAGACTTTTACCTCGTAAAGAGGTTTTTTTTATAATTAAAAAGATACCACAATAACGAAAATCTTCGAAAAATCGTGAAATTGAAACTTAACTTCGATTGACTTGCCAAAACTCAGCAAACAGCCCTCTCCATAAGGCATGGCAAAAGTTGGCACACTCGAGTGTTCCGCCCTCAAGCAATCTAATGCAAAAAAAGTACCACAATATAACAATAATATGTCCAAATGAGATGACGACGCCCCAATAGAAATAGCCCCGAAATGAACTTGCTTCCTCCGAGGTTATAACAATCATTTAACTTTCTCGCTTGATTAACGAGTTCTACGGCATCCATGGCACCCATCGGTTGGTTAATGAATTGAAGTTGAAGTTGAAGTGCGCTGACAAAAGTGCTTCAAAATGTGACCAGCAGCAAATGGCAAAATATCGTAGCTGAAACGAGAGTCAACGATTGTCGAGAGTCAACTTTCACTTTGACATTGAAATACCAGATAATTGCAAGCCAGCAGCAAAAGCAGCAGCATCGTCATGGTCTGGACCATAACAGACCATTCAAGTTAAGCCAAATTGTATGATGGGTGAGGGTAAATTAAAGGTGCTCCCACCCTCCCCTCCATCCCCCTCTGGCTGTCCAGTGCAAAAGTAAATGACCTCTTTGGTCAGAAGACAACGGAAATGCCAGTCAAGTGGGCAACCGCACTTGTAGTTTTTCCAGTTCCAGTTTGCAAGTTTTCACTTTTCACAACGAGTTCGGCAATTGAAGTTTGTACACGAGTTCGAGTTCAAATTCGTGTTTGTGTTCGGATTTGAGTTTTAATTTTGGTGTTGTCAGTGCAATTTTCCACATACGCACATAGGCATAGCTTAGCCAGAACTTTCACTTAAATACACAAAATCAAACACAAACCTCTTATAGCCAAAAGCTGGTGCAATGAGCCAAAGCCGTCCAAATACTTTTAGTATGTAATTGCCATCAACAGCGTCGCTCAATGAGCTGACAACAATAAAAGTCCATGACGAAGACGTTGCCATCGTCTTAAAAAGACAATAACCATGTTTTAGCTCCTACTTTTGCTCATACCCTGCACCCACCCGGTATAGTAGACATTCTAAAAATTCACAGACGTTTTCAATTGTCAAAATATTTATTTATTTATTTCATAAATTTTTAACTCGATTACATTGTCTTCTAACGCAATTCACATCAATATTTCTAATGATTTGTAAAAAATAGTTTAATTATTCCCTTAATTTCCCTAAATAAAAATTAATTGTGATACATTTGCATCATGTTTTAATTACAATCTCAATAACTTATCGTTTAATGGCATTTCACCTTTATTCATTGATTCATTGAATGATTACAAAAATATCTGCGAACTAAATATGAATGCTCGTGAATGAATACCCGTGCTTCTTTATGAATGCAACTACTCGACTATATAATACTATGAAATTGTATTAAATTTTCTCCATTTTTTTTGTCCACTTGGCCTGCTGATTGCTCAAAATCAAATTACGAAATGTGCAACTGGGTTGATTTAATTAAAAATTAAAAATGAGCTGCCATCATCATCATCGATGATGTGACTCGTTAATATTGCCAAAAGCAGCATTTAGACAAATTAGAAGAAAGCAAATGAGTGTGAGAGATTGTAATTATAAGTTTATATACAAACAAAAATGGACAGCGACAACAATCGTTAGAAAATCCAAAGGCTTCCTCTGATTCACACCCCTTCCCGGTCTATCGAAGTCAGAGTCTCAGCATTCGCAATTTGATTACATCAAACAGCGACGTCAACAAAGGCATAACAAACAACAAATAACAAACAACAAGCTTCGACTGATATGCCAAAGAAAGATACAAATACAGATACAAATACAAATAAAAAAAAACAAGTAATAAGACGCGACTTTCGTTTTCTACCGCACGAATTCGGCCTCAAGCTCCCAACACCACGAAAGTTTTATATATTTATACATATGTGTTCATGTTTATATACATATATTTTTTATATATTTATTTATTTTGTGTTTTTTCTTGTATTTATTTGTGGCGACGTTATGGAGTTCATTGAACGCTGCTGCGGCTGCGCTTGGTTATAATTGTGTGTACGTGTAGGTTAACGATTGCGCATACGCCATGTTGTCTAAGGTAAAGGGCGCTCCGGGCTTATTTTATAGCCATCAAAATGAATAATTAAATGAAAACCCAGAAAACTGAAATTTGATAAGCTCGGAAAGTGTGAACGGACATTTTCCACTTTCACCACGCATAATACTATCAGCTGAGGCTGACTGTTAAATACCCTTTCTTAACAGACATGAATACTACATGTATAACATTCAAAAAATATTAAATAAAACACAAGACACGTAAAACAATTATAATAGGAAGACATAATTTTATTATGACAAAATATAGTTTAATTTAAAAAACTCTCAATATAAGATTTGAAATTAATCAAATTAAAGCAATGATTTGAGTCTCAAAATTCTCAATCTAAAAATTTAAAATTGTTCTGGGTTTGAGTTTTTAAAGCAATTATGAAAAGAAACCCATCAAAATCTAAAATTATTTTTATTAGAATACCTTCCTTTATACAAAAAATTAATATATAAAAAATACGCATTATAAATTATTTTGGTACAGTGGTATTTCCAGCAATATTCAAACAATTAATTAAATGAACTCTTTAACTAAGTCCCGATAAAAATAGCTCAAATTTCTTTCACTTTCACTATTTTTTAAGTGAAGTTTAATTTGGGTCAGTTTTATGAAAACTTTGAGTTTTTTATTTCCAGGTTGAAATTTTTTACTCAATTAAAATTTTGTTTTTATTTTAAGTTAAATTAATTTTCGAATTTTACACCCTAAAAAATTATTAATTGAAATGCTTACAACCACTAAATATTATGCTGGAATTCAACAAAACCACAAAATTTGCTTAAATCGAAAATGTAATTTCCATGTAAATTGCATGTAAATAATTTTAGATATAAATTTCCAACATATCAGTTTATAATTACAATGCCATGATTGTTTAGGACTTTCTGCGTTTCATCGCAATTTTCATGAGACATTAATTATACCTTAGGCGAGAGAGTAAGCAAACCTGCTAATAAATGCAGTAAATGGAAAGCCAAAGTGGCTAAATTAAAGTCATCTGTTGGTGTTTGTTGGTGATTTCTTATGCGTTTTCCCACCAAACGCACACACACACATACACACACACATACCAAAAACGCAAACTGCTTTAATTTGTTGGTGGATCTCGCATCTTAGCCATGTGACGAACTTGTTTGCCTCAGTGTTGGCCATGCGACTTCCAACTTCGTGCAATTTGAACGTTTTATAAATAGAAGACGTCAACGCTCGAAGACCGCACTCGAATACAAAGTTTGAACGCAGCCATGTCGCTGACATGGAAGACATCGGCGATGCCAGGATGCGGATGAGGATGTGCTAACCAAAGATGTATTTTGTGTGCTCTTAGCTTCCAGCACATCGATGAGCTGGCGCGTCAATCGCATGCGCAGAAGATCTCTCTGCGCCGCACGGCGCTCGAGGGTCTGTGTCCGGTGCGAGATCCGCCTCCGTGCATGCCAGCCTCGGATCGGTATCGCACCCACGACGGCACCTGCAACAACAAGCGCAGACCGCGCTGGGGAGCAGCTCAGATGCCGTTCAATCGGTTCCTGCCGCCGGAGTATGGCGATGGCGTGGACAGCGTGCGCAGCTCGACGGATGGCAGCACCTTGTCCTCGTCGCGGTTCGTCAGCCTGCTGGTGCATGGAGCACGCGAGGGCGACGCCCCACTGACCCTGATGATAGCCCAGTGGGGCCAACTGCTGGATCACGACATGACATCGACGGCACAGCCACGGTAAGTGAAGGCAGTAAAGGAGACTCCTTCTCTCTAATAGAGAGAGCGAGGCGAGTAACAGATGCTTCAGTTGTATTAAATGCATCTCATTTCGTATGCAGTTCCATCAATGGCTCCATACCCAGTTGCTGTGGCGGCAAGGACTTTCATCCGTCCTGCTTTCCCATCAAAGTGCCGCTGGACGATCCCTGGCTCTCGCCACTCAAGGTGCGCTGCCTGGAGTTTCTTCGCTCGGCGCCGGCGCAACGGCGCGACTGCGTCTTGTCCTGGCGAGAGCAAACGAATCAGGCGACATCCTACATTGATGCCTCGCCCATTTACTCCAACAGTGCCAAGTCCTCGGATAATGCACGCGTCTTTCGCAATGGCATGCTGATCTATGGTCGCGGCAATCCGGCTGATGATGTCTGCCAACGAGGTGCGATTGCCACCCAATGCATTCGAGCGGGAGACGGACGCAGCGGGGAGCAGCCGGGTCTTCTGGCCATGCATCATGTCTGGGTGGGTGAGCACAATCGCATTGCGATGGAGCTGAGTGACCTGAATCCCCATTGGAGTGACGAGAAGATCTACCAGGAGACCCGACGCATTGTCGGCGCCATGTTTCAGCACATTACCTATCGCGAGTTCCTGCCCGTGATCCTTGGCAAGGAGGTGTGCAAGCTGTTTGACTTGGAGCTCCTCAGCACCGGCTACTACGAGGGCTACGACACAAAGGTCAATCCCACAGTGGCCAATGCATTCTCCTCGGCCGCCTTTCGCTTTGGACACTCTCTGGTGCAGAATTCCTACATGAGATGCGATCGCCATCATAATATGATCAATAACAGTAAGTTCAATCGATTCAATTCCAAAATGTTTACTAGGAATTCAGAGAACGGAGTAAACTTGAGATTTGGTAGATAGTGAATAGTGAAGTCTTCAAGAAGACATATCCAGACCGATCCAGAATATAATTTCTTTATTCTCAGAAACTATAAGAGCTAGATACTTTTAATTTGATATGTAGATTCCTATATGGCAAAAGCATATCAAATTTGTTTTAAATTTTGAATATCACACGCTCTTCCTAAGCAAATCGATAAATAAAAAGGGGGCAACGCGCCTGCTCTCTTCGCTCGCCTACCCCGGACTCGCTTGCTTGACAGGGTATTAAAAAAGCGTGAAAAAAATTCAATTGCAATTAAATTTTGTGTAAAAACATTCGACAAAAATTAAAAACTAATTTGATGAAGTCTATCTTAGCTTTATGAAATCAGTTAAGCATAACGATACCCTCAAAAAACTCGAATTTCTTGATGTTATCATCCTACTTTACATCACGTGCTCAAATCTCTTACACCTCTATAGATGTCAGCCTGCATGAGGAGTTCCAGAGCGGAGACATTGGCACAGCGGGCTCCCTGCATCGTCTGCTGCGGGGAATGGCTTCCCAACGGGCGCTGAAACGGGACGAGTTCATAACGCCTGAACTGACCAATCATTTGTTTCAGACACCTGGTTTTCCCTTTGGCTTGGACTTGGCTGCCATTAACATACAGCGTGGACGGGATCATGGCCTGGCGCCCTACACCTCATGGCGTGTGCCATGTGGACTGAGCCCCATCCAAAGCTGGGATGATTTTGGTAACCCATTATTATAGTTACATCATATTTCACAGTCTTCTTATAAGTTTCAACTATCTATTCGTCTTAGCCAATGTGGTTGGGCCAGAATCCGCCAAGAGAATTGGCCATGCCTATCGCAGTGTCCACGACATCGATCTCTTTGTGGGCGGCATTGCGGAGCGACCCGTGGTGGGTGGAATAGTTGGACCCACCTTTGCCTGCATCATTGCCCAGCAGTTTAGTAACTCGCGACGCGGCGATCGCTTCTGGTACGAGAACAGTGGATTCGAGAGCTCCTTTACCCCCGCCCAGTTGCACTCCCTCAGGAGGGTATCGCTGTCCCAGGTCTTGTGTAGGGCAGTGGGTGGAGGTACCTTCCAGCCGCACATTTTTATACCCGCCGAGTTCACGGACAATGAGCGGCAAACTTGTGGCACTGGCATCCTGAGCTCCATTGACCTAAGTCCCTGGCTTGAACAGGATCCCTTCCTGGCGCCCAATCCCCATCCCGATCACGTTTTCAATATTGTCTCCCCAAACGAAATGACGGTTAGTCCAATCATCAAGGAGGACAAGGCGGGATTTTCGAATCGTGTGAAGCCAGGAAGGCCTCAAGTTGACTTCAGTCCCAACTCATCGACGGGTTTTCAGCGACCTGCCAACTTTGGTAACATCACCAAAGTCAATGACAAACTCGACCTCAGACGCAAGACACCGACCACGAAAAAGACTAACAACAACAGCAATCGCAATGTAACTCCGACACGCAATGGGGTTAACAACAAGTTGGACAAGTCTCCCAAAATTACGATCAACGTTAAGAACGTGATTACTAGAAAACCGACAGGTACAACTCCAAAGCGTACAGTGATAATTAACAATGTACCCATTGAGTTACGTAGCGCCATAGATGGCAATAAGACTATGACCCCAGACAATGAAATTCTTTCGGAAACGGATTTAGATACACAACTGAACGATACTGACATACCGGAAACAAGAAGTGACGATCAGACAAATCCAATAACCACTGACCGACCCTTAGAAGACAATGACCTACTGAGACAAAATTCAAATTCAAGCCAAGACTCTACTCGTACCTCGAACCGCAGAATTCAACGTCGAGTGACCGACTCGAAGAAACCGACGAAAGTGAAAACCCCGGACATAGGAACTGGACCGGAGGACAGACCTAGAAACCGTACAATGACCTCGACTACATTAAATACAAATACAACCACAACGGCCGGTCTTGGCCGCAACATTCGTACCACTGTCAAACCATCCAAATTGTCTAGGACAACCAAGCGGGGAGTGGAATTGCGTCAGTATCAAAGTCGACCACTCTACCCTCAAAAAGTTGTTCTCAACGGACCCAATAACATTAACGATCAGTACGAAATTGAGATCAATATACGACAGACGAACAAAAGTCCCGTGACAAGACCCTTGGGAGCAGAGTATTCCGAATACACGACATCGACGATATACAAACCTTATAGTAACTATGAAAATAGCTATGCACCACATTATTTAGACTATGCTAGCACCACGCCCGTTTACTCCTATTATCCAACCCATAGGGATACAGTTCAACAATTACAGAAGACCAAACCACCGACTATTATATACCTTAACGATAACGATGACCGACGTACGACAACGCGACCACCGAACATCTTTCAGAACTTCTTGAACTTTGCCACCAACGGGTTCAACCCGAACGCCAACCGACGCCCCACTCAGGCGCCGGAGTCCAGTCCGATCTCATCGGGGGGGCACAAGGAGCGTCCCTATCAAGCGACTCCTGTGGTAAACAGTCCGCTGAGCGGAGGAAGCTCTCACATTGCGCCCAGCTCTGCGAATGCACAGCGTCCTACGTACTCGGAGTCCTATCCCGGCTCGACCAGCTCCCAAATTGGCGGCAATCCTTCGTCGAGCTATCTCCATGCCGCTGGAAACTTTGGCAGCATCTCTGGCGTGGCCAGTGCAAATGGCGGCGATAGCATATTCAGCTTTAATATTCGTCCTCGCCCTGATCCGAATCCAAATCCTGTCTTTAGCTCATATCCACGTCCCCAAAGTCCTGGCTATGCCTCGCCATCTCCTTACAAGCCGGACTATCCGCAAAGCCAAAGCGAACTCTTTTATGACCGCGAACTGACCCAGATCGGCAGTGATAGTCCATTCTCCAGTGGAATTGCCGGCAAGAGACCATTGACACAGACTCAATCGTATTATGCCCGTACGCCGGAACTGAAGGAGGTAGGCGGTGAACTTTCGAATACGGCCGATCATAAACTCGACATACGCGACTTTGACTACTTGAGCCGGACTCTGACCAATGTGACCGAGGACGACAGCGTCGACACGGACAACAGTGACGACTACGTCTACGACGAGGACGAACCGCACAAGCACATCGACTTTACGAACTTGGGCAAACGGACGGACAACGCGACAACAGTGACTGCCAAGAATGATTCCCGGCAACAGGAACTGAAAGTTTCAAAGGCGAACGTCACTAACTTGGACGACAATTACGTGCTTCCCATGCTACTATTGAACACGACACGGACAAACTACGTGACAGAAATGCCCAAGCCGATACTTTCGACCACCTCCACGCGTAGTACAATTAACAGCAAAGTAACAGTTTTTTCGGACAGTGTAGGCAAACAGTTGGGCGGCAACATTCTGGCCGAAACCGTTGACTATGACGAAAGGGCCGAGGCCTCTCAGCTTAAACAACTCACCGAAATGGCATTTGCGCCTATAACAGTGCTTACAAAGCCGGACAGGTGAGCTTACACCAATATTGTATAACTTTTCAGCTAAGCTTTAAGAGCATTTCCCTTTCAGGCCTGATAATTGGGTGATTTATAACAAAACGAGCGAGGAGCCCTTATTACCACAGCCACCAACAGTTAGCTCGGGCATGGGAGCAGAGCCAAGTGTGGAAGTCCCTGTGCCTTTCTACACTGCGAGGCGCAAACAAGAAGCTCGAGTGGAGGCAGATGTTAAAACCGTAGAAAAAACAACTGCAGCACCACGGGAAGAGAGCACTAGAAATGCCAAATTAGACTAAGGATTATTTATGTATTTAATGCAATCACTACTAGTTGAAACTTATTTATTTAAAGAATTTCTTATATACATATGAATATTCGTTTTATTGAAATTTGACGAGTTTCAAAGTTGACAGGTGGCTTATTTCACAATTAGCTTTCGTAAATTGACAATCGCTTGTCTTCTGATGGTCACACTGTTATTGGTCGTCTATTGCCCGACCGCCACAATCAGTCACAAATAAATTCTGGCGCCCAATTTTAATATGAAGATTCAATTATTCAGGAATGGTTTGGCAATTAGGATTTGGAATACAAAATTTGATTTTCAATGTGACTATTTTACTTAATGTTATGTATTTATTAATAAAAATGCTCAATTTAAAACTGCATAATTAATATGTCCTCTAATAAAATAATCCAATACTTTACATATGCCATTGTTTCATCTTTATATATTTAAAAAAAAAGAAGCCTCTTCCCGAGATAAAAGTCCAGTGACAAGAACATTATCATGCTCCAAAATTTCTGATATCCAATGTCGTGACGAATAATATTCAGCTTTACAGAATTGTTATTTTATAGATATTAGATGTAGTAAATAATGATGTGAAAGTTGAATAAAATTTAACTTAAAATCAGGGATTAAAACCGGAATGAATATCGGTTTGTTACGATTTCGGTTTTGTTCGCATTTAGGTTGTCGGTTATTAGTTAACGCAAAATCTTTGAATAAAGGTGCCGACCATCGATAGTTCTCCACCTCTAGTCGACTTCAACAAAAACATCGGAAAACATCGAGAAATATCGCTGGAAAAACATCGATGCTCGATGCATCACTACTTGACTCACATGTTCGTTCACTTTGCAGAGTAGTTCAATTGAACTAGTGTTGAGTAAACATTTAGTGATGTAAATTTGTTTGAAAACACCGATGTTCATCGATGCTTTAAAAATGAAACATCGATGTTGGTTGATACATCGGGTCGAAACTTCGATGCATCGATGTATGTCTAATGTTTTAAAACAGCGGTGGGCACGCAATGGCTCCGGGAGCCAGCGGC
This sequence comes from Drosophila quinaria, assembly GCA_035047525.1. Taxonomy (NCBI): domain Eukaryota; kingdom Metazoa; phylum Arthropoda; class Insecta; order Diptera; family Drosophilidae; genus Drosophila; species Drosophila quinaria. Next base: position 451,402 of record JAWNPO010000436.1, read on the forward strand.
TGCTAACGAATTCATATTTCGTGCCCACAGTTGTTTTAAAACCATACCATTTGTGCAAGAAAAATAGATTTTCTTAGTTTAAGAAAGCTCATTTTCTCATAAAAACTTATACTGTCATAGCAGTTTTGAACAGTTTTTATCTTAAAAGTATAAACACAAACTACTAGAAGGCTTTTTGATGTGAACTTGGAAAGACATGTGTAAGCCTTCTTGTAGCTATAGTATCTCCGACCACTTTTAATAAATTTATTTACTTTGGCATTGCAAACACTGTTCATAAATGCACGCGGCAAAAATAGCGTATTGAAGATGAGACAACTGAAGATAAATACGCAAAATTGGAAAATTAAGCCGATGATTGAGAACATCGATGTTTTTTTCATCACTACTGAACACTGCTGAGTAGTTCAATCGAACTTATTGTGAACGATTGATTCGATTCAACTCTAAACTGAAGAAACTGAATAAACGAAATTTTCGCTTCCAATGTAAAAGCTAATTTGTAAAAAATAAAAGACTGTGCAACATTGCAAAACGGGACTCAATGCGTGCGGCGGCCTTGATCTGCCGTCGCTTGGGCTTGCTGTTAAACTGATAGTTGATTTTCATGTTGTCGGCCCGTTGTTACCGATGTCGGTAAAATCTTAAGTCTGATTTTCGAGTCTGTGAGGCAATGGAGACTGATTACCAAAATTACGTCGAGTCATTGTCGGGAGTATCGTCAGATGACGATGATATCTCCACGGTGGATAGTTCCGATGAGGCTGAGGAGGCGACAGTCTCCAGCTGTCACAATCATCCTCTACAACTGCAAACGCGAACGCGAAACTTGGTGCAAATGTTGTACGACAGAGAGGTAGATAGACAACACACACACACAAGCTCACACACACACACTGATATATACATATATATATTCATCTATATTCGTATAGCGCACAGGATACTTTTCTGGTTTATCACGTGCTGGACAACAACAGAAACTTCCATATGAAAGAGTGCCAAATAGATTAAAATTGTATCTCAAGGAAGTATTGGCCAGCAACGCAGTGGAGGGGTAAGTAGCTCGCCAGGATCACATATAAAAGATTCATTCTATGCTACAAATATTGCAGGCACATCTTCATGGGATTAACTGCTTGTGGACAGTATATGATCAGTCATCGCGTTGTGTGCAACGACAACACATCACTCAACCATTACTCCTTCAATGTGGGCTACAAGTACACGTAGGTATTAATTAATTTCCGATGCTGGCTGCTCATTTAACATCTCAACTTTCCACTGCAGTCTTTACTTTTGGCTCTTTCAACCGCACAAAAAGCTGCGTTATTTCTTCTCGCGTCGCCTGTTCGATGATCATGTGGTCGACAATCTTAAATCGGTCACCATGACACAGTGGAAGAATGCAGATAAGCAAATTTTGGTGGTACACGGCGCCGCCACAGAGGAGAGTGAAGAAAGCTACATAACATATGTCAAAGTTCCTAAACTGGGTTGTTTGGAGTGCAAGAAACTAAACGACGATGGTCCATGTAATTAGCAAGCATTTGAATTAAGATAACAAATTGTAATAATTATATAAATTTACAGATTCCTTTTACAACGCACATTGTCTAAATTGCCATCTCACGGTGCATACAAAGTATGCCTCAACCGAAACAGATCCCCGTTTCGAGCCGAATATAAATCTTCTCTGCCCGGAGCGCATTCTCATCATCTCGAATGGGTTCATGCACATGCTGCGCATTGATGTGGACACGCCGGTCGTGTTCAGCAGCAGCAGCAGCATGAACAACAGCTGCTTGCCACAGCATAACTATAACCTGCCCTGCACACAACAGACCTTGCTACTGCCACGTACTCCAATAGCCAGCGAAGAGGATCGCTGCTCTGTACCATTTACTGGATCCGAAGCGGACAGCGAGCACAGTGTCGTGGCGCGCATTATTGCCGACTTTAGTGATATTGAAACGGAGCATACTCAACGCACCAATAATATTAACAATGAAAGTCAAGCGCGCACCAATTCAGAACCAAACACTGTCAGCTATGAGAAGCTCATTTTCTCAACCAACTACAGCAGCGGCTTGGCTGCAACGAGCATGACCTTAATGGAAACCACACTACCAGTTGCTATACAAAATGCAGTTGGCTCCAATGAGTCCAGTCAAGCGCGAAAACGAAATCAGCGCATTGTCACCAAGTCTTACCGCAACGGAATCACAACAATTGATGTGCAAGTACGTTTGTCATTCCATTTGTAGCTATCGATATATTAAACTTGTCTACTTTATAGAACACATCGACTTCTAGCTCCATGACTGACAAATCGAATGCCTATGAGTTTTCCGAAGACAATGAAAAATGCGAAAAGATTTCAACGTTTCGCAAACGCCGCTTGGCAGACAAGAAGTATGAGTTCTCCGAGGATAACTCTGAGAACATTATACCCTTCACCAAGATACGTTCAGCAGGACGGACAACGTTTAGTCCATCAGCTGCAACTTCAACAGCTCCGCGTAGTTTGCATCGATTTTCACCCACGGCACACTTCTTTCACAACTCGCCGTGTGCTTCGCCGTCGTCATCGCCACATCCAGCACAACCTGCCCATACACCGCCTCCGGCACCGCACCTAGGATTTCGCTCACCGCCATCGAGCTCGAATCTGATGCGATCGCCCAGCCGCAATGCCAATGCAGCCACTGTAGCTGCTCAAATGTACAATCAAAAGTCGCCACCACTTTCGCAGGCCACCCAACAGATGCTAAGCTATAAGCCCGTCGGACCTTTAGGTGCACTCTCTCCATTGCAGGTATCTATGGCCAAGCGCTTTGAAATTGGCGGTTCTATGTCGCCGAACGCAGGCCTCTCATTTCTCTCGCCACGCCGTGATGAGCAGCGCATTGTCGAGATGCCAGTGCAAGGCGGTGTAATGCCAGAGAAACCGGTGTGCACCAAAAAGCTGCGACGCCGCTACGTCGATGAGGATGATGCCACATCTGTGATTACCAGCGAAGAGGGTAATTTGAGTAATTTATATACTCTTGCAGAGGTTTTTAAAAATTGTTCATCTAAGAATTCATCTCACAAAGTCTACTAGGCTCTGCAAGGGTATATAACCTTTTACCTATCTTATTTGTTTGCTTTATACGATTGCATTCATATTGGTTTGCAGACGATTGCATCTCACCTGGATACCACACATCGCTGCCCATGGAAGTGCACGGCTCTTGTTACTCGGAAATGCAAATGATATCACAGGCATCCTATCAACGATTGCGATGTAGCAGTGTCATAATAACACAGCATTCATTTGATTTGGAGACTTTCACGTATTACGTGATAAGCATGCTCTGTCAAAAGCATCAGAAGATCTACAACGTATTTTATGACTGGGCCTATGAGTTCATCAATGTGTGCCCGATAAGCCAAACAATTAGTTGCTTGCTAATGGCACAATTCTCGGCTCGAGATCAAATGCCAACAACTCCGACAAATTGCTTGTACTGCACAGGACGCATGAATTGCGTTTTTCACAATCGACAGTATGAATGTCGCATTCTATTTACCTGGAACATGGAAAGTGGACAGTGGCAAGTCCTTGATTATGGCGAGCTTAAGGAAATGCACGAGCTGTTCAGTCCCCTCAAACGTCTGGGAAAGTCTCGTCTCACTTTTGCCCAACTGGCGCGTCAGACGGCTCAAGAAATGTCAACAAGTCTAAATAGTCTCCCCGATTATACCTGTAATTTGCGTGTGCTCAACTCTGATATGAAAAAGTCGAAATCATCCATTTGTGATCTGGACAATATGGTGGAATTTCATCTCAAGCGCACAAACAACGAATTGCTCTAATGGTTGTGGGAAAATATTCCTCGCAACGTACAAGTGCATCTAGTTCAGTTTCAAACACAATAAATTGCGCTGTATGTAGTTTAATATTAGTTTTACATCTTTTAGTGCAACGAAACGCTTTTGCATAAGGTTGAAATGCGTCCTAATTTTGACTGAACTCGTTTAAGTAATCTATAATATACATACAATAACGCATATACTTTTGATAATTCTCCAAATACTACCTTCTACTTAGAAAATAGTTAGTAACACTTTACGAAATATGAATATGATACTAATACATATTGCGTATCACTTAAGTAGTTAGTTTCTCATGTCGAATGGGTAAGCTTAAATATACAAATTAAATTAACCATTATAAGTGCAGATACATAGCATATATTTCAACTTGAGTGAGTTACATTTTGAAAAATTAAATATAGTCAAGATATTTATAAGAACATGACAACCAACATTTCAATGTAAAACTTCTTACCTAAATACAATACATATATTTATATATGATTTTCAAATCATGCAATTTATCGTTCGTTGTTTTTCTTTCGGAAAACATATTCATATTTTTCATATACATACATAAATACTTTTGCTTATTTAATGCTTAATGAAACCTGATAAAAATGTCTGTTTGGATATATCTTAGTTTATCATTTTATTGACGGACAGACGCTTTTGGAGATTGCATTTATATCAAGTCCATTAAAATATGGGATACTATGCCTCATCCGTTTCATTTGTGGAAGTTTTCGAAGCTTTTGCAGTTAAAATAATTTCAGTTGTTGGCAGTTGACTGAACATCGATCCATCATTTTGGGATTTTCTTTTAAGAAATCTGAGGAGTTTCAAAAAGAAATGGATTCGCTATTTGTTCAAAAGCGAGAGCTACTCACCGATCGCCAAGAGATTTTAGGACGTCCCTTTTTAAGATTGTCACTACAAATAATAGTACTCCTTGTCCAGAGGTGAGAACATCAGCAAACTGTAATCCCGTATCCATATCGTCGATCATGTACCAAACATAAGATGCGATTTCAAGACTCCAGATAACGCCCATAATGACAAACAGACGGAAAAACATGCCAAAACTGAAATTACACTTGTTTTAGAGAAACTTTTTCATATTTTGAAAAAGTAAGTACTTGGTTAGATTCCTCAGATTACGTTGGCCTTCCATTTTCTTTAACTGACGCCTATTTTTCCTATTTTGCACAAATATTCGCACTGCGGTTTTAATAAATAATGTTGTGTTAAATATTAACAACAATGCAATTGGTCCATAATAGTAAATCATTGCCGACCAACTAGAAGCTAGATAATAAAAAATTAAAAAACATATACATAGTTGAGATGCATTCTCGAATAAATTGAATTATTAAACGTACTGTTTATCCAACAACCCGCACTTCCGATATCAGGTTTCCAAATCATATCATCGTCTTTGTATATGAATTCAACCAAACCTGTGATTACAAGTAGGACAGCAGCAACGCCCCAAACAAAAATATTGTAATGGAGAAATCTGGACTTGCGGCCAACGCCAATATTATTAAACGTTTTCCATAAATTGTAGTTAATTATTAAAAGCCACAAAAATGTGGCAATCATGGTGTAATAACCCAAAAACGCTACAAAAATAAACATTTGAATATTAAATACGAGACACAAAAAAAAAGACAAAAATAATTTATGTATAAATATATACGTACCAACCAAGTAGCAGAGTAGACCGTGCTTTCTTTTTACAAATTCAAAACTCATATAAGTTACCAATGTAAAACTTAAAGTCAAGCAAACGAAATAAGAGGTACAACATTTGCCATGAACACCTTTGAAATTCGGTAGTAGCTGATACACAATAATGATTATGATCATAAAGAACACCGACACTATTTGAACTGCAAATTATGTGAAAAATAATAGAGACATTTAAAAAGTGTATAAACAATTTATAAAAACCCCTCTTAACAAAGTAAAAGCCTAGTGACGAAAACATTTCCATGCCCCGAAATTTCCGATATCCAATTTTGTGAAGAAGAATATTAAGTGTAACACATAAACTTGAATAAAAAAAATTATTTACAGTTGAACTTCCATAACTCGAATTTCTCTCTAACTCGAGCTAAATGAGTGGCAGTAAAATTAATAAACTTAAGATGTCGGATGTCTCCATAACTCGAACCTTTTCTTTGGATAATGGTAATTCGAGTTAGGGAAGCTCAACTGTAAATCCAATTAACAGGTTATATCTTCCAAACCCCTTGGCTAAAAATTGTGTGTCGCATATCAAAAAACTAAAAACTAAAACATATTGATTAAAATTGTTAGCGCCATTTTCTCTAAAATCGTCAAAATTTCTTTCTAACGATATATAGAACTTATTTTTCAGTGATTTTTTTATGCAACTCAATGTATTTAATTCCAAATAGAAAATTAAGAAAATTAAATTAAATTTAATTATACCTCTGGATCGGTATATACGAGTAATTCGGACTAATCGCACTGTCGTAGCAAATTTTCCATTTTTTCTGTTAAAATTACTAGTAAAAAAATTACTTCGTGCTGTTTTCGTCACTAGCGCGGTCTATCGGCCGCAGTGATTTGGCAGCGTTCATAAGACATTTTTTATCACCAAATCTGGCTTCTTCTTTTTGTATTAAGCAGGCAAATGTACATCAAAATTAAAAAAATCAAGTTCTTGTCACTTAATGTCATTCATGGCTCAAACATATCAATTTACCTAATGGAGCATAATTTGTGATTAGTGTTTGTCTTACTATAATTATTGGTTAGATCAATTTCAAGGCAATGATGAGGCATTAGCTGAATATTATTCGAGTCCAGTTTATAAGGCTGAAGGCAATAATCCCGTTTGGAAAGCTCTCGTCCATCGAAATGACGTAACAGAATACCGTTCTGAGGATTTAAGGGTTTAATAAATTATTGACTTATTTTAAAAAAATTTGTTGCTCAAACCTCAAACAACGTCCACCTCTGGTTCATATCCAGATCGTTCAGGGGTAAATGATTGTCACACGGTACAGGTAGATGTCGTTGTACCAAATGTTCCATAACATTTTTTTCAATCTGTGTACCATTATTTAATGTTATATTCAAGACCGTACTATAGTTCAAGTTATTGACCACATCTTCACAGGATGCTTCGTCCCATAAGAGCAACTTTTGCGGATGACAGCAAAATCGCACACAGGTCTTAAATTTACAGGCACATCCCCTGATATGGTAAGGAACAGATTCCTTATCACCATTAAACAGTATCTGGTAATTGTATTCTCCAACTTGTTCTTTTGGTATCAATACATCCTCATACCGATAGGATCCATTTTCGAACTTTTGGCTATTTGAAAGATCCACAGTATCAAAATAATCACATCCTGGAATTTCCCCTAAGGCTTCAGCTATAATTATGCTGAATAAGATGAGAATCCTCATTTTCTATAAGAGGAGAGGTGAAATTTATTAATGAAATAAAATTAATTATTAGTAATTTATGATAATGCTGATACAAGTATACATATTCTAATTGAATGCAATCGACATTTTTATAGTAGTAATCAATAAATTAATTTAATTAAATTAAAAAAAATATTTATTGAATTTATTTGTCAACTAAAATGTAAGTTCCAATTTTTTAATCCCTTATTAATCTCAGCAATTTACTATTTGATTATGCTACATACGGAATAGATTTTAACAAATTAAAATTCAACTTTAAATTTTAATAAAATATGTCGTTTACGAGTAGGTATGCAATCTTTGAAACCAGGAAATAAACTGAAATGAAACTGTATACTTCTTTAAGAAAAACCCATAAAAACGAAGGAATAAAAAGATTTATTTTATTTTGATTACTCACAAAATACCATACATTGCATCGGATATATATTTATAGTTCTGGAACATAAACACGTCCATACATACAAAAATATACATACCACAAAGCTATAGAGTTTTTACTGTAAAGTACTTGTCCACTGGAGCCACAATAATAATAAGATTCGTAATCAGTTCATGGAAAAAAACTTTATAAAAATAATGAAAGTGAGTATTGTACACTTCGACAAAGAGATCTAAATTCAGTTATATTTGTATATATATTTACGTAATTATCAACCAGTCATTTTTATATATACATATAACGTATGCGAAATTTCCATATAAAAAGAAATATTCCTTCAAATTCAATTACATATTCATATTTTCGTGATTGATCGTGAAGTTGATATTAATTACAACATTTGTTAATGATATAAATATTATTTTAATCGCTTTTTCTGTTGGTCCTGTGGTCTTTTGTTAATCCAACACGAAACTATAACTTTCTTCGTCCTGTAAGTCTATTGGAGGGAAAATGGATTAGTTACTCAACAGCAGTGTTATCAAAATTGCAAAAAGTAATCACCGATCGTATATAGACTCTAACAAATCCTTTTTGAGAATTGTCAGCAGAAATAAGATAATGCCCTGCACCGAAGTTATGTAATCAATCACATGATAATTAGTGCCTCCCATCAGGTATGAAAAAATTTCACCAATCCAAGTCAGACCAGCCAAAAAAAAAAACTTTAAAAACGTCTTGAAACTAAAATTTCAAAAAACAAAAATTACTATATAATATTTATTTTTTGTAATTAAATTAGTAATACCCACTTTGCTCGAGCTTGTAGTTTATGTGATGTTTCAAGTTGATTCAACACTTTGTCAATTTGTTTACCTTCCGCATAAATGCCATAGGCCGTTAAAACAAAAAACGTTATATTGATAAGTAATAAAATTGAAATGGGTCCATAATAGTATATCATTGCCGACCAAGATGTCGCTATATAAAAAAGATTTTAGTTAATATTTTCATTCTGAATTATTTTAGGCAACTCATACTATCAATCCAATCTGCTGTAAGTACAAAACGCAGGTGACCAAATCGTAACTTCTTGAGAATCTGAAGAATCATCCGAAGGATTAAAGTATTCGACCAATCCTGTAATTAACAAAAGGACAGCAGCTACGGTCCAAACGAATGCATTGCTTCCCGTAAAACTGACCTTCTTAGTATTCATATACTTAAATTGTTTCCATAAATTATAAGTGATAATTAAAAGCCAGAGAAACATGGCCATGACCGTATAATAGCCCGTGTAAGCTAAAGAAAATATGTGGATAATCATTTTCCAAACACAAAAATAGTATAACAGAAATAAAATTTCTTACCAATTTCAAGGCACTGAGTTCTTGATATATCTTCTGGATTGTATGAAATCAAAAAGAAGCTTAAGGTCAAACAAGTCAAGTACAATGTAAGGCATTTGTAATGGAACTGTTTTCGAAATTCCGGTAAGTACAGATAAATAGCAATAGTAAGAATCATAAAAACGATCGATGCCAGCTGAACTAAAATTAAACAAGAGTTGAATGAATACAGAAATACCAAATATTAAATATGTATATTGAAAACAAAAGAAACAGGCTATAGTCGATCTCCCGACCGTAGGATACCCGTTACTTATTTGAATATATAAAAAAAATTTTGCTCTCATACTTTTAGGAACTTTAAAGTACATTGCTTAAATACTAAAATTAGCCATTACCAACTTTCTTTTTATCCGATCTAGTATAGACTTAATAGAATAATAGTTAATTAAAGTAGTTAAACTTAATTAGCAAAAAAATCGTATTAAAAACGGTGCTTTTGGTGGTTTTTCGATTTTTATTGAGATTTAGGCACTCACACGAACGGACGAATATTGATATCGACTCGGCTGTTGATGCTGATCAAAAATATATATACTTTATAGAATCGGAGATGCTTCCTTCTCCCTGTTACATAAATTTCAACGAATGCAAACTACTCCTTTACTCATATTTTAATTAACGGGTATAAAAAAAATACAATATTGAAATAAATTGTGTAGTTTTCTTACCGTAAAATAAAGTTTGATCTGTTGGTGAGTCGCATTGATGTGGCACAATTTTGTATATGCCATTTTCCGATTTGTGTGGTTGTAGGCAATAACCATCCTTGCCAAAGTTCTCTCCATCGAGGTAACGGTGAAGTATTCCATTCTAGTTAATAAGATTCTTCCTATTTAAACCAATTAATAGATAAATAAAAAGTATTGTTTTAACAAACCTCAAATAACTTCCATTTATGGTTAATATTGTTATCAGCATCTAGTTGGAAATGTTTTTTACATGGGAGTGCAAAGTGTCGTTGCACCACAAACTCTTCAAGGACATTCACCTCAGCTTCAGTACCATTGTGTAGTGTTACATTCACAAGAGGATTGTAATCGTTATGTTCTGTCATTTTCTTACATTTTCTATCACTGGCAACTAGCGAATGAGGATCGCAGCAAAAGCGAACACACGACTTCAATTGACAGATACATCCTCTTGTATGCTCAGCCACATCTTTTTTTTCACGCTTCCATAACATTGTGTAATTATATCGACCGATTTTATCTTTCGGAATTAATGTATTTTCATATTGATAGCTTCCATTTTCAAATTTTTTACTATTCGTAAGATCAACAGTATCAAAATAATCACATCCTGGAATATCGCCTGATATCTTAGTTATTATTATGCAAATAACAACAAGGACATTTCTTACTTTTCCCATTGCCTGCATTGAAACCAAAAATAATTGATTAATTTATAATATTTTAAAAATACTGTAGTCGAAAAAAATATATTTCAATACATATTTATATCTATCCATTTGTACAGAGTTTTTTTAACTCACTTGTTTTATAAAGATTTTGGGAATCCAATCACGATTTTGTAAAATGTATTCTTTAAAAAAGATGTTTGCTTACTTCGGAGCTTAAAAATGAACTAAACTCAACTGACATTTCGCATTTCTTAAAACACAGCTTGTGGTGAGTGAATCAATTCGTAGAATGCAGCAATCAATAGGGGACTTGATAGTGCTTTATTTAAAAATAATATACTTGGAATAATAATTATAAAATATTTTTAGGATTCTGTTAAAGGGCACACCCTAAAAGAGGCTCTGGAAAATATATTCTTGAATAACTTCTGTATTTGTCACTCGATACTGATTAAAATTCAAAGACATAAGATATATGATTTTGATTATTTTTTTTATTTTATCAACTTTATTAGATAAGAATCGATATATATGTATGTACATATACATATATACCTAATTATATAAAATATATTAAACAGTAACGTAGTTTTATAATATTACAATAATTGTACTGTAGTAAACGTAATCATCATATTTAAATCCATAAAACATGAATATTTTGTGCAGCAAACTTTAAGTTTATAACAGCAGACACTTAAATAAAAAACAATTTGTGGTTCTTTTTTTATACTTTGTTATTAGTTAAACATCAAATTCATTGCCACAACGTTTAAGCTTTGAAATAAAAATAAACATGCATCAATTGCAATTTATAGGTATATTCATAGAAAACCATATTTCGAAAATGAAAGTTGGTATAAAACATTAACAAAAATGAATTCAAAATTTCTATTGTAATTTTATATTTTGCTCAAGAAATTTTATAAAAAATCTCTTGTGCCCTACGAACTTAACATAACTTGTTACTAAATCTTTAAAGACTAAACAAATAACTTTTATAAATGGTTTTTCATTAAAATATACATATTAACATTTGATATTAAACTTTTCTTTCGCTTTCAACTGTTATTCATGTTTAATCGTTTTATTATTAGTTGACTAGTGGTTTATGTATATATTTAGAGTCGAATTTGAAACCACAACTCTTAGTTGCAAAAAAATATTACACATCTAAAAATACATTTAATTTACAATTAGTTAAAATTGTTTTGTTATACATTTGATTTGTTAACGTGGGCTGGATTCTTGGCAACATACATTAAGGTGTATATATTTCTTATAGACATTTATAAAAAGAGCTTTTGTAATTATATACACTGATTAATTGTTTAACATTCGCAAAGAACACATTCAATTCTCCAAATAATAATAAATCAATCCCTAGTTTCGAAATACATACATAAATAAAGTAGATATACTTGTATGTAGACAATCTTTGTTCAGTAATAATTAATAATCAAAAAAAGGCGCGCCTTGAAGACAGCGCACAGTTTCTCCGACTTCACTTCACTTAAACTGTCTAGTTCTTACAGAAATACATCTAGTTATATAAATATTATATTTTGTATGTATAGTATATGCTGCAGTTAAGCATATTTCACTCTTGTGGCGTGTCGCACAGTATTTGGAATTAATCATTTGATGATCATTCACAGGAGTAGTGAGGTAGAATTGTTCTCTTCCCTTCTGTTTCTCTTTCGTTCTTTACCAGCTGTTGCTGATTGCCTGCTCCAGCTTGGCCTTGGTCACCGCTGCAGCGGATCGGAGCAGATCTTGGGCAGCTGCCGAGCTGGCGCCCAGCGTTGTGGCAGTTGTGGCAACCACATTCTGTTGCTGTTGCTTCCCAGCAGCAACAGCGGCGGCGGCAGCTGCTGCCGCCAATAGCGAAGCGGATGTTGAGCTGGCCATAAAGTTGACATTGATATTGATGGGATGGACCACGGGCATGCTCGTGTAGCTCTTCTCGAGCAGATCGACACCGTTAAGATATGGCACCAGTGCATTGTAGTCCACATTGAGGGGCACGTAATAGTTGCCCTGGCAATGCAACGCAAAGATCGGCACGGTGAACGAGTGGCGCGGCGGCAGCGGAGCCGTCGTGCTGCTGGGCGTGCTCAGCTGGGCGCCGGCAGCACTCAGCTTGGCCAGCAGCGGACTGGAGTTGGAGCTGCTGCTGTTGTGCAGCTCCGACTTGATGTCCTTGATGTCGCTGAAATTGAAGGAGGGCTTGTCGTCGCGCACCAACACCATGGGACGTGGCGGATTCGTGTTGCTCGCCTCGCTGTGCACATCCAAGGGCAGATTACCGTTGCAAGCAGCCGCCGCCTCGGCCATCTTACGTTTTTTGGCCATAATGGGCGCTATTTCCGGTTCGGTGCCATCCTTGGAGTGCTCGGACAATGCTTGCAAATGCGAATGCGAATGCTCGTGCTCGTTCTGCAAATGTGGAGCGTGCTCGCTACTCGTCTCCTCGTCGTGCAGCTCGTGTACGAAACGCTCCTTGATGTGATTCTTGTACTTGTAGTTGTTGTTGTGCTCAATCTCATGCGACGACTCCGAATAGTTGCGCATGCGCACCGACAACAAACTGTCCGTGGTATGCGGATTATGGCCCAGATGCGAATGCTGATGATGATGCAAGTGGGCATCCCGTGGCGGGGGCGAGTGCATGTTGGAGGTGTCCGTGTGCAGCATCGGTTCGCGCGACGAATCAAAATCATGCTGGCTGCTGTCCGTGTGATGATGCGGCGCTGTCGATGTTATCACTGGCGCCTGATGCGGCTGCTGATGGGCAGCGGCAACGCCAACGGCGCCAGCAACGGCGCCGACAGAACTCTTGGCCAGCGTATGGCACGCGGATGTCGATGTCGTCGAGCTGGCCGCATTGCTGCTGCTGGCAGTGTGCGAGCCCGTCGAATTGCTGGGCACATTATCGCCAGCAATGCCATTGACACTGCCATTGATCAGCACCTGCTTGTTGGGACTCTGGCGCTCCATGTTGGCACTGGAATTGGAGTTGGCATTGCCGTTGACATTAACGCTGCTCCCTCCTCCTCCAGCTGCGGCGGCAGCAACAGCAGCTGCAGCAGCAGCCTGCTGACTGCGCTGCAACTGATTGAGATGATTGCGGAAACTCAGATCCTTGACATCGTTGTGATCATTGCTGTGCTCCACATCAGAGGCGCCCAGCATGTCGCGCAGGTGACACAATGGCGGATGATACGCCTGGTGGGGACTGCCACTCGAGGCACTCACGTTGTCCGGCATGTGGCAGCTGCGGCTGGACTTGTAACAGTCAGCTGGAAAAGCAAAGGGAATATATTAGCAATCAGCCAACATTTAATACCCTTGCAGAGACAGAGTTTAGAATTCAATAGTAAGTATAATTAAATGACCTTTCCATTGATGCCAAATTTAATATGAGTAGAATTAACTAAAAGTGCTGTCAAAATAAGCTGAAGATGTTATGTTAAATTATATTGAATTAGTCTAGTAAAGGACACTACACTCAAAAAAAAAAAAAAAACGCAATGAGAGGCGATTTATGATAAATTTTGATGACAAAAATTTTTGGGAGGTCTCAGCTATTTTTTTTAAATTGAATTTTGAAATTTTGAAATTATATTGAAAAATGACCTTTTTTAAAAATTTAAAAATTCAATTAAAAACAAACTAGCAGAGAACCCACAAACATTTTTTCACCAAAACTCATCACAAATCGCCCTCTTTATGGGTTTTTTTTTTTTTGAGAATAGTGTACTTTACTAGACTAATACCATATACCTTGATCTAACATCTTCAGCTTCTCAGCGGAGGCTAGGAATTGATTTTAGACACATAGTTTCTTGGTGAAATTTTCTTAGAATTCATCGTAGATTCCGATTCTGGTGGACGATTATCACGATTTTTTCGACCCGAACAAATTGACCCGCCCAAATGTATACTTTACAGCAATACTTTACCCGTTGAGCATTTCTGTTCAAAGTTAAAGGACTCTTCTGCAAGGGGATTATAATAAATCAATGGGCAACTTGATGTTACTCACCTTTGAACACCTCGTCAATGTGCTCCTGCAGACGGGCCAAAAGGCGATAGCAGAATTCCTGCATTTGGCTGTCGTAGAGAAACTTGGCCGCCTCCTTCATGCAGTCCATGTAGCCGCTGCGGTACTCGGTCTCCTTTTGCAGGCACTCACTCTGCAGGTGCTTCAGGTGTCGGATGGCCATCTCAATGATTTCGGTCTTCTCGATGCGGCCGCGACCCTTGCGCTGATACTGCGGTGGTATGAGACGGGACAAATCTGCCAGGCAGGAGTTCATGCGATCACGCCGACGCTTCTCAATGATGCGATGCGACAGTGGATCTTGCTATGGAATTCAGAATAATGAAGAATCTCGATTAATGCAAATCGTTGGATCAACTGGCAAACTATTAAGTAAAAGATCATGGAGTTGATCGACCATTATTTTTATGCTAAATAATGATGCTGGCCAGTGATTTTCGTTTCATTTAATTTTATTTAATTTTGCATTTGTTTTATTTGGTGTATGATTGGATAATCTTAGCTCATGCTCTCGTCTGGCGTACAATAAAAAAGGGTCAAAAGCGGCGACATCTCGGGCTGCTGGTCGTGGGCCGTTGGGCGCTCTCTGTGTGTAGGCGTGTGGGCGTTTCAACGTAAACGTGGGCGTGGCAGTGACAGTGACAATTGGCCATGGTCATCGGACATCGCTTGCCATTGCCAATTGGTAACCGAATCAGTTATCAACTCGGGCGCTCTCTCTTTTGATCCTTTGATCTTGTTTTCAAATTCGATTGTTTTTTGTTTGTTTTGTTTTGATCGCTCTAAAATTGTAATATTTACCCTCGATGTTTTATTACGTCTTCCGGTGGCATATTCAGCATCATCCTCGCTGTATGCCGTTGCCGATGTTGAAAAATTTAAACTAGATTCTGTGCAATAAGGAAAACTGGAGACAGCTGCTTCGCTATAATTCGTATGCGTTTTTGTTTCATATGCAAAAAGAAGTGGGAAGGATAAGAAATAACACAAATAAGTCCAAATCTTGTTCAATAGTTTGTCAAGTTTTTTTTTTTGTTTGTTTTTTTCTCAAATCAATCTTTGTTTTAGTAATGCATTTATTAGGCGCATAACTTAAGCTGACTTAAAAATTAAAACTTACATCTAATTAAACTAAATATTATTATGTAGTTATGTGTATTTGCTGTTTTATTTATTTCTTTTTATGAGCATGTTTTATTTGGTATCAAAGTAAAAATATAGAAAAATTAAACTAAGCTGTAATATTGAAAATAAAATAAAAGTATTAATCAAATTAGTCTGTCGTTCTTCGCTCTCTCTTTCTCTCTCACTCACTCTCACTTTCTCATTCTCAATGTCTGTCTCTGTCTTATATTTCAGTTGGCAATCCAAAGTTGATCCCCAAGTTGTCGCCTGGCTAAAATCAAACTTCTTATTTTTTCTTGTAGTAAATAAAGGAAAATAACATAATATAGTAGTTCATTATTTTTTTAAACATACGCATATTGCCCGGTAAATTTGCACACACACACGAGCACAACAATACTTACACTAGCACAATTTATACTAAATTCTTTAGAAATGGCCTTGGGCTTGAACGTGGACTATTTTAGTAGCTATTTATTGAAGCACCTGTTAACAATCAAGAAAAACAAAATTAAATTTTCTTAACCATAATCCCAATTCTGCAACACGTTTTCAGGCACTATCGTGACATCCAAATTTATACTCCACACGTTTGTCAAAAAGAAAAGAAATAGAGACAATATCCTCTTTAGCCCCAAAATAAACTGAGTCAAAATCAACAGTGGACATAGTATAAGAAACGTTGCCAAGTGCGGCCAGCAAGTAAATAAGTTCACAAAAGAAGCAAATGAAAAAAGATCAAAACAATATACAAAAATATTTCATCAACATTTCAATGAGCTGCAATCTGTGACCAAAACAAACATTGCGCTAACGATAGAATAAAGAAAAAGAGAAATACAAATACAAATACAAATCGAGAAAGGCGCGACCGCCGTCAGAAAACGCTAGAAGACTTCGAGCAGCGACAACGACAGCGATAAGAAACAACACGCAACGATTGGTCGATGTCTGTAGTATATAGTATTTAATCTCGTATACAAATACATATGTATATAGTATATACTAGTAAGCAGCAGTGCATGGCGCTTAGAACTTGTTTATCGCCCCCCAGCAGCGTCAGTCGAACTGTTGTGAAATCTACAAAACGAAGAAGTATCTAATAGTACCACCATATGTTAATATTTAACTCCCCTCCTAGCTACCCCTCCTCCTACCTACACCTATTGCGTCAAGACTTGTTTCATCTTGGCTTTTTAGCAGCATTTTGTTGGTTTTATTTGTAAGTCACACGAACTTCTAAATGTCACGCACAGATCTCGGCTTACGTTGCGTATGCGTAATGCGCATTTTGTAATTGACGTAGACGTACACTTCTATGAGATACATAGATACATATTTGTATGTATGTATATTAAAGTACTCCTTAAAATCAATTCAATTTTCTGTTTGTTATTCATTTGTACTTTCATTCAGACTTTTCTCAGAAAATCTCAGTCACAATGCCTTGAATTTATATAAAAGTGCACCTGAAAACAGTTCAGTTTTTTATGATTTTGTATAGGGTATTATATATTTTGTTACAAAAATAATATTATTAAATTATGTGTGAATTTTTAGAGCCGAAAACCCTTTTTCAAAATAGGAGAATAACTCTTGTTTAACAATTTTAAGATAAATTTTCTGGATTTTATCTGTTTTTTTTTTTAATTTAGAATACTTTAGGTTCTTGTCTGCGTACTTTCATCCACAAATGCTCAATGAATCTTAATCATTATCGCGTGTGCGATTCGTGTTCGTATTTCAGATCATCCTAGAATTATTCAGTTTGCTGTAAGTAAATCAACCCTTGTACCCAAATGAAAGGCATCAGATAGAAAAATCACTCGTTTGATTCATGAAATATTGACGCGATGTGCTGAACATTGAACCCACCAACGGACACGCCTCCCGTTGACCGCCTTCAATTGTATATATGTATTTAATTTGATGGCCAAAACATTGTCGCACTTTTGAGCTATTAAGTAATTGGCAAATAGCGCCGCTTGTATAAATTTAGAGATGAGCCAGCTAATCAAACACATGCATACATTTAGACGTATTTACATACAAGTGTTTTTGAGTACTCGAATTTGCTACAGGTAGCTGAGTGTAATGAGTATACGATGGTGTTGGCCAAATGACGCCAACTGTTGATCAGCCGTATGTTGTTTGCCAAAAGCATGAACGAACAACGGCATTTGTTGGACGCACGTTTGATTTAATTTTATTATTATATATATTATTGATAAATAAATAAATATGTGCGTATGTAAGTTGTTAACAATATCGTGCATTAACCTAAAAATAAACACGTATTTCATTGATATTCAGTCAGTTTTATTGTTTCCTGTTGTTAATCGACCCTATAGATAAGAACCCTATCAAATACAGATACACGTGATAGACAAACTTCGTACATTTACAAATCTTATCGATTTTGATTTTTCTGCCTCTTTTTGCCTTTAAATGAACCTATCGAATAAAGTGTCATTCAATAAACTCTTGAAAAAAGCTTGAAATATACTAAGACAAATCATCAAATTTTAAGAGTGTTTTTAATGGTGACTCATTCTTTTTCTACGCAACATATTTTACATATCATAAACTAGTTTCAATGTCAAGCATTTCCATTACAAAATTTGTGTCAAATGGAAGAGGCCTTCAGTGAATTTCCATATTTCCCCACTTGAGTTGACATTAGGCAATAGATAAATATGTCTACTGCAAATTATGAAATAAATAAAAAAACCAAACGATGACGCAGTTTCTAAAAGAAATGTCGTGCTGTCTACTACAAAATGTAAACAAAAACAAAAATACAATTAAGTATAATAAATTGTAGTCTTCTTGTTTTGTGGGAGTTGTTGACTGGCCTGATCAATGGCCGCAATGACCTTGACTGCACCTGCAGTCTGCAGCTGATAAGATAAATGCCATACATACATAAACAAATAGCAAATAGTCATAAACATTTGCCAGCAAAATATAATCACAAAACGAGCTTGGCGATCACGTGAGAGGTTTTTTATATTTGTTATGCATTCAAAATAAAACTGGATATTTGAGGCCAACCGGTTGCAGCTGCTTTGGGTATAAATATATTCGACTGATCACGTGATATAATGTTAACGAGTTAAACTGAAGACCAGAGTGCAAAGTGCTATCAAGGCAATAACATTAAAGCATTCAATCTTGGGCAACATCAACGGAAACTGATGCGCCAGCAAAGACGTGTGCACGTGTTGAATGAATTGCCCAGCAACAATGAATTGCGAACGGAACGGAAAAGAAACAAGGAGGGGCAACCCCGCTTCCATGTCGCCACTCTTTAGCCATGACCAGAAAATACTTGCTGTCTAAGCAAAAACAATTCAATAAACATCGGCAACAACGAAACAGAAGCACAATAGAGCACAGCAAGTGTTGTACAATTTCACGAATACTACAGCAACATTTGGTACATTCCATATTCGCCACATGGTACACGCTGTATTTGTGTTGTTTTGTACGATTGAATCATGGCAAATTTAGCGGAAGTGATTGCTATTTAGCTCACTCACGTGTAAAATTATTAACACTAAATGGAATGATGGAATAATTTGGAATTGTACAGCAGCCTTTGGTACATTTGGTACATTTCATATTCGCCGCATGGTACACGCTATATTTCTGTTGTCTTGTACGATTTTATTTTTTTATTTTATTAAATAAGAAATAATATGGAAAATTAAATCTAAAAGAGGCAATACAGATTTCAGGGAGTACTAGCAGCTAATTAGATTTTGGTTTTGTATTATTGAATCATAGAAAATTTAGCGGAAGTGATTGCTATTTAGCTCACTCACGTGTAAAATTACTAACACTAAATGGAATGCTGGAATAAATACATGCAAATACAAATCAAATACAAATCAAATAATTTGAGAAATTGATTGGAAAATGTGTTAAAAGATTTTGTTGAAAATGCGAGAATAAAATGAAAAGTACGAAAACAATTTGGTATTTATAAATAATATTTTAAATATTCTGAGATGGACAATTTCTTAATTTTCATGTATGTATTTTTTTGATTTTTTTTATTGAGAACTTTTAATGGAATACTTTTAATAACTAGGTCATCAGACGTCGGAATCCATCTATTTAAATCATTTAACGGCAATCAAATGCAATGTGTGACTCACATGCCCCACTCGCACTGCATTAATCACAACGAGAAAAACACACACACTCACACATATATAGAAGTTGTGTAAATTTCTCAATATTTGCAGCAGCACGTTTGTCAAACGGCACGAGGGATTGAGAGACCCCTATAGAGAGTAAATACATATGTATGCACATATTACGTATACGTACACAGACAGATGCAAGTATAAGTGCATGGAAACAACGATCGTGACTACGTGCCTGCGTTTGAGATGCCAATGGACGAACGATGACGATGACGATAACACGAATTCGACAAAAAAACCGAATGGCAATTGGAATAAACATACACATAGATTGGAAATCGAAATTAGAATCACAGTCTGTTGTGTATATATGTCAAATTAAAAGATCCCAGGATAGCTATTAATGAATAAAGTGTATTTGCGTAGACTTGTACAATAGATATAATTTAATGCGCGTCGTATTTTAATTGATGTCACGCAAAGATGCGGATATTTTCGAATATAGATATAGAAACACTTATTTATATACATTTCCTGATCATTTGGGGCTTGCTTTGACGTGTTGTCTTGCTGAACATTTGTGAGTTACTTAATCTACATGACTAAACTGCGGCATTTCTTCAGTCACACAGTTTGTCATGTAACACAAACGTATCCAGCAAACAAACACACTTTCTTAGACTTCTCTCGTGCGGCACACTTATCAGTATCAGTAGAAATAAATCACATTTGAATTGTATTGGACAGTTACTTATCTCTGGGTCACGGCCGGAATGGTTGGGGTCACGACGTCGTCGTCAAGATCCCATAATCGAAAACAACGACAGACAACTGCATATTTAAATTCTTGTTTTTTTTTTTATAACAGCAACTGCCTTGTCGTGGAAATAAACTCGAGATCTCACAGATTTTTGTTTTTGACAACCAACTTTCCAACTTTAGTTTAGTACACAGTCTTAAGCACACACATTTATACAAATATACTTATTTATTTACAATACCAAGTAGTTGTGTTATCTTTCCATGTGCGTCACGACTCTTTCGCTTTTATCGCGTGCGCTTATCTCCTTTATGGATGACTTGTTTGCAGTCGTGTTATTCTTTTCATTTTTTAAAGCATTGTATAGTAGAAGTTATAAACATTTTAAATATATGACCGCTATGCAGACGCGTGTTTTTATTTGCTTCATCAAGTGCCAAGCAAAAAAAAAAGTGAAGAAGCCTATTAGCAGGAACAGTACAATTAAGATTAACACCACGAACCCGATGGGAAACACGATAAAGACACTTAGCTATGACGACAATGGTGACGATAATAATGAAATGTTACTAGTCTTATAGATAACACCGTTTTTTTTTTAAGTTTTTCCAATCAAAAAATGATCCGCTTTATTAAATGTATCTAAGTAGCTGATAGTCTGAAATTCTTTTTGAACTAAAAAAAAAGATTTACACACGAAATTTAACTAAAGTTTGAAGAGTTCAGAGTTGAAGTTAATCAGTTAAATTTTTCATCTACAATCCTATAAGGAATTATTATAATATTTTAGATGATTTATGTACATAGTACAGTTAATTAATGGCTCACGTAACGTCTAAGTCAGTTGTTTTTCAAGGCCTTGCAACTATGACAGTAACATTAATGTCACATACACAATTATATGTATATTTTTATGCATTTACATTTACTTTATGTATATTATTATGCATATATTTTTACAAAACGCGATCAAACAGACTTTGACTCTGAAAACTTTCCAAAAACAATGAGATACATTCATTGAATTTTCAAATATAAATTCATGAACTGAATATTCGTATTTAATTGCAGAAAAAAATAAGTCTTTTATGTTTCGTTAGAAGTCTTGAATAATTGATTTGGACATATTGAAGTTGGCTTTATGTCTACTTATAAGGGGTACATATTTATTTAGAAGGAATCACTTAAAGGCGCCACCCAGTGGACAGCAGATACTAAAATAGATGTAGTATAACCACTAACAACGACAAGACTTTCTGACCTTCAAAAGGACACCGACTGGCGCGCTATACACATAAACACACACACATAGATACGTACATACTTCTACAGACACACACACACGTGCGTGTAGGATTATGTTTGTCTGTGAGGAACTGTGAGCACACGCCAATACGCCCACAATAGCCAATCAAATGAACAGGGTCCAATTGGCTGTTGTTGTTGTTGTTGTCGCTATTTTTAGCCACGTTTTGGCCGTTGACATTTATTAGAAATAAGCTGGCTTTATAAAGAGCAATCAGTCCGGTCTTCCAACCTCTTATTTATTTATATACACAAAAACTTCAATGTTGTTGTCATCGACAAATGGTCAGTCACAAAATTTAAAAAGCACGAATAAAACAAAAATTGAATAAATTGACGCGGTAAATGAAATTCAAGTTCAAAATAAAAATACAAAACGGAGAATAGAAAGAGAGGAGGGGACCCAAAAAAATCCCAAACTGAACGTCACGTTTGCCTAATCGTGTTTTGTACTTTGTTTGTGTTGTTGTTTTGCAAAATGTTTGCATAAATAAATACATAAACTAAAAATCTATTTTATAAATAGCGTCAAACGGCGTCAAGCAAACGGCAAACGAATGTCTGCTTGCCCACGTTTTTCAGATTTTCGTTTCTCGTTTGTCGAATTTTCGCTTGATTTTCGTATTTAACTTTGCTCAGCCACCAAAAATAGA
Source organism: Drosophila quinaria (assembly GCA_035047525.1). NCBI lineage: Eukaryota > Metazoa > Arthropoda > Insecta > Diptera > Drosophilidae > Drosophila > Drosophila quinaria. The sequence continues at coordinate 473,954 of JAWNPO010000436.1, forward strand.
TCCACGATCCACGCCCAATACCAATCTTGATGTACACACGTCCACACAAACCCGAAAGATAAGCACATTAGAAACCGTTACAAAGTCGTCAAAAAAAAAATAAATAAAAACTTAAACGGAAACTTAAAGATGACATTAAAGACTAGGCTAACAATAAATTATGCATAAACTTAAACGCGCACAGGTGAAAGTGAGTGTGTTGTTGTTTTGGTTTTGGTGTGTTGTGACTTTCAAAGGAGCCCTGTTTCAATGGTTTCCGTCTATATACCTACCTCTCATACTTAACCGGATGTGCGGCATGTCCATTTGCCTCGCTCCAATAGGGCTCCATGTTGTTGTTGTTGCTGTGTGCGCTGCTGTGACTGCGAGAGACGCTGATCCTGGGCAAGGTTGCGATATCTGATTTACGTAGTTCTTCTCTCTCCTGCAGCTGCTGCGTCGACGTCGACGTTACTTGCAATTGTGGTGGAATGGTGGAAGGTATTTTTGCTCTCTACGTCAATGCAGAAAAGCCAGAGAGAAACGCCGGCGAGCGAGCGCACGAAATTATGACAGCAAACAGGTTGTCGGCTGCGACGGCGAATTCACTTCAGTTGCTGCGAATTACAAGTATTGTTGCTTTCGTTGGTAATTTTCTGGTTGGTGGGTTGGGTTCACTTTTCGTATTACACAAGTAAAAACTTTGCTCGATGTATGCATGTAAATGTTCTAAGATTTGAATAATGTAAATTTGTCGTTGATTGTTTTTGATTGTTAATATGAATTACAAATTTGTATCACACTTGAATATCCAATACTCTTTGCACCCCTGCGACACTCTGATTTGATTTATATGTAGCATAACATCATTTATTCAATAATGTTTAAATTCTTGTAAAAGTTGTTAGTTGACTGTTGACGGTTTAGTGATAACTATTGTCACTGCTTATCAGCAGCCTTTGCCTTTTGTTTTTATTTTTGTGACAGAGCCGATAACGAACAACAGCAGCAACGGGTGCGATAAGGTCTTATATACATATGCGCCTAAGAGTGTATATAAATATGTAAATATCTACTTATATACATGCATGCGTTACGTGTATCTATGTATGCATGGGATAATTTAATCACACTTGTAAAACGACTCAATATAATAATTATGTTAGACTAGTCCGTGTTAACTTTTAACCCACGCGTTTTTCTTTACTACTGATGCTGCTGCTGTGCTGGAAACCTTGAAATTTCTTTACACTCACGTCTCGTTTATTTTATTTATTTTTTTTTATTTGTCGCGTTATTTGCTCTCTGCGAAACACACGCACACACACACACACGCAGCACCAGGCAAAACCACAAAGAGAATGATTGTCGAAAAACGTGATTTAGTTTTCTGTCACACGGCAGCGATTTACACGTTTTGCACTTTTATAATTTTGTATTTTATATGTATATTTATTATATTAATACACAACTTCCTTCGATTCACAGTGGAATTTTAATAGCAGCCGAGCATTTGTGTGCAAACAGTATGCGTGTATTTGTATTTGTACGTTCCACTACACAGCACTTTTATTATATATGCATGTATGTATGTTGTATATGAACTCGTCGTATATGTATGTATGCATACAATTTGTTGTTGCTGCTTGCTCGGCTGTTGCTATATTTTTTTTTTTTTATTATTTTTTGTTAAACAAAACACTTGCGCTGTCCGAAACGTTGGTAACATCAACTGCTCACTTCGAACGGCTGAATTGAAATGAATGAAAAATACACGACGAACGGGCTAAAATTAAAATCAAGGAAGCGAGCTCAAATTCGTCGCACCGCAATTTGAATACTCTGCACAAAAAGTTTTTCTTAGCCCATCTGATTTTTTCCAGCATAACAAAATATTTTTTTGTTAGTTAAATATATTTTCTAATAACATAAATGGATATTTCTTAAAAATTAGTTCATATCCTACTTGTAGTCAGTTTGAGGACCTTGTTGAGCAGAAGTTACAATTAAACTACAAATGTCACAAGTATTTTCAAATAGGGTATACAAATACAAAACACGAGACCAAACACTGTGAGCAAAATGAGAGAGTTGATGACGTGCTTGAGGTATCAGAGAGTGTTGCATGAAAATGTAAATGGCAAAAGAGCCAGATAACGTAAGAGAGCGAGAGAGAAACCGCCCGGCTGACTCTGAGCGAGCTCTTTGTCAAGTCATGCTGGGCTGCGGCTGATGGTGTTTTGGTGTGTGTGTGTTTGCGTATGCCAAAGTGTTGGTATGCGTTGGCTTTTGGATCTTTGTGAATGTGCTTGTACATGCGTTGATGTTATCGCATTTCGTGCGCGGCAAACGTGATTGCCACAGTGGGTCGAAGACTATTAGATTTGTGTTTAAATCATACGGTACTTTAATTAGTCAATATTGTAAATGCTTGACATTTAAAAGAAAATCATACTATTATATTTGGAGATGTTATCAAGAATATTGACAATAAAGCAGAGTTACATGAAATATATGTGCACTATGCAATACATAAAATTTTCATTACTTTTTTAACTTTTTCAGGCAACGGTGCACTTTTCGATGACTAGACGTCGCGAGTTTACAGGCAAACCAGCACCAACAGAGAACTGCTCAGTAGTGCGGTTCATAGGCCTATTTGAATGATATGAAGAAATATATAAGAAGCTTATATACTTGTAGTTATTTATGTACATACATATGTATTTATGTGCTTTACGTTGTCTCGTCAATTGCAATAAAAAATGCACTTGTTATTATTAAGTGCACACGCGATAAATATGTATATGCAATTTATTTTTATGTTTATTGGTGATAAAAGCTCACCTACACACACACACACAGCAGAGTACCGTTACAGCGGGTAGTGGTCATCGGGCCGTGCGTTGCGTGCTTTTGTCGCCTTTGCGGTTTTTGCTTTTTGTCTGTCTGTCAGCTTTCAAGTTGAAAGGCAAACGCAAATCCGAAAAAGAAAACGACGTAGAAACCCAAGGCAAGTGAAACAAAAAAACAATAACAACATTCAGCAGTCAACAGCAGCAGCAGCAGCAGCACATAATAAAACACGTGAACGTGACAAATTCCAAAGCGATTCGCAGCTGTTACATTGGGCGGCGGCGGCGCCGTCATCGCTGACGTTTGGCGGCGAATTGCGACGGAGCGAGAATTGCTTGGCAACAAAATGATTGTCTCACCGACACACACTCATACACTCGCTGAAAGCGCAAGCTCTCACAGTCGGCCGACATTTTGTTTTTATAATACTTGGCTGTTCATAGCTTTCGTATTATTAATCGAAATAATAATCATACGCTGTGTTGGTTCATCATAAACATGAGCGGTTGGCGCACAAAATTGCTCTTTTTTGGCATGCACACACAACACACTTTCCATATCTCTCTCTCTCTCTCTCTCTCTCTCTTTTCCGCTGTCTCTCTTTGATGAACCCACTTTGTTGTGCGCGTGAGCAGCTTTTTAATCAAGGCACGTTGAAAGCGGCCACAGCCAGCGCAAAAAATTCATAGCGCATGACGTAATATCTCACGCGAGGCGAGCGTGTCAATCATTTCACGTAAAAACACACACACATAGATTGAGTTTATGTATGTGTATGTACATATACATATATGTATGCATGCATCTATTTACTCGTATGAAATAACACACATGTCAGTTTGTTGTTGGTCACGTGTTGTGCAAATGCCTTAGCTGTATGTGTGTATATATACATACGTATGTATGTACGTGTGTACATATGTACATACATATGTTTGTTTTGACTATCAGCTTTTTGTTTATACTTATATACGTACTTTTGTATGTAAATACATATACATATGTATGCACAGTAAGGCAATTTATTGTTTTGACAGAAAAAAAATCACATACTTTTATTAATTTTTTGAAAGTACTAAATCTTATAACAGTTCAACTTCCATAATTCGAACTTCTATAACGCGAATTCCTCTCTAACTCGAGCTAAATAAGTGGCAGTAAATTAAAAAGACTTAAGAAAAAGAGCTCTATAAGTCGAAACTCTTCATAATTCGTACCTTTTCTTTGAATAATGGTTATTCGAGTTAGGGAAATTAGACTATACTATTAAAGAATTTTAAAATTTATATTTTTTTACAAAATAAATATGTTTTATATTATGAAAAAAAATACTTGAGTGTATGTTTATATGTATGTGAGTATGGATATACAGCTAGTCAAGTAATTGTTTTGACAAAAGAATTTACAATGTTATTTATTTTTTTTTTTTTTTAAATATTATTTAAACCACAGGACCTCATTATTATATTTAACTTTGCTTTCAATAAATCAACTGTTGTGGTATTTTTGTGATTATTTTTTGTTGTCAAAACAATTATTTGGCAATCTGTATATTTGTGTATATTTTGTTTTATTTTCCAGCATTTTAATTAAATTGAAATGGCAACGGTCGCAAGTCACAGAGGCATGCAATCTATTTTTAGCGCTGCCAAAGGTCAAAAACTAATCACAGCAACAAGTCACTTACCCAAATCACGATCGAGTAATCGGGTAATCGGGTAACAAACGTGTCCAAGTCCAATGCGCAATGAAAATAGGCGACTGTTCAATTATATTATATTATATATTACATTTTATTCTATTATTGTTATTGTTTACTGCTGACAGGTAATTTGTATGTGTATATGTGTGTATATTATTTAATTTAATTGTTTACTTAAAATATTAAATAAATAAAATAAATATTTCTACTAACTATTTAGTACACGACCTGTCGAGTGTGGCACGTGCAACGGCCCAAACACTTGTTAATGGCGAATCACATGTTATTGCGAATGTACTAAAACACACAGACGGCAAGAAGTCTGTTTCTGGAACCTACGTGAAAAACAAGCCCAGGCACATTACACATACGCCCCGAGGGGCACGTGCACAATCAATGCTAAGTATATGTAAGTATGTATATACGAGTACATGCAACTGTGTGTAGAGAGTAAAAAGGGAAAAAAGGTTTTGAAAGAAAGTAAATTATATATAAAGTTGGAAATAAAAAAAAATAGTTTTTTGGGGGGGTGGGGGGGGTGTGTATTTTTTATTTTAAAAAAATTTAAAAAATAAAAAAAAAAATGGGGGGTACTCGTGTGTATGCATACAGATACACAAGTTGTAAATGATGAAAATGGCTTAAATTACTCACACGCCCCTTTAGCCGCCACAGTTAACAGAGCAAGTCTTATCAGAAAGAACTTCAAATTGCTTCAATTGCTTAATAGTGGCATGAGCTATTTTAGTATTTTCGTATTTTTACGTTTTTATTTAAACAGTTGGTTTTTTGTTATGGTCACGTGTCCGGTAATCGGAATGCGTGTTACGTGGCCTGTGAATTTCCATAGAAATGAAATGCAATCAAACGATACAACAACAACAACAAATAACGACTTCAGAAAAATGTGTACAACGCTGTTGTTGTTATTGTTTTTTTCCACTATAAACAAGTCAACGGTGTGATAAAAAATAAACACTTGTGGATTTTGTGGATAAACACTTGTGGATTTTTTATGTGGACATGGCCCCTAACGCTAAGTCATACAGACATACATACATACATATGTATATATTCACACATTTGTGAGCATGTATTATAGTCGTAGATATACGAGTATCTGTTTTTCTATGGCTGTTGCCTTGCGTATCTTTATTGGTCTGTTTGTGTTTACTAAGCTTACATCTACATACATATGTACATGCATACATATAATATATGCACACACTTGAGTGTGTACTTTTTTAATCCCAAGCTGATTACTTCTTTTATTCTGTTGAAGCTGCTTATCGCATTTGCTCACAAAAGGCAACAACAACAGTAGCATCTAATGAGTATAGTTCTTGGTAATAGAACGGGATCAATAAAAAAAGAGAAAGTTCAAAATCCTTGACAAATCCAGGCTATAGTCGAGTTCCCGACTTTACGATACCCGTTACTTGTTTTAAAATATGTAAAATATTTTTAATGCATAATTTTAGGTACTAACATTGCTTGAAACTTAAGTTAGCCATTACTATCGCTTTGTTTGTCCGGTCTTTTTGCGAGTTAAAAGAATGATACCCAAAAATACTCGGCTGTTGATGCTGATTAAGAATATATATACTTTATATTCTTATCTGTTATCATATTATCTCAAGACTTCGGAATTTTTGTGATGCAGAAACATTTGTATGTATAAGAATATTAAAAAAAACCTCTTTACGAGGTGAAAGTCTAGTGACGAAAACAGTTTTATGCCCCAAAATTTCTGATATCCAATTTTGTGACGAATAATATTAATTTGTACATTAAATTATTTAAAAAAAAAATTTTGTACTCTGCACATTGCGCTAAAATGTCTCAGTTCTTTATATCAAATAAAACTCACTATTTTGCGCAGTGCCGAATGCAAAATTTTTTTTTAAATAATTTATATGTAAAAATTAATATTATTCGTCACAAAATTGGATATCAGAAATGTTGGGGCATAAAACTAGAATAGTAAAAAATCAAAAAATAAATCAAAAATGCTCCAACGGCCCCATTAGCTCCAATCATTTAAATTTTGCCCACTTACCACCTATTTATCTCACGAACCAGGTGAGTTTTCAAAAGTCTTAGTATGCACATTTTTAAGTTTAATTGATACTTATCGATCGGTATATAACTCGACCTGATCGGACAGTCATAGCAAATTTTCCATTCTTCCTGTGTATATATGCTTCGCACCCTTCGTGCTGCTTTCGTCACTAGCGCGGACTGCAGTCCGCAGTGATTTTTAATACTTATGTTTTATTGTTATTATAACCATAATATATATTATTATCCACTCACAAATAATATTTAAAACAGTAGATTTAGTTTAGATCAGCGTAGATTTCCACTAATATATACATATGTACATTATATATGTATGTATGTCTTAAAATATATGAAATGTATTTATTGTACATTCATGTTTGCATAATTACTTACATATACATACATACATATAAAAATAATTGACACCTTTTATTAGCACAAACTGGATGACATTGATATATCAGGGGGTGGGCGGGCCAGTGGGACAGAGTCTTGTCCATTGGCCAGGCCCAGAAAGCCACGAAACGGGACAAATAAAATGGGTGTGCGCTAATCAATTTGCTTCATAAATGTAGTGCATATGCATATTTTATATACTATATGTTTGTGAATTCGATTAGCATCACACTTAATTTACACTCAATTTTGTACATTGTGTGTGTGTCCATTTTAATATAAATCGATTTCATGCACGCTTTTGGCTCATATAAATGATTAAAGATAGCGTAAAGTATCAAATTTCTTATCAATCTGCCAAAAAAAAATTCATTTTCAATTTCAAAGTCGAGGTAAATCCCATAAAAAAATAAATGATCATACTATATTTGTATATATGTATGTATGATGAATATATACATAAAAGATATGTATTGGTTGCCCGATAAAAATACAAACAATGTGACTGGAGGCAGATACGAACACTTGTAGGTACAGGTATGAATGTATGTACATTAGAGTGCATCGATTTGTACCATAATTCTAAAATGAATTCCTGGTCCGCGTTTTTTAAGTTGAAAAATTGATTTATTTTTGAAAATTTATATCTTGGATGTTTATGTTCCGATCCTGACAAACTTGGTGTCAATACTCTTGATAGTACCAGGACTTTTAAAATTCCAATGAACCAAAGGACCAAATGTCCTTAAAACAAAATTTTAATCCTTGGAAGGACGATTTCGCGATTCGTCTTTATCCTAAAATATTAGTCAGAATTAAAGCTATTTTTTGGACAATAAAATTTGTCTTTCCTTAGACCTGTATTTTATTGTATTTTAATGTACAACATATTTAATTAAAATTGTATTAAAATTGTATCAAAATAAATTTTTTTGGAAAAAAAAGGAAAAAAAATTTTAAAAAATTTTTATTTGGGGTATTTTTTTTGTGATAAACTTCCAAGATATTAATGCTCGAAAAATTGAATTTTTTAACTCAAAAGCAGGGATCAGGAATTAATTTTGGAACTATGGTTTCTTGGTGAATACATCTTAGAATTGACCATAGATGGGTTACCATTGTTTGTGAAACAAATCGATGCACTCTAATGTACATCATGTATGTAGATTGATAGACACAAGTGTGAGTACACACTTTTCAATTGTTTCCCGAGAAATATGTATTTAAAAAATGGCGCATCGCTGTCGGGAGTCGTGGACCTCGAATGCAATCCAACACGTGTCATTGCGGCTGAACAAATAACAAATAATGAATAGAATTGGATAGAAGAAACCCCTTCCACAAGCACAACAACAACAACAATATATACATACACACAAACACACACACATGGCCATCGTTAACAGTCTCCAAGTGGAAGAAATAGTATTGCCCTATAAAATATTTGCTGCATTTATAATACATACATATGTATACTGTAAGCATGTAAATATATGTATGTAGGTATGAGTAGTTTTATCCACAATGACATGGAATGCTCGTTTGCCTTGTGCGCTTTTTTATTTAGATTCAACTGGACCAGCTTCAACTGGGTGTATTAGCTGTGTGGATCGGGTAGAAATTAATCGATCTAAGAAAAATCTATCAAGGTAACTAAATTTACATGTTTACATTTAAACTTTTATGACTGAAACTTCTAGCATCTAGGACTCAAAATAATTAAAATTGCAATTGAGCAAAATTCAATGTACTTTCCATGGTTTCCACGAAAATTGAATATATTTTATTATTGTACCACTTTTGCAAGTCCATCGGTTTTTTCTTAGCACTTAAAAAACTTTAAAAAATTTAGTTATTTAATTTAAATTAAGCACAATTGATCAAATGAACTCATATAAATTCAAATTGAAATAATCTATCAAAATACGCTATTAAATTAATACAAGTTATATTCAATTTTAACTGAAAGGATACAAAATAAAAATAATCTGAGGGTATTCAAAAAATTTTTAAATGATCCATCATTTGTTGCAAGGATTGGGGAAAACCCAAGCAGATCAAAAAGTATTAGTAGTAATAATTAGTAGTCAGGGATTCATGGAAAGCAATAGGAAAAGGGAGGATTTCAAGGAGGGGAAAGAGAGTTCTGCATGAAATATTTATAAATTCATATTTCATTTAAAATTAACTCTATTATTTCGATTCATTCAATAAAATTATACAAAATAATTTTTATGTTACAGTTTTTAATTGAAATAACGTAAAAAAAATATAAATAGTAAAAATTGTTGTCAATCACCAATTAATGATAACTATCAAACTTGTCTTATTTAATCGCTATGAATTGTTAATTTTTTGATGGAATTCCCAAACAAATAGATAAACATAGAGGAGGTAATGAACCCACAATGTAGATAGGGTACATCCCTTTTGCCAAGCATTATCGACTAGAGCTTTCTTAATTGTAGTTGATTTTGTTATTATTATTTTTTATTAGTATTTGCATTTCATTTGATTTCAAAGTATTTCGTATTTGTTTACGGTCTCGAGTTCTATTTTCGCTTCGCGTCAACTCAACTTATGTAAAAGTTACAAGCTGTGTTACACGTTTTGCATTCAAATGTTGCTGTTGCTGTTGATAAATCAGAGACAAAGCGGGTTTTGAATTTCCTATTAGCTTTAAGACGACAGGGCGACAAGGTGACGCCGAAGCTTTTGGACCGTGTTTTGTTTTGATGTTGTTTATACTATAAGTTAATTTACACACTCGTGTGTGTGTGTAGATATGTATGTATGTATGTATAAACATACATACACAAATGTACATTCTCGTTTGTAGAGGAATTCGATTTAATTATATGCACACTTTTGCTAGTAATATCATCTAATTTAATTGAATTTACATATGACTTTTAGGGCTACATACACTCATATATATGACAAACAGAAGATTTGCATCGACAGACTGTCTGCAGTTGTAATTCAATGTAATTCCCGAAGATTCGACTACAACAACAAATCGACTTGCGACGTTACACATACGCCCTGTTATGTGTTTGGTTGATTTTGATAGTTTGAGCAATAGAAGGCAGTGTTATGCCAATGCAAGACCTATAACAACAGACACTGTTATAACCAAATATCACATTATTTAGTTAAATATATATGTCCCCTCCAGTTATGCACATACTTTCAGTAGTTATATAGAAAAGAACGAAGTCTATTGACGCATTTCCCTTTTTGTAACGGAAATTTCACATGTACACAAACGTGGTGGATAACTGCTTTTGGCAGACAGTGTGCGTCTGCAAATGACAACAGGAGAGACGGAAAATAAAAATAAATGCAAATAACAACAAAAAAAAGAGCTATATTTGGTACGCCGAAGGCCTGATACACTTGCTGAGCTCTGTATTCAATTATTGACTGATCAGCACTATCACAATTCAATGATAATGAAATTAATCCGATTTTAAGCCAAATTTGTTTAAAATTTAGAAGTAAATACTAAGTAGGTAATACCTACCAGACTCTGGATATGTCTTCGAGTCTGCAAATTAGTCCCGTTCTGTAATTTTGGATGGTGTTATGTTTGTTTGGGGGAGGGGGGCAAGGGCGGGATATATATTTTTTTTTTTCAGATTTGTTGGAATAGCTGAAAAAACATTTATTATTTTGTATACCAAAGATTAATATTGTTACGAATATTCTTATGAGTCATACATGATAAAGTTATTCGATTTGCCTGTAAAACACAGACAAATTTATTTATTTAATTATTTATTTATTCTCAAGCTAAATGCAGACGATTAAAATTTCATAGGAATTCGATTTTAAAATTGTAAGTAACAAAATAAATTAATGTCTTTAATGAAAAAAAAAAGATTGACCCAATATTAGTTCTTAAGATTGGGATGCTGATCAAGAATACTTATTTACTTTATTTATTTATTTAATTTTTTGATTTCTTAAGTTAATGTCAACTAAGAATACTTGACCAAAATTAAAGCAAAAATTAAAGTTAAATTAACATACACCCACTCGCACATGTCTGCGTACACCCTTTTGTTTACTTTGACAGCTATGTAAGTCAAGTTTTCCCAGTAAAAAAATATATTTGGAAAGGTCGTTTAAATTCCGTTTGAATTATGCAAAACTTTCCCCAACCTATTAAGTACCCATTGAAAATTTTTAATTTTTGTAAAAGTCTACTTTTCAATTTTTTTCCTCGATTTTTTACAATTGAAACAATTCTAAGAGTGACTGGAAAAAATATTTTTGCTAGTATTTTTTATAATTTTTTGAAAATCCTAAAAATTACTATTTTAACCCCTTTTTTCTACTTTTCACACAAAAAGTGGCTTTTTTGCACTTTTCAAATTTAAATTTTAAAAAATACTAGGAAAAATATTTTTGTTTCAAGAATTTCAAAAAAAGGAAAAAAGTTGAAAAAGTAGACTTTTATAATAATTCAAAATTTTCAATCTGTACTTAATGGGTTAAGGAAAGTTTTGCATCATTCAAACGGAATTTAAACGACCTTTCCAAATATATTTTTTTACTGTAAAAACTTGACTTACAAGTAAAAAAAGGATGTACGCAGATATATGCGAGTGGGTGTACATGAAAAATTAAAGTTAAATTTATGAATTAAAAATGCTTAAATTTAAATTTCAACTAAAAGGCTAAAAAAGTTAAATGAAACATAAAGAATCTGGAGGTATTAAGACAATTATTAAATGAAATATATATATTTAAGCTTTAGGGTATCTGTTACACACTGTTCGCCGTTAATGGACTATATTGACCCTTTCTGCCTTCTTTAAGTACAGGGTCTAAAATGAAAAATGTCATAAAGTGTCTCATACAATGAACGTGGTGTGGTGTATTACAAAAGTACACAAGTGTATGTACGAGTACACGAAACACGCTCACCTTCTAAGCTGACCGAGCGTTGTGTCTGTCCAAAGACCAAGTTGAAAATAATCGACGAAGGCACAAATATGCATATATAGTACGACTAACATATAGTACATATTATCACATATACACACATGCATATGCATATAACAAATATACACGAACAGTGAGTCCGTCCGCAAGTCCGCTAATGTGCAACACGTGTGCGAACAGTCAGCTGGCTAATTGTGTAAAACTAAACGAGCAACATTCAGGTAGATATATATACACATATGAATGTGATACATATATCGGCGTGCAATTATTTCGCACACATTTAAATATGTACATACGAACACAGGGAGACATATTGCATTATTTGAGCACTAATTGCATTTGCCATTCGAGTGTTAAAATTGCAATTCGCGACAAATTAATTAGCAAGTTCGAATGTAATGTGCAAATTGACACGTTTTTACGGGTGGTCGTAAAAACAAATATAGAAAATTGATTGATTGTGCCAAGTGGCAGACACGAGCAGCAACAAAAGCAAGCTTATATAATTTTTAAAACACATTAAGTATATTTTTTTACATAACTTGGTTTATAAAACGCATTGGCAATCATTAAAGACTTGACCAACTTCATTTAATGTATTTTTCGAAATTTAAAATTTAGCGCCATGTGTGTGTCTGCGAGTCGCTGTGAATGACAACAGCATATGCAACACTGGCGCGTTGCCGGATCGCACAAATGCCTTCAAGTTGGCAGCCGTTAATTGCTCGCTTTCCAACACTTAGCACCATGCATTTTAGATTTTTAATAATTTTAAAATTAATTCAATAATAATATTTGAAGAGCAATTCACAAAACCAAGAAAACTATAAATTTTCTAAAATCATTAAGTTCATTTTAAAATTAGTTTGGGGCACGTCAGTTTTTGCGTGCTGAAGAAATTAAAGAAATTCTTAAGAGCAAAATTATAAAATCGCAAAAAAAAAACCCCAAAACATTTCGTCTCGATGGTAGAGTTTCAAAAATTTGAAAATTTGTTTGGTTTTTAAATGAAGTAGTAATTAATTGTTAAGTAAACGCGCAAAGTTTTTGCTGATAATTAATTGTATTGTAATATAACATTGCATGTCGATTGTTTATGGTCCAAAGCGCTTAACATCTGTTGATTTTGCTAATTTTAAGATTTGGAAATAATTTTAAAATATTCAACAGAAAAAACGTTTAGCGTTGTTCGTTGCATGAAGCAATAACATAAGGACGTCTCTTCGGCAAAAAGCAGTCCCTTGACTATGCTGATAATCAGTGCGAGGGAAAGGGATAGAGAGCACAGCACTGCACGTGAAGGGACTAAAAACCGAACGATTCAGCAGCCGACAAGACCTCCTTATGTTATTGCTTCATGGTATTTTGTGTGTGAGCGAGATAGCGGCGCTGCTCATGAGCGCACGTGTGTGTGCTGTTTGTTTTGTTTTGCATCAACGGTAGAAGAGAACAAAGATAAAACGTCCAACTGCGAAATGAACGATTTAGTTCATGATTAACTGAACAAGCTCATTCGTTCACCTTATTGACCCGTTCATTTGAACTTTTTCAGAATGCCGAGTCAGCTGCTCGCATTTTGGTGATGACTTTTTCCTCAAAATTAATAAATACAACTTAACTAATTACTGATTGTGCAATATTTTTAAGCAATATATTCGTGAAATCCGTGCAATAATTATATATGTAGTTATCAAGAACAGTCGCATCAACAATTGTGCAACATTCCGCAATTTGGCTTTTTGGCCAATAAAAAATGCCATCACTTTGTTTGTTGTTGTCCCCCGTTTGTTGCCAAGGAAACGAAAAACGCAAACACAACAAGTTACGTCGCAGCTCGGTCGATCTTACGGTTGTATGTGTGTGTGTGTGTGTGTAGGCGTATGTGTGTGTGATTGTGTGTGCCATACTTCCTTCCGGTCTATTTTTTATACCAAATAAAAAGGTATTGCACAAAAAGTTACAATTGTTGTTGAAATCAACTAAAAAATTTAAACAAAATGCTCAAAAAAGTGCAATTAATTGTTTTTGAAAATATATATTATATTAACTAAAAAGAACGCTGGATATAACTGATACTACGCATTTGATATGGTAAGTGCTAGAAAAATCTATTGGGCCCCAATTAAATTGACCTACGCTCCCCTTCTACTCCACCCCCATCCCCTACCCATCCCCTTCAGGTGCCAGAAATATATCTTGAAAATATAAAACAAAAACTTTCAAAGATCAAAAGCTGACAACTTTTCTCATTTGGCCAGCATTACGATTAAAAAGTAGATTTGTAAAATTTTGCGGCACATTAAATGAGTTTTCTTCATTGAACGGGAAAATGAGAAAATTACAGGAGAGTTTTCCCAACTCAACTTCCATTTTGACAGACTCAACATTTAGAGGCAATTAAGACGAGTCCTTGCCGCAGTCACACAAACCAACCAGCCAAACCAAGCAACCCCCTTGGCCAGGTTAACAACGTGTGCAGGGCATATGGCACACAGCCACAGCCAACCGCGTTGTTCCTTCCTTCGGATCCACGTGTTTGGCCATCGCCATGGCCGGTTGAACATTACAACGTCGCGACCGACGTTCGCCGTGGTCCCGAGCCAGGTGTAAAGCAACCATCTCGGTGCGTGTTTCCGCATTGCTGCCTCGTCCCGCGTTTCGCTTGACTGCCTCTCGGCCAAAGGAGCAGCAGCAGTAAGAGGGGGGAAACAGAGGGCGGGGGTCGGAGCAGCACATGCCAGGCGAACGCTCGCCGAGCATTTGATGATTGACGTCCGTTGTAATGACTGTCAACGTCAATATGCGCATCATCATCATCATCATTCTGCATCATCATCAAATTCATCGCCTTCATAGGTTTATTGTGTATTTACCTGGTAATTATTACAAAATCGCCATTATTCTAGAAATTCAATAATAGCCATAATAATGAGGATATGGTAAAAAGTGCAAGGAAATTTAGCATCCACAGTTAATTTTAATTATTTATTGTCAAACTAAGAGCAGCCGACACAACACATTTCAATTAAACGTAAATAACTTGAATTTTAAATTCCAAAATAAGTTTAAATGGGGAAAAAAATGACATATAAATGTAAATCCAAATTTTACGCACGCAAAGATTTTCTCGTAACAACAACTTAATATTCAACTAATATTTATCTGCTTTTAAAATATCTCTTGGCTGCCTGTAGTTAGTTTATAAAAAACTAAAATTATTTTTCATTGATAATAATTTGTTTAAAATGTATTGCTACGTTTGTTTATTGTAATAATTTTTACTACTGTTTAATTAGTAAATGCAATTAAATATTTCATTCATATTCATATTTTTACATTCATAGCATACTTTTTAGAAACAAATCCAAAAATAAGTTAATTGTAATAATGCCGCTGTCGGGGATTAAGAAAAACCTGATTTATTAGTCTGAGAAGCATCTTGATACATTTTATTCAAATAAAATTATAAAATATTTACTGAATTTTGTATCTGTTGAAATGTAAACCTACATTTGTTAACTTATGACTTAATTTAACCTACATATATACTTAGTTTGATTTAGAGTTTATTTTAAGAAGAATATATATGCAGAGTTAATTAAACAATGAGTTAAACACATGTAATAAATAAAGAAAATATTTAAAAAAAAAAGACTTAAGATTCAGAAGTACTGTCATTGTATAGAGAATGTATTAAAATATATAATTCATTTGCCTTTCTTTTCAAGCATTACTTCAGAGATATATTTACGCATTTGCGACATAAGAAAAGTATATCAGGATTCGGTCTATATTTATTTTATTTATTATATTGTTTTTTAGGTAATTTTGGGTATATTTGTGGCAGCTGGTAAAAAAAAAGTACCCAAGTAAAGAAAATATTAAGGATTCAGGAGTATTGTCGTTGTCTACAGCAGAATATATACAAAAACAGAGATATATTTTAACATTTGAGTCATTATGCAAAGTATATCCGGTGTCAGTCAGTATTTATTTTATTCAGTTTACTGTTCAATATTCAAGCTTAATATATCCCACTTTTTCTAAATACATAAACACACATTTAAATTTATTGAAGTTTGTTTCATGTTGAAACACAGACCAAATGAAACTGAGTCAAACGAATTTTGGGCACTTGGTTAAAGTGTCACGCTGGCTGAGCCTCAAAATGGCCATTTCTATGCCAACACAGCTGCCGCTAAGAAATGCATTTCCAAGAGGGGGTAAACAGGACTCAATGCCCGATGACCGAAGGAGAACTTGGTCGTTAGTCCATTGCGTACCGTATTTTGGATCGGTTCTTACTGCATTTCCATCTCGTTCCTGCAGAGGTGTAGAGGAGTGTTTGAGCCAGAGACACCACCATTCACCATTCAAATAACAAGCATATTGACCAACTCTATTACCAATTAACTACCCCCTACGGCCACCTGTCCTGTTCTGTCCCGAGAATAATATGTTAGCAGCGTGAATATATTTCGTATATAGTATTTCGTGTTGTAGTTGCACTTTTACGGTCGTGGCAAGCGCAGCAAACGGTTGTGGCAGCGAGTAACGAACATTTAAAGATCCCGCGCAACGTTTTCAATTGAATTGCAATTGCATGGTAACAACAACAACAACAACAAACCCTCCACAAACTAACAAAAATCACAAAAAAAACAAAACGAAAACGGCAACAAAAAATGCCAAACTTATTTGATCAATAATTTGCCTTTGCGCGTCCTTAGTGATGCTTTGTCAGTGTATTGGTGTCTGTATACATATGTGTGTGTTTCTAAATATGTGTGTGTGTGTGGCGTTGCATTTTCACGCGTCAAATTTATGAACTTGTCCGCGTCGCTTTAATATTTGATTTGTGCACTAATATCCAAGAACTTGGAACTTCCGGTTGTTTAACGCATTCACCCTCTTTGGTTTTGTAAAACAGCCCCAACTCCGAGTCATTAAACGACGTGCACTCGTCGCTGACTTCGTTTATTGTTTATAAACAACAACTTGGACTAGAAGTTCGACTGCATGACGTATGCCGGGTCGTCGTCGCTATCGCCGGCATCCATTTCCCTATCGACTCGCTCTCACTCCCAGTTTGATTTCCACTCCTCTTCCCACTTCCATTCCCAGTTGCTGTCTCCTGTCTGGATACCCTTTTGGCTAGACTTGGCACTGCCAGCGGCGTTACAACAAATATTATTTACATTGAACCGGTTGCCCAGTGAACAGTTGCGGAAATAGTCCACAGGGAAAACGCAAAGATGCGTTCAAGAGTGTGAAAATGAGTGAGAAACTGAGAAATCATAAATGCAGTGTGACAATAATTCAATTTCAATTGATACGCAGTACTGTAAAATACTAATTTAATACACAAAAGAAGAAGATACTTTGCAGAATTAATTGCTTTAAGTTTCGTATTGTTAATTTGATTAAATATCCTCTCTTGGATTCAATACAAGTTACAAGTGCTAGTCTAATCAAAAATTAATTAGTCCAAGATAATCGCACCCCCACAAACCTCAGTGTTGCAAGATATTGACAGCAGATTAAGAAAAATTGCTAGAATTGGCCTAACATAAATTAAATATGCTGTAAAAAATGATTAACCTAAAAGTACCAAAAAACACATAAAACTATAGATGATTCTTTGCTTCAATGTTTCTTAGAAAATTTTGTATTATTCGCACTTTTTCCATTATGAAAGTATTTTACAAATTCAAATCACAAATAAAAATTCAAAATTAAACATAAGAAAATTAAAATCAAAATTAAAAAATTATAAATAAAATACAAAACTAGTAACAAAATTTATTAGTCGGAAAAAGACAAAACAGCTCAAAATTTTTCGTTTTAAATTATTTTTAACTTGCATTTTAAACTTTTTATTAATGTGTGAAAACTCGAAATTAACCCTTATAAATGAAACGGTTTCGGTCAAATGAAAATTTTTTTTTTCGGTTGCGGTTTCAGTTAGGTTTTCAAATTTCACTCGGTTTTTACCGGTTAAAGGTTAGAGTTTCGGTTAGGGTTTTAATTTAATTAATGGTTTAAAAGAAATCAATAAATTTTATAACAACAACAACAAAATAAAACATATTTGTAAAATTATGAAGACAATTAAATTTTATTTAAGAATAATAATTTTTCATGCGCAATTTCATCATTCGATCAAGGGAGTTAATATTTAAAACGAAAGTAATGATATATGCATTTTAAGCTATATCATGCTAAATGTAATTTTAAATATGCAAGATTTACTTATATCCCAAGACCTGCATAATCTGGCAATAAAAAAGCTAAGCGGCCAACACTGACACACAACGTAAATACAAAATATCAACGTATGCAGAGAAGCGCTAACTAGCGCCCAAAAGATGCCACAGTAAATGAGAGCGCGGAAGTCAAGATGGCGTCGTATATTAATACAAAAACAAGATCTAACGGAAATTTTTTCTTTCTGAGCTTGCTGCTGTTTTTCTTCCTGTTGTTGTTGTTGTTGGACCTGTAAAGAACAAAGTGCGGAATAAATCAAAGTATGAAGAAAATACCTGTGAAATGTTTAATTTCATAGCAACGCCCCAATAGAAGGAAGCAGTCAACCCTCCAGCAGGTGGGCAGGCAACAACGACATCAAGTGGGAACAACAACAACAACAACAACAATGAGAAGAAGAAAGCAGAAGAAGTAGAAGAAGAAAAGGCCATTGAACACATAGAGTACTATTTGTAGAACTTTTTATGCGTCGCATTTGTATGTTCAGCAATTGATTGTTGACTCCGAAATTGAATTATTAAATTTTTAATAATCAAAACTTTTTCTGTTTCATTACAGCTACTAGAAACTTAAGCAAGTGAACTAAATTTAAGCACCGCAATTGCCTTAAATATAGAAAGTCCCAAGGAGAGAGAGAGAGAGAGAGAAGAGAGAGAAAGGAAAAATCAACGAATTTCGCATGGAAAATGCAAATACATCGAGAGCCTTTAAACCGCAACTAACCGAATCGTAGATACCTACATAATAAATACATCACAATTAAAGCCTAGAGATTGTAGAGAGTTAAGCAAATGAAATGAGCACACGTCTGGCAACCCAGCGTCAGTTCATCATCTCGACGAGCGCCGTCGTTGACGCTGCTTCGGTGGATGCCAGCCAAATTGAATCCAAGGATGTGGCAAAAACAACTGGAGGAGAATTGCTGACCGTTGTGGAGCAGAGAACTCCATCGCCGCCAACAAGTCATGCTGAAGAGTTTGAGTTCTGCACGGAGGATGGTGTCGTTGTGGCTGCCACTCTGGAGGATGTTATGACACAGGTTGTTTTCTTAATAATTACATGTCTGCATTTCGAGGATGTCTTGGCTAATGTTGCTGTTGTTATTGCAGAACTGTCAGATCTTGCAGAAGAAGCTAAGCGATGGCATTGACGATGACACCACAACAACCGCCGACCAACTTGAGGTGATTCGCGTGGTGCTGCCCATGGATACCAGCGACTCCAGCCAGGACGCCCATCTGCACGCCCATGTTCATGCTGTGAACAGTGTGAGCAGCTCGGATGCCGGCGCCACAGTCACAACCAATAGCACAGCAACCATTCACACCTTGCCCGGCCTTAGTGCAATCAAAAGTGACGTCGATCTGGCGCAACAAGTGGCAAACGGACAACTGACTGTGGTGCAGGCCACCGAGGATGACGAGGGCACACCTTTCATCACGGTGACAGGTGAGTCACACTAATACATAAATAAATATATTTAACGTTGTGTTGAAATCTCATTAAAACTGGCTTCACACGAGCACTTTTTCACCGACACTTTTCGTCAAAAAGCTGACCATGTCGTGTAACCACGCAAAATTTCAAAGCTTCAGTGAAAAACTGACGCTCACCGATGGAAATAGAACACAATCTATTCCATCGGTGAGCGATGGTGAGCGATGGTGAGCGACGCGGACAGCTTTTTGATGAAAAGTGTCTGTGAAAAAGTGCTCGTGTGAAGCCAGCTTAAGGGAATATTTAACATTTCATCAGATTTGTTACAAACAAACTTAACACATTTAAATATGAACTCTAAGATAGCTTTATAATTTGACATGTAAGCCTTAACGAATAAATATAAAAAAAATATATTAGCTAAAATTCCAAACGTATTCTATTAAGTCTACAAGGCTGTAACCCATCGTGCTTCTTTCGTAATAAATTCCAAATACATAATATAACATTTTAAATACTATAAGCCAGATGCTGAAAAAAATAATTTTATTGAGACTAAAAATCTTTTAAAAACAGACAATTACATTTTTAGAATATTTTAATAACAATCAGAGTCTATAAAAGACTTGATTACAATGTATAAAATTCCAAACATTAAAGTCAAGTGACTAGTATGTTATGTATTTGTTAGATATTCCAAAATTTCTTTTTTGTGCCACTTCTTAGATTGAAATCCCAAATATAAACGTTCTTATTTTAAAGTTTTTATACAATTTTTTCCTAGTGAAACCTCACATTGAGCTACTTTTGTTTTTTGGGACTTTGTTAAAACCTATTTTATTGTCAACTAAATAATTGATGATCCTCTTTTTGGGTCAAACGGGTCATTTTACCAGATTTATTGTTCAATATCTTTTGCATACCTCCTGATAAAGCATACATTAATATTATTAATGTAAAATATTAAATTAAACGCCGTATAAAACAGTTAAATAATTTATAAACTGCGTGAGATAAAAATTGTAAAAAAGTTATATGCTCGTAGGAATAATTACATATTGCAAACTTTATGCCAATTAAATATGTTCAGAAAGAACTGTGACAGAGCTTTAATTGGCAAACGGTTTGCTGCTAATTAGAGTGAAAATAAAATATAAAAAATAAGCGTAAAACGCGCATTTTTGTTTCGGCTTTAGTGCTTGGCGCGGCAAAAAACGCGCCGCAATCGCTGACGGTTTTATTGCTTGCACTTGCACAGAGCTCGGACAATCAAAGTGGAAACCAGCAAATAAACAACAAACAGCAATCGGCAAAAGTCGCGCCTTTTGTAAACAAACATAATCACAGGATCAGCATGTCGTCGCTGAGTGCGGATAAAAAAAAAGGGGCAGGGACAGGAGCAGGAGCTGTTACAGGGGGAGGGGCATGAACCGACCATGTACATATATTTTAAACGCTTGCTTGATATCACAATTAAAGCGACTTAATTTGAAAACTGAAACGAGCTGAGATGAGCTGGTAACAAAACCCAACGACAGATAGACAGTCACCCCGTTGCGGATGATAGTCCTACCTGTAAAGAAGCCTCAGCATCATCATCAACATCGACATGGACAGGACACGGCACGGCACCAGTTACGACACGTGCAGGATAAAATGTAACAAACAAAAAAAAGAAGAGTGTAGCAAAGTGCAGCTGTGTATTTGCGAGGGGAGAGAGAATTGAGAGTGATACCCTACACACGACACACACACATAATTATTATATTCCACTTCAGCGCTGCACAATGGATTAATCGAGATTACACTTGGTGAGCACTATCTATAGGGCAGGATCACACACTGCCGCTGTCGCTCTAGACACACAAAAGGTAGAAATAAATAGATGGAAATAAAGGTGGTCGAAAACTTGAAATGTTTGGCCATGATACTTGATTTTATTAGCACAAATTACCACCACCAGCCAATGCCAACAACGCCAACAACGCCAACAACAACAACAACTACAACAATAAACACGGCAAATAATCACAACAAATTGAAGTGAGTTTGGGAATTATCATCGCTGAGCAGGAGAGAACAAAACAGGAACGTAGACCACCCTTCACTCAGCGACTCATTAATAACCGCCCGCTGTGTATTAATACGGTGTTAAGGCCCGTAAATAGGGTATTACGACTTTATTGTGAAGCTATAAATCATTGCTCAGATTGATGTGACCAAATCTAGATCAGTTTGTAAATGATCATACAGCTCTAAATTGATTTCATAATCAGAAACATCTTTATCTGTATGTAAATGATCATATTGATTCAAGATTAAGATTACTTAAGAATCGTATATAAAGTTAACCAGACAAAAAACACAATTCCAATTTTGTACTGTAAAGTAATCTATAACAAAAGATTACAAGTAAAGAAATTTTTAAAAAAATTTATATAATGTTTGATAAAAAAAATTGTGTTTTTTTCTATGTTATTTAATGGTACTAGTAAGTGAGTTTTAGCTGAATTGAGGTCTAGTAATTTCGAAATGGCTGTATATCAACAAACAACAATACACAAAAAACTTGCATAATTCAAGGAGCAAGGATCAAAGCCAAAATTCCATCTTTGAGACGCTAGAACCAGTTGTGAATTCTAATTCACAAAAGTGAAAAAATAGCTGTAAAACTGATCTAGCCCTCTGTGTGTTGTTGTTGTGTTGAAACGTCATTATTTTTATAATATTACGATCCTAATATAATAAGATATTTTTTTATTATTTGGAAATATTTGTAAGTTTCATTAAATACGCAAAAGAGTATTCCAAGTTCGTTTCTAAAAATGTTCACTTCAGTTCAACGATACGTCAAGCATATTTGACAACCTTTGGTGAACTCACACCCGACTATACCCTCCTACTACAATACCCACTGCTTTAACGTACAGCGAACACTATTCTATTTGCCTCCCCCGTCTGGCGAAGTCCGACTAAATGGAAGGTATTTCAATTGATACGGTTTAGTGGGGTGCTCAAAGAACCAAGGAAGCGGAAAAGCTTAAAAATTTAATAAAAGTAACAACTAATAAAAATGTTGAAACGATACAGATACCAGCTGACTACAGAGGAGCTTAACTAAGACGACCAAGTGGTTGGGGCCCAACAAACATAGTCAGGGAAAATCAGCATATGCTGGGCTTCTTTTAATTGGGTAAATAGCCAAAATTCGAGATTGCAATCACTTGAGGGTCAAGTCGCAATTCATATTTGGAAGCGTTTGCTATCTGTGAGGACAAATCAAAGGCAACATTTGAAGCTGTATAAAAAGCGTTCTAAAATCAATGAACTACGTCCCTTTTTGGTTTTGGCAAGGTGCAGTCTGTTTACAAAAGGTTAATTGTTTGTTGTTATCGTTGTTATTATTGTTGTTGTTGTTGTTGATTCGAATGCTGCTGATGCACGGATAAGCTTATGTGTATGGCTAGATTTTTGACAGGGGATGCGACTGTCGAGCACTCCCTGCACTTGTCGGTTATCCTGTCAATTTATATTTATTTGTATTAGAAGGTCTTATGATTTTCATGGTATGCCGACAAAAGAGTTGAATATACCTATTACTGGCTTTACTTTATGCCTCATGAATAGTGGCTTGAGAATAAACACACATGCTTCTGACATTTTAAAATAATTCGCGATAATTATGAATTTATTTTGATTATCGTTTTCAGCTAGATCTCTTCCAACTCTTCAACTTACTATGGAAATTAAAAACGAGTATCAAATATTAAACCTCAAATCTGTTCAGACAACATCCAGAAGGATTTAAGACCGTACAACAGCTAGATTCAGTTGTTAATTCAATAATTTTGTTAAGATGTACAAAGTGTTTAGTGTTCATTAAACTTAAATTAAAAAAATACCGAAACTAGTACTTAAACCCTTTATCATTAGCTTAAAATGATTTGAAGCTAACAACTTCCTTGCAAGAAATGAATCAATCTATTAACATTTTTGTTTGTAAACAAAATTTATACAATTTTTTAATAGTAAATGAGAATGTTTTAATTAATTTGCTTATATTTCCAAATATTTAAGAAAAATTTAAATTTTACAGAAACACTGAAAATTGTTCGAATAGTTAGCTAAGCCTGCAACTTTTATTATTTGCATATTTTCAATATCTGGGTACTTGCTAAGAGTAAGGGGCTGGGTATAATTACTAGAGGATTCTTACCAAATCAGATTTTATTGAACCCATATTTGGCATATTATTTAAAAAAAATGTCTATAAAAAGGCATAGATTTCAAACTCTTACTAAAAAATTAAATTTAGCTTTTTAAACTATGTGAGTTGTAAAATTATGCAATGAGGTACATATAGTTTTGTGTTTTATTTTATAAAGATTAGAGAAATTAGTAATAAAATCATATTAAATAATTATGTACTTTTTTGTATTCTTTATTGATAAGCTTAAAGCATCAAGAAATAATGCAAAAACTATTAAACAAATAAAATAAATCCGAGGTATTAAATCAAACCAAGACAGCATACATCCATACTGTAGTTTACACAAAATATCCAATTATTTTCGGAAAATAATTGTATGAATATCGTATGCTAAATTCTGTATCACAAAGTGTGAAGAGTGGCTTGGAAGAAGGCTTTAACTTTTACCTGTGCCTGCACAGCTTTTATTATACGTATTTGTAAGCAATGCAAACCACAACATGAATACCAAAAGCGATTAGCTCAAAAATGCAAAAAGTTCTCATATGAGTTTTGATGCAAAATTTCCAAGAATTTCAAATAAGCCAGAAGGTTGAAAAGACGAAAGGTAGAGCAATCAAAATTGTAGTTGCAGTGTCCATGAGTGTCCGCAAAGTCAAAGAAATATTTGCAACGGACAATTGGACGCACGTGCACTACTTTCAAAATTAATATAGAAAATATTTGCATGCATTTTAGCAGCAAACAAATAATATGAAAAAATAGCATGCGTGTGGACGCCAACAGGCAAAGTGACAATGAGATGGGCATACATACATATGTACATGTGTGTGTGTGTGGCAGCATCATCAGTCCACCTGCTTGCCCTTACTCTCATCTCTGCGCTATTCCCCTACTCTTCTACTCCCACCTCTCTTATACTTCACACTGTGCCGGAGGAAAACGCGTGCCGACAGCAAACGTTTTTGGTTGGCCAGCGCCAATCCACGCAGCAGCCGCTTAGGGGTTGCTCAGCAGCAAGAGAGAGAGTATGTTTGTGTGTATGCGTGTGTGCGAGTGTGAGTGCGAGTGAGCGAGCGAGCATTATGCCATAGCAACCACCAAGCAGTGAGTCTGCGACAGGGTGGCATCTCTGCGCCCGGATGATTGGCTGCGTTGCCTTGACGCCGACGTTGCCACATGCTCTGCACTCTGCCTGCCTGTTGCTATCTCGCTCTTACACATGCCGCATCCTTCAGGCTACATTCGACACTTGTTCAGATCCCAGAAAATGCGACTTTGAGCCCGGAATTAGCTGGCGCCGCTGGAAAAATAAAACGCTGCCATGTTGCTGTCCCCCTCCCCCACTCACACTCACACTCACACTTAGTCCTTGGTTTTGGGTTGGATTATTTGCTAGGACGACAACGACAACGATGATGCTGTGATGATGTTGATGCTGTTGAGTGGGGGAACTGCTGTCAGGGTTGGTTGTTGGTTTCGGTTTCGGTTTCATGCAGCGTTGTTATGATTTGTGCCTGCCCAAAATCAACCACCCACCCACCCACGGATCCATCCCACCAACGAGCAACACCGCCGCCGCTGTAATTTAATTCGTTGCTGCGCCGCCGTCGTTGCCGCCATCGTCATCATTATTTTTCAGAGGCATATTGCTAGGATAACATTTGATTTTGAGTTCAGTTGTAATTCTACCGTGCTTACGTTCTGGTTGCTCTTGCTCCGTTGCTACGTTGCACAGATACGTTGCTACGTTGGATTTCCGCTATTGGATCGAGTCCACCACCATCAGCCCTCAGTTAAACGAAGCTTTTTGTCGATTTGCACTTTCACTTTTTCACTGTGTGAAACAGTTGCCCAAAGCAACAGCTCGACTTACAAATTCATAGGACCAATCATCTATATCCAGGACGGAGCTTGTTTACGCTTGCGGACATGTGACTTTTCCATCCATCAGCTGATTTGATCAGTCACCTATTTGGCAGCTGCCCACTTGAAACAAAACAAAACGAATGCATTCGCGATTCGGTTTCAACTGCCAGACGCGTCACCAACAGCAACACCATCAGCAGCAGCATCAGCAACATCAGCAGCATCAGCAGCAACAACAACAACAGCAGCAACATCATCATCACCAGCAGCAGCAGCAGCATCCTGAGTTGGATATTGCAACACAGTCGTTGCCATTGTCATTGCCATTATCATTGCCATTGGCATTGCCGCCACCAGCACCACCGACTCCGACCGCCGTCGCCTACACAAACATCTTGGAAAAGTGTCGCTGCAAGCTGCAGTCACAGCAGCAACCGTACCACAACCAACACCAACACCAGCCACAACACCAACACCATCAGCTGCAACATCAGCATCCACAGCAGCAGCAACTAACTCAACACCAGCAGCAACAGTTGCCAGTGGCGGCACCGCTGCCAGCCGCCCAACTGCAATTGCAGCTGCATCATCATCATCATCATCACCACCATCAGACGTTTGTGGCGACCGCCAGTGCCGTTAACTACAGCAGCATTGGCAACTCCGCTGCTGTCTCCGCCTCCTCCTCCTCCTCAGCAGCAGCAGCATCCTCGAGCTCAGCAGCAGCAGCAATGTATCATCATCATCATCATCGACGTCACAACAATTTGTCCTATTGTGGTGGTAAATATTTTGAATTACCAACAATTTCACAACGAGTCGTATCAATGGCTTTTAATTGACGTTCTGTTTACACTCTTCACACCGAGTGTAACTATACATGTGTGTGTCTTATGTGTGTGTGTGTGTGTGTTTTTGAGCTCGGCCAAGCCAACGAAAGTGTCAAGTGTCCTTCTCCTGCATCCGTGTCCACGTTGTAAACTTTCAAGTGAATGTAACGGAACTGCAAATTAGAATCTAACCAAACTTCGAATGCCCTCGACAGTGGAATAACAGAAATCGACAAAAAGACTTTTCGAAATTTGGATTGCAGTGATTCTTTTAAAAATGCTTCAAGTGAAAAGAGAAATGAATGTGCACTATTTTTCAGAATTAAGCAAATTACATTTTTATAAAGAACTTAATCTTTCAAGATCGATGTTAAAGTCGATTACAAGTGAAAATAATCTGTTCAGTTTGTGTAAAAGTAATGTCAGATTAGATACAGGGTTTCGGA
Organism: Drosophila quinaria; assembly: GCA_035047525.1. Classification (NCBI taxonomy): domain Eukaryota; kingdom Metazoa; phylum Arthropoda; class Insecta; order Diptera; family Drosophilidae; genus Drosophila; species Drosophila quinaria. The sequence continues at coordinate 500,966 of JAWNPO010000436.1, forward strand.
CAGTCGGGCTCTCTTAGTTGTGGGTTTTTCTTCCAGTTTTAAATATTTTTAATTGAATTTATTGTCTACTTTGCTTTCAATGTCCCTTTAAAAATATTACATTTTCGAATCAAACTCTCGCATTTGTATTCCGTCATTAAAACTTTCATTTTTTTTTTTGCCTAATTTGTAATTGTAAAATTGTAATTAGTGCAAATTTTTTATCTAAAAAGTGTATCTTTGTATCTTAAGAGTTTTAAGGATGAACTTTGATTGCCACTATATGCAATATACAGCAAGTATTTTTGAACTATTCTTTAAACCAGTACAATTGAAATTATCACACTTGCTTTTTTTCTGTCAGCTCGACCAAAATTTAGGTCCTTCCACTACATATACGTACATATGTTAATATCTGGAAAACGATTGACCTTATTTAGTTTAAAAAAATTTCCAAAAATCGTCAACAGTATTATCTTAAAGCCGTGCCAAAATTGGTTTTAATTTTTAGACACAACTTTGAAGTTTTGAAAAAAAGAAGTCAATTTTTACCAAAAAAAAAAATGTAATTATTTTTTTTTTTAAATTCTTAAAAAAAAAAGCGTAATGAGGAGTAAAGTTATCAATGTATTACTTTTTCTTGATAGAAACAAGTCAAAAATTCGATTGTTTCTTGTAACTTAAAAACGAGAGCTGATCAAAAAAATTGCAGAACATATTTGAAATCCGTGACCTCAAATTATTAAAAAGCTTCTATACATTTTAAATCATCAAACAATAAGTTTACTTTTGTTTTCTTGTGTTATTGACGATATCCTTTTGCTTTAATATGACTAAGAATCAATGAAAAATGTGCTAGATTTTTGGCTTACCAAAAACGTCGACCCGTCGGGCAAAATATTCAGGCAAGGAATGAACACACTTAATTGTGAACGATAGAAAAAAAGTTTATTATAATTATTTCACACAGAAGTGGACTTATAGAAAACAGGCAAAACTTTTCCATGTGAATTTCCAAAATTTCAGAAGGTTGATTTAAAAACTGTTAAATGTATTACAATTAATGCGAGTAAAAAAATTGTAAAATTCTCGGAAATAATTTTTATAAATTCGGAATCAAATTGTAAGCCTTAAAATGAGAATTATCTTCATTGTGCTGTTACTTAAACACAAGCATTGAATTGAAATGTGTCGTTAAGAAATTAAATTTTATTATAAGTGTTGAGTAAAACATTATCTCCTTGAAAGTATTAAAGGTATTTAAGATACGTTAAGCACCATTTATACGTACACCTTATTGTTTTAAGCACAATGTCAATAATATTTATTTTTGTTGGTTTTCAGTTTCCGGTCAGGAGCAAAACTATCAAGTGCAATATGTGGACTCGGAGCTTTACCACAGCAATTCGAGTCAGACGCAAATGTAAGTACATCATCTGTGCATACATATGTGCTTATGATGGGGTTGAGTTGACAGTTAAATATGTCGTATATATGTGTGGATGTACAATGTGTATTTGCAGGACGTATCCATTCTGCCCGGTGGCCGATTACCAGAGCAATGGCCAGACATACTACTCGACAACGGCATCGACGGGCAACTATACAACAACAACGGTGGGCAGCACCGCCAATGCGCATTCGACGACGCTGCCGTATCTGGTGCCCGTGGATGAGAGTCTCCTCTTGAATGGTTCCTCGCAATCGCACAGTCGGGATTCTCCGCACAGTTTGACGGTGAGTGGGAGTGGAAGTGGGTGGAACTGGGTGGTGAGGTCAGTGAGCCGATGACATTGACTAAACATTCTCAATTTCATGGCGTTCGCAGCATGAGGTTGCCTACATCCAGGAGGCGCAGAGTACTCCACAAACGCCCACCTCGACAACGACTACGAATTCGGCCAGCGGCGGCAGCATCGGCAATGGCGCCGATGGGGCGTCGCCCGACAGTGACCAGAGTGGCGCCATGGGCACCAGCAATAAGATTGCCTCGGCAACGGTAAGTGGGGGCGGTTCCTCTCCCTCTCTCGCTCTCTCTCTTTCTCTCTCTCTGTCTCTGCGTGACAGCGTTGCTAACATCTCGCTCGCACATTCACAGATCAAGTGGCTGTCACGCAACTATGAGACGGCCGATGGCGTCAGTTTGCCACGGTCCACGCTGTACAACCATTACATGCAACATTGCAACGAACAGAAGCTGGAGCCGGTGAATGCAGCCAGCTTCGGCAAGCTGATACGCTCGGTGTTCTCCGGCCTGCGAACACGTCGCCTGGGCACGCGCGGCAACTCCAAGTATCATTATTATGGCATCCGGATTAAACCGGGCTCGCTACTGATTCACCAGCATATGGACGATAAATCGATGCAAGGCTATAACACACCGCCATCCACCGCCAATGGCGCCCTGGTCAACGTCTCCAGCAGCAGCAGCAGCGGCAGCGCCAATTTGGCCAACAACCAGATGGCCAACGCAAATGGCAGCAACGGCTTGTCAACGGCATCCAATGCACAACGCACAGCTGGCGCCAAGAAGCACAACTTTAAGCCGGAAACCTATGAGGCTTGCATCCAGGTTGGTCAATTCAACACACTATCCAATCGCATATATTTTAAACTATATTTTTATTTCATCCTTTTAATTTCAGTATATTGGCGACGGTGCTGGTGCAATGCCCGTTTTTCCGGCCATCGAATTGAGCCACAGTTTTCACAGCGAGCTCACCTTGGATGATGTGGACACATTCCGTGCTCTGTACCGCGAACATTGCGAATCCTTTCTGGACGCTGTGCTCAATCTGGAGTTTGGCACTGTTGAGTTTCTGCTGCGCGACTTTTGGCGCACCAGCGACAACAACAATCTGGATGAGTGCGAGGAGGAGAAGTACTTGAGCAAAACGAAGCTGTATCTGTTGTGCCACTGCGCAGAAGTGCAAAAGTTTGTCCGAGAGGTGAGTACTTGCACACAAAAGAAGGGTATTCAAATGGCTTCCAATTATAATTAAAATATTTGTTAGCCAGGCAATTAAAATAATGTAAAGATACTTAAACAAATCAGGTATCAAAATTATATTCAGATTTTTTAAAAATAACTAAGAACAATCTAGTTTAAATAGATCTCTTGATGCTTTCTACAGTTCCTAGTGCTTTAAAATTACAGGACATTTGAGATATAACTGCGTTAATAACATTTAAATGTTAGAATATCTCATAGAACAACAGAGTTTTTGATTCTTCCCATGACAGCTATATGATATAGTAATCCGACTTTGACCAAATCCGGGCAGGATGTAAGAGACAGTCCCAAACATTCAATCAGTGAGTTTGGTTGAAATATCATACTCCACAATTCCCTGGTCTTTGACCCCGAATTTCACCCATTTACAGGTCGAATTTCGCATAACTCCAAGTTTCTAAGTTCATAATGAAATTGTCCCATCTTTTTGGTGTGAAAATTTCATCTTTCTACGCTTAACCGTTTGGCCTACATGTTGATTCTCTGTCAGTCAGATTGGTTGCTGTAATTCTCTCTAAATCTCTTTATTCAATTTTTGAACTACTTAAACCAAATGGCATCTCATTACTTCTTTTTTATTATTGTTTAAAAAGCCAGAAGCAATATTAATAAAAATAATAGCAGAATAAAATAGGTGGCCCTAAAACAAAAAGCGTTTAAATTAATTTTTCAACTTGCATAAATCTAGAATAATGTAAACTTATGCCAAATTTGGCAATTATCTTAAATTGCAATGAATTTGTCAGATATACTGCAAGTTTTAACCACGAACCTTAATTTGATGGCAATCTCAATTTCAGGTGGACTATCAATTCTATCAGAACACGGTGGACGTTATAATACCAGATGTACTCCGCTCGATACCGAATGCTTTGACCCAGGCAATTCGCAACTTTGCCAAGAATCTGGAGCTGTGGCTCTGCGAGAGCATGCTGGGCGTGCCGGAGCAGTTGGCCCAGATCAAGACCAGCGCTGTTTCGGCCTTCTGCCAGACTCTACGTCGATATACATCCCTGAATCACTTGGCACAAGCCGCCCGAGCTGTGCTGCAGAACGGTGCACAGATATCCCAAATGCTCAATGATTTGAATCGAGTCGACTTTCACAATGTCCAGGTGAGTTGGAAAAGCTCCTAACCCCAGGGAATTAAATAACAGACATTAGTTTAACAAACTGATTAGAAGATCTTTTTAATGAGATCCATGCTCAAATTAAAAATGACTGGCAAAATTATTATTATTACTTAATATTCATTTTGTTTTAAATAAAACTATTTTGTAATTTCTTCAATAACAATAATAATAATAATGTAATAATTTTGAATTACAAATTACAAATCCAAAGAGAAGATTCGAGTTATAGAGATATTCGACCTATATAGTTTTTTTCTTAAGTTTATTAATTTTACTGTCATTCATTTAGCTCGAGTTAGAGAGAAATTAATTGATTTTCGTCGACTTTTTTCATTGTATAATTTATTTTAATTATTACTTTTAAATAAAATGTACGTTAGAGTGCATCGATTTGTATGGGCCCGAACAAATGGTAGCCCATTTTCGTAATCTATTTGTAAAATTTCAAAACTATACAATTTTCAACTCAAAAAGCTCGAACCACGAATTTATTCTTGGTGAAAACATCTTAGAATTGAGCGTAGGTTACCAATATACATTATCATTTTCTGTGAATAAAGTCGATGCACTCTAATGTACATATATTGTATGTATGTATATTTATTTTTAAAATAATTGATTTTTGTGAATTAAATAAATGAAAACGATGATTTCATTTGATTCTCTAGGGACTTTTTATTCTATTTTAATATTATAAAAATAATCTAAGTTAATTAAATGCGACCAATCAATTACTTGACACACTGTAGATTATTTATGAGTTAAATAGATTTACTTTCGTTACTTACATTTATTGTATTATTTCCTTTTAGGAGCAAGCCGCATGGGTCAGCCAGTGTGCCCCAGCTGTGGTGCAGCGTCTGGAGAACGATTTCAAGGCGGCCCTGCAGCAACAGAGCTCGTTGGAGCAATGGGCCAGCTGGCTGCAGCTGGTGGTCGAGTCCGCCATGGAGGAGTACACTGGGAAGCCAAGTTATGCACGGGCTGCGCGACAATTTCTGCTCAAATGGAGCTTCTACAGTTCGATGATAATACGAGACTTGACACTGCGATCCGCGTCCAGTTTTGGCAGCTTTCATCTCATCCGTTTGCTGTTCGATGAGTATATGTTCTATCTGGTGGAGCACAAGATTGCCGAGGCGCAGCAGAAAACGGCCATTGCGGTCATTTGTGAGCGCATGGTAAGCACCTAAGCAACTTTAGTACTACTAACGATCGTCTAAACTATCAACCTTTGATCAGAAGAAGGAGATGGACTTTGAGTTCGAGTGCCAGTTTGCCTACATAACCAGCGAGCAACCAGGGGAGCAACATGCAACAACGACTCAACAAACAACGGCCAGCTCCGTTGCAGGTGGTGCAACTGTTGTTGCCGCAACGGTGGCAACTATTGTTGGCAGCAACAACAACAACAACGATGGCAACGATGCCAAGCGTCTGAAGCAAGAATGAGAACTTACCCTTTATAAACTGAAATTATTCTATTAATAATTAATCGATGTGCACCACTTACCCACAAAAACACTCCACAAATTCACAACTTCACCAATCTGTCACCTGTGCATTTAATAAGTCAAAAAATGTTTGTCTTTATGTGTTAGGTTCTTGTCAACTGTAAACAAATAATCGTTTAGATTTAGGCATATATTATAGGAAGAGTAACAGAGAGAGAGAGAGCAAGTGTGTGAGAGAGAGAAGAGAGGCACATATACAAAACAAAATAAAAGATAATTTATAGATATTGCCCCTGCATTAAAGTGAAGAACCGTCCAAGCAGCAAGCTAGTCAAATGCCCCAAATGCAGCGTTGGCCTTGTCTGATCTGAATATGTATTCATGGGATACACCTAAGTTTAAGTACATGTGCATTAGTATTTATATTTGTATCTGTATTTTGTGTATTTGTGAACTTGGCATCTAAACTAAACTATAATAATTGTGTTTAATTTATAAGTGAGGCAACAGTTTTATCTGGTTTCAATGAAAAATTTATAAATGTACAGAATAACACATAAACACATACACACACACCCACACACACACATATAAAAAATGTTGGCAAGCACACACACACACACATATGCACTCTCAATGATTGCAAAACTGTATAGAATTCATAAGAAAATTAAAAAAAAAACAAGCTCATCTAATCAGCTTGCTCAACAATAATAATTGAAAACTATTAACTAAATTAAGTAAACAACAGGCCTTAAATGTGCAAATATCAACACTCAATTTTAAAAACAAAAAATACAAAATACAATTTATTGCAAAAATACATAATTCTAAAGTGAATTTGTACTCGTATGTGACGACTAATTATATGGTAATTCCTGAATCATATACAAACAAAAAAGAAAAAGAAAATAACAAGAACAGATATAATATTTTAACAGAGGCGCTTATTAAAGTATTTTATGCCATTTTAGGTATTTACTCAAAAGCAAACAGAAACTTTTGTAAGTCACTCAAGAAATCTAAACATAAGAATTGCAAAGAACTCTAGTCTTAAATAAAAAAAAAAGCATATGAATGCAATACTAGAAATATCACCAATAGAATATTTTACATTCGGCTCCTTACGAATTTTGTTGTTAAGAGATATGATTGAGAGAAATTTAAAAAGTCGCAGCTTGTCTCAGTTGATACTCAAAATTTAAACTCATGTATATTATTTTTTTACTACTGTCCTCTTAACATTAAATGCGTATGTTTCCCCAATATTGTTGTATGATCTAACTTTAAGAACTGAGTTTCATAATAAGAATTTAAATATCATTAATACGTTTACACGATTTGCTCAGACTACTTATTTCATCGAGGCTCCCAAGGCTTAATTCCTTTAGACTCAAAAGTTTAGAAAAAAATCCGTTGCTCAATTTACAAACACTAAACGGAAAACTTGAGCTTTATTGGTTGTAAAATCAAGAATCAATTGAAATAACAGAAAAAATTCAAATAAACTGAGATTTCAATTAAAATCAGAACTACCTATTTATAAATGTGAAATAAAGATGTCTTTAAACCAATTTAATCATTCGTTTTTCTTTCTTTCGATGTTTAGGATAAACCAAATATCCACATTAATAAAATCCTACTGTAAAATGATTTTGAATTTTTTTTTATTAAAATTTTTTTGGTTTCAATTGTATTGTACATATTGATTTTCTAACAACTCTATACAAAAATTGTTTATTTTGCTTAAAGAAATTTAATATTTAGTAATTCTAATATATAATTTGTTAATTGCTATTTAATTATTGGTAATTGAAAAAAAGATGCATGTTTGTATGAATGCTAGTTTCAATAAATGGTTAATTTTATGATTACTTGTAAAATTAAAACTCAAAATTCAAATGAAAAATAAAGAACATAAAATGAATAGATTTCAAAAATTGAGCAAAGTAATAATTATTATTTACAAAACTTGTGTGTTTTTAGCCTATTTCAATAAACTTAAAAACTGTTTGTACTTTGTATTTAAAATCTGAGGTTCTGTTTACGCTCTTGTAAACTGAGTCCTGAATGTTTTGCGGTATACGTTGATTTTAAGTCTTTTCAGTTTTTTGTTTGTTTTTTTTTTGGAATTTTGATAATTCTTTTGGAATTTTTGCTGGTTTGGTTGTCATTATTGTATTGTATATATTGTTTTGACGTACATATTAAATTTATAGTTAAAATAGTATACATTTTACGTAAAAAATATTTACATACCATATACATATGTAATATATAATAAATATATATATCAAAAATTTTAATTGACTGTACTTTTAATTGATAATTGGAGATTTCGATTATTATATTTTTTTTATTTTGTTTTTATATATTTATTCATATGTATATACCAAGAATATCTTGGTAAAATTCTATCAATTTCTGTCGTATGAATACTGGACCGGCAAGTTTTGGGTGGTTGTTTTCAACATTACCTACACAATTGCTTTTTTTTTTTTTGTTTTATATTTTTAAAGTTCGCTGCAAATGCGTTTTAAATGCAATTCTTATGTACAGTTAACAAGTGTGGAAATATAACCGATGTGTGTATCATATTTCGTTGTCAATATGTTTGTTGTTACACTTAATTAAAATAATTATTTGGTTACTTTTATGTAATTTTATATATAGTCAAAAGGTTGATCATAGTGAAAACAAAAATCGTCAATTGTGAATTACATACAACATAGATTAGTTAGCAATTTTGTTTTCTTTGGAGATCGTCTTAAGGTCAAGATTTTGGAAAACAACAATAAGCACACTAGACATTAAGAGTTTAAACAATTACAAGCACTAAGATGATGATTATCAATTGAGTTTTTGCTCAAGCGTCAAAATTGTTAATCAAACTTTTGAATAGTTTTTCTTATTTTTGAATGCTTGAAAACATAAACCTTTTATTTGAAAATCGAAATTTGTATACGATTGAAATTGAATAACAAACTTATTGTGAATCAACAGAACCAGAAGCCATATATGTACATATAGAATTGAATGTTTGTATATATAACGAAGATATATATTAATTATATGAAAATATAGATACATATATGGAGTGTACAGTGTACAGTACACAGAAATCCACTTTGGATTAAAGTATTAAGCGTAACTGACGGGCGTTCCCTCCTACATGTAAACCTAACACTAAGTGTATATAATAGACTACAGATACATGTATATATATTTGTATAGAGGTATCTATACTGTGATATATATCTATCGCTTATATGATTCGATTAACCAGCGGCATTTTGCGACGATTATACGTGGGCGGCTGCTGTTGCTGCTGTATCACCTGCTGCACATGCTGCATCTGTTGGATCTGTTGCACCTGCTGAACCTTCACCTTCTGGCCGTACTGCTGCTCCAGCTCCCCGGCCGGACCGATGGCATAGTTGATGTCGAGGCGAGCACGTTTGGGCGACTGATAGCCATCGTTGACATTCAGATCGGCCGGATTGAGTTCGATGATGCTGTTGTTGGTGTGGCCATTGGCAATGGCATTGCGCAGCGCCTGCTTGTCATCCTCAATCTCGATGGCATCGTACAGCTCGTCAACCTGGACAGCAGATTAAACACGGTCAGCAAACGATCTCGACAAATGCAATTGCCATTGAAGAACTCACCTCGATGTCAAAGTCAGCATTCTTCTGTGCGAGCAGCAGCTGGTGATTAGTTGGCAGGTGATTGTTGGACTGATTACATGACACAAACTCCTCCTGATCCTCATCCTCGCTATTTGCCCAGCTAAAATTGAGAAAGAGTGACAATTTGTTAGTATATGATGTTACCAATTATACAAGATATATTTCAACCTACTCCACATCATCGTTCTCCTCCTCTTCGACGAGCATTGCATCGATTAGAGTATCATCAAAGTCGTGCTCCTCCAGATCAGAGGACTCCTCGATCTCCGACTGCGAATCTAGCTCCACATCCGAATCGGCCGAGCCATGCTTCATCTCGCCACGTTCCAGGGCTTCCAGATGCTCCGGATAGACCATGGCACCGCGTATTGCGCCCGGATCCTTGCGAGACCATTTCTGCACCTCCTCGTCCATCTTGCAGATCCGTTCTGGGTTCATGGCCCAGCGGCAGCCCTTGCGCTGATTGCTATTCGTTGCCGGTCGCTCGATTTTCTCAAAGCATTTGTTGAGCGACAAATTGTGACGGACACTGTTCTTCCATCCGCTGGGCGCATTCTCAAAGTACGGAAAGTGCTGGCACAGAAAGCTGTAGATCTCCGAGACGGGCAGGGAGCCGGCACGCGAGTTCTTCAGCGCCAGCGCAATGAGGCAGGAGTAGGAGTAGGCGGGCTTGGGGAAGACGCTGCTCATGGCAGCTGCCGGCACCTTCATCTTCTGTTGCAGCGGCTTCACATGGTTGTGGTTGTGGGACAAGGGCGAGCAGGAGGACGAGTTGGAGGCGGGACGACCGTTGGTTGAGCTGGAGCTGGACGATGGTGACCCAAGGCTGCTCTGCATCTGCTGCATCTGGTGATGCGGCGAATGCGCCGCCGAGGCGATGCTCTTGGGGGCACCGCCTCGCTTGGTGGCATGCAACGTGGCCATGTTGTGCAGCGGACTCGCCTCCCGATCCCGCTTCAGCAGGATGTTGCCGTTGGAGGTGAGGGGAGCACCGCTGGGCGACTTGACGGACGTCTGCTGCTTCAGCTTGTTGTAGGTGGCGCTGTTGGCGAAGGTCAGGCCACCAATGCCAGGTCCCAGCTTGATGGTGCTGCTGCCACCATTCGTGGTCAGCAGGCTGTTACTGTTGTTGTTGTTTTTGGCAGTGTTCTTCAGCTCCTGGTCCAGGTTGGACTGCACCTTGCGCAGCTCCGTGCCCAGATCCTTGCGCACAGCGTCCACGGCCGGCGAGTTGCGTCTTTGTGGCTGCAACGTCGAGTTCGTGGCCATGGTCGACGGTGCTGTGGCTCCACCTCCGCCTCCGCTTCCGCCTCCTCCGCCGTTCGTCACAGTTGCGGATGAAATGGGCAGAGCTGAAATCTGTTTGGGAATATGCGCCATCACCTGCTCCCGCCGCATTGACCCGGCACTGACCTTCATCTGTGCCGGCGAGAAGGTCAAGTGCGACTTGTGCTGGTCACACGGCGACGCCGGCGGCACCGCCAGCGACTGTCCAGCGGCAGAGCCCGCTCTGCCCTGCGTCGCCTTCTGTGTCTTCTGCGGCGACCCGGAGCAGTGGCCCAGCAGTGAGTTGGAGCCCGAGCTGGAGTTGATCAGCGGCATCACCGAAATGGGATTAACACAGGCGCCCACGTCCGCATAGTAATCCGCCGTCGACCAGAAGTTGGCGCACGATCCCATCCACTTGGCGGTCGGCGAGGCATGCAACGCACTGGTGGCCAGCAGATTCGCATTCGCATTGTGTGCCGAGGAGGACAACAGACTGTTGGAACTGTTATTGGTGCTGCTGCTGTTGTTGATGGCCGAAATGGCCTCGAGGGCGTGATCCAGCGAGGACATGTCGCTGGAGCTGCCCACCACGTTGGCAATCTCCGCCCGGATGTCCACGTCCAACATGTCCTGCATCGAGTCCGACACGTAAAAGTCCAGCGAAGGTCCTGCGGCATCCTGTCAAGGATCACAAACATACCAAAAGCATTTACAATTAATCCAATTTCAATACGAATTATCAAATATACATAAATACTAAGAATATGGAATATCCAAATTGGAAGGGGGAACATTAAGGAAAAATTGACAAAACTCTATAAATTTGATTTGTAAATTAGAAACAAAGATTGGCAAGACTAAAATGGTCAAATATTTTTTAATTTTAATTTGGCATATATTGTATTTTGCCTATACTACTTCAGTTAATACCAAAATCAACTTTGATGAACGGAATCAGCCAAAAAAATAAACATTTTAGTGTAGAAATTAAAGAGTTTTCATTTCGCTTTCATTCAAAGGTATAGCAAAAATCGTTTAGATCAATTGATCATCTAATTTCTTTATCCCTTTGAGGAAAATAATAATTATGATTGCTACTATCTATAAGGAATTTAAAAACAATTCAGTGTCCAAAAAATTGAAACTATTTATTATTTATTTATTTAATAAGTGTCAACATAGTAAAGTTGTCCAAATGAACTTATAAAATTAAAAAATTAATATCAATTAAATATAAATTAAACTTAAACTGAAAAAAAAAAGTTAAAACAAAAATTAAGAATCTGCGGGTTATCCAAAAAATTATTTGTTGCGAGGATTTAAATGAATTAGTAGTAAAAATTAGTGGTAGTAACTGGTTAATTAACTAATATTAATAAGTTATAGGGATATCTAGAAAGGAAAAGGGAGCATTTCAAGGATGAGAGATCTACTACTATTACTTATTGATCTTATTTAAACAATAATTGTGTGCTTTACTTAATGCATCCTTTTAATTCCAAATACTTTTATTCAGTCTAAAAAATATATTTTGGGTGCTTTCTTTTTAGTCCTTTTTATCATAGTTGCAACATATTATTCAACGGCAACTTGTTGATGTAATGTAATACACACACACACACACTCAAAACCATGTATGTTACATACATACATAATTTTATCCTGCTTATCGCTGTCGTCATCGTTCTTTTAAATACATATAGTAGTATGTAACCAGATACTTTTCCTTTTCTTCTAAGTGAAGCAACACGCTAATGATGTTATTTTTATAATGATGAGGATGATGATGATAATGATAATGGGGCAAAACCAGTTTTTAAGCTGCAAGGCAACAGGGAATGAAAGGCGGACACAGGCTGAATGCATATAGCACAGACACAGATACAGATACACACACGCACACAAACATACACGTACGTAATGTTTATACATGTGTACAGCTACGCTCAAAATTATAGTAACACTTGCGACTAAATCAATAACGACTGAATGACTTTAAATTAATGTGCTTTCTAGTCAATTAAGCACAAAGTATTTTATTAGTTACAGTCGAGCTTCCCTAACTCGAATCACCATTATCCAAAGAAAAGGTTTGAGTTACGGAGATATTCGACTTATAGAGTTATTTTCATAATTTTATTTTACATGTTTAATTTTACTTACTTTTAGTGCAACTGTACTTAGTATTGTTTTATTAGTTATTAACTAAGTTATTAACTTCTTACATTTTACATTGGAACTATTTTAATTTTAACAAAATTAGTACACATTTATGATAATATAATTAGGATTTATTAGTAAGCGAATTTCTTTAATTAATAAATAGACCTTATTACTTTATTAGTTACAATCATTAATAGTATTCAAAAAAATTCAAATTGAACTACAACCAATGAATAGTAGTTATATAGTTAAATAAATTAAATATCCATTTTATTAAAACTATTCAATTACTTGACTTTGTATTTACTTTTGATAAATACACAATTATCAATATAATTTAAATATAAATATAGAATATAGCATGTATCTCGTCAAGATGAGGCGCCAAGTGATGTTCAACAAAAGATACTTTAACTACACACACATGCGATTACATTTTATGTCCACACACACACACACACACTTATTAACTTTGTCTGGACATGGGACACGAATATGTGCATATTGTATTTTACATTGGTATTGGGAATCTGGGGAACAATAAGAAGGCCACCATCTTAAACCGGATATCAGCAAAATTGAAAGTTTTATGCAATAACAGGCCACAGGCTAAAGGCGGCATGTCAGAAGTAAATAAATGTATATCATATACACATACAAACAACGAAATTCCTGTTGAGCTGACTCACATGTTAATTTAACATCAACTATATATTTCAACTATGTAATGAACCCTTTGTATATGTATATCTGTAATGTATGTATACAAAGCTGAATAAACATAATTCGCATAATTGCAACATGCTGCGCGCTAAAAACAACCACCCATCCAAATGTTGCTGAGCTACAAAAGGTTTCAGCAACATGTACTTGGAACTGAGAGCGAGCGCAAGACTCTGACTCCAGTGCCGGTTAACAGCGAATTTACGATAAACAAAAAAGGGGAAAAATATACAAACATACATATAAAGTCACACACAGAAATAAGAATGTCTGCTTGTATGTAGGCATGTCCATTAAAAAGCGAAAAGGAATTAAAGCCGTACATAAACAACGAGCAGGCAGCAACAGCAAAGGCACGAACAGGGAAGCAATACAAATACAGCAAAGTTGCGAGAGTTTGTGTGTATGTATTCATAGCAGCGAACTGTGAACAGTGAGCAGTGGAGTCGACGTCTGTTTCATGTTAAAACGGCTGAGCAGAGAAACCATACAGAAAAAAAAACTCTGCTGCTCTTTGTGGTGGAAACATAGAACATCGACACTGAGCGACAACAGTGTTCTCTGTTGAGCGCTCAACCAGTACAGTTGGCAACAAAACATTCTGCAAATTGAAACATCAACAGAGGCAGAGCAGAGCAGAGCAGAAACTGAAACTGAGCGCTGCTCGCTGTCTGGACTGAGTACTTTTTTTGATGTTGCGGAAACTTGAATTCTGCTACGAAAAAGAGTAGTAGGCGCCTGTTTAGCAGTAGGCCTACAGGCCGCACATGTTGAAACAGTCTTACTACCATTTGTACGAACATACTCCCTTTTTATATGTTACGTTTTGGCATTTTGTGATTTGGGTATTAGGCGCAAAACTCTGAATGTTGTGCGCACAGCCACTAAAAAAAAAAGAAATAATAAAAAGAAAAAGGCGCGTTAGCGCCTGTTACTCGACAGTGGCAAGGGGAGTTTCGTTGGTATGGTGTACAATGTTAATGTTAGCGTGTCCTTGGACACATTCCAACTCATTGACCCGCCCCTGGGTCATGTCTGTGCTTGTCTGCTTGCTGGAAAATCGATAGACGGAGGCATACACAAAGTCAAATACCAGCCGCATAAATGATGATAAGTTACATAATTTAGCAGGATATCATAAATATTTGCAGGCCGTTCCCTGGGATTCTCCTTTTATCAGACACCCAAAATGTTGTTGGATCCACTTTCACCCCACACACACACACACACACCTTGTGTCTGGTGCATGTCTCTGAACCAGACAGATCTGTTAGATATGTACAGATGTATTTCTGTCCAGCTTAAAGTCCCTTCTTGCTGCATTCCGTCGAGTTTAAATTGTATTCCATTCAGTTTCTTTATTCCTGGACTGGATTTGCTGCCGCTTGCAACATCCATTGAGATTGGGGCACACACCGCAGCAGGTGTTGCACGTTGCATGTTGCTTAGGCAGCTGCCTGTTCTTCTTCGACAGACTCTTGATTGTTTATCTGGTAATGGATGAAAACAATCAATGTACAATCAAATGTACATATGAATTACATATATATGCATGTACATACATTTATTCTTAGATTCTTCAACATTATTTAAAATTTATTTATTACATGACTGCCAATACTGAATAAAAAACGATTTTTGAGTAGATGAAATAAATTATAAATACAGTCAGACTTCCATAACTCGAATTTCCTCTAACTATAGTATTTCGCTAGTATTTTTTTTTATAATTTTTTGAAAACGGCAAGAAAGGCACTTTTTGTATGAAAAGGAGAAAAGAGGGTTAAAATAGAATTTTTTTTGCAAGTTTCAAAACATTACAAAAAAAATACTAGCGAAGGGATTTTTGAAAAAAATTGTGCAGTCACTATTAGAATTGTTTGAAGATTTTTTATTGCATTAAAACATTTTTTTTTAAAGAAAAAAGTTTCAAAATAGACCTTTACAAGAATTCAAAAGTTTTAATGGGTACTTAATGGGATAAAGAAAGTTTTGTAAAATTCAAACGGAATTGAAATGACCTTTCGATTGGTGCCAAAATGTACATGAAGTAGGTTCAAACTATGAGTAGATTTAACTTTAAATGTTGTCAAAATAAATATGCCCTCTACTGTACAATAAATTTCTAATATACGTAAATGGTTTTAACAAAGAACTCGAATACATCAGGGAATTTCTAGAGCTTTAATGGATCAAGATAAATATTTTGTATAGTTGTACAATTGATAAAATTATAATAAAAGTTGGTTTTTAGCCATTACTGAATGAAATTGTTTCATTCATTTTCTCCATATGTTATATTTATCAGTCTCAACGGAATAGTAGCTCAAATATTAATGAACTCATTCAAATATGCGATCTTTAATCCATACTTTTTCATATGTGTTATTTATGTCTTAATATTGCACATTAATTGTTACATTGAGTGAGTAATTACTAAGTAATATAATATGAACATTCTATAGCTGCACAATAATAATAAAATGATTAAGGGTTTTACTTCCATCTCCTGTGTGTGTGTGTGTGCCTGTCTATGTTTGCATGTGTGCGTGAGTGTGAGTGTATGCGTGTGTGTGTGTGCTCTGATAACCTTTTGCCAGGCTGCGACATACCAGGCAAATAGACCAGGCAGCTGCAATTCGGAAACTCGGGGGTTGTTGCTGTAGAGTGTAGACGTTAATACATACACACAGACTTGCATACATACATACATACACCTATAAGTATGTTTGTATGTAAAAACTATTTGCTGCTCTTCTGTAAGTTATGTGCTGCATTTTCCAACGGAAGGGAAACTTCCTGTATCTAATTGGTTTTCCTTGCTGATATGTTGTTGTTTTTGTTGTGTGTGGCAAGTAATTTTGCATTCCTAACACCTGCATAGATAGTAAGTACATGCACACATGCATACATACATACACACAAAGGTATGCAAAAGACGTTATCCTTCTTTCTCTGTCTCGCTCTCATATCGAAATTGTTGTTGGGAGGGGGCGAAGATTAAACAGAAAGAAAAAAATATGTTTCGTTTCAAAAAATGTGACGAAATAAAAATACATTGAACAGGCTTGCAAAATTGGCAGCAAGCATATGGAAAAAGTAAAGAGCGAGTATTATTTATAATAGAATGCTCGATTAACAGATACCCTAGATAGATGTATATGGATTTGCTGTAATTAGCTACATTAGCAGCTGTAACAAGTCTCAATTGTCTTAAAGAACTATAGTTTAGCATAACCCCTTTTGTCGCATTACACAATTGCAGGGTATAAGAAAAAGGAAGACTTGCCAAAGTTGCTTAAAGCAGCTGCTGCTGCTGCTCTGCTCTCTGATGACCTTTTTAAGTTGTGCAGCAGGGCATGGAAATACTCATACATACAGACATACAGACACACTCATACGGACATATGCAATTGAAGAAGAAGCAGCATGTTGCACCCTTGACAGAATTCATGGCCTAGACACTGTGCCTGGGGTGCAACATCGGCTTCTTCCTCTTATTCTTTTTCTTCTTTTGTTGCGCGCGTGTGTGTGTGTGTGTGTGTTTCGACGGTAATTCCTTTTTGGTGGTTCTTTCCTTCTTACCATCTGCCGTCCCTTGTTACCTCTGGCTGTAACATTTCTTCTTTCATGCCGCTTTCACCTTAAAATCGTAATGAAACTCTGACACACAAACAAATCCAGGACCAGGCCAGGTAGTCGACCAAATCCAAAAGCATTCACGGCCATCTTTTTATGTGGACTTGCAACTGACTAATGTCTTCCGCGTACTTATGAGCGCCTATTTGTAAATTACTTTATGGCCCGGGACAATCCTCACCTTCACACACACATTTACAGATATGTAACAGATGTAAATAAATGTAAAAAATTTGTGAAATTTTGCAGATTTCTTTTTGGGTTATTTTCAGGCACACGAGAATAAAATTAAGTGGAGCTCTTCTGCCTTCATTTGTTACATCTGCAATGGGATCCCAGGGGACAAGCTCCCTCTCTCTCTCTCTCTCTCTCTCTCAGTGTGTTTGTATGTGTTGAGCCGTGAGAAAATCTATGCGGCATACAGCTGGGCGCTCATATTCAAGCAACAGACGAACGCCAGCAGCAAAGAGCGACATGTTGCCGCCTCCCTCCCATGGAATATGCATATGCCTGCCTGCCTGATGTGTGTGAATGTGTGTGTGTTTGTGGGTGTCTCATTCACTCAAAGTCAAAGTTGCTGGTCGGCGCGGCACGTTGAACTTTGAAGTTTCTGCCTTGTGTTTTTTTTTTTGTGAATGAGAGAGAGAAGGCAAAGCTTTTGATGTATGACTATTGAGAGCAGTGGCGTTTTGGCTTAAGCTTTGACTCTCTTCCCCTCACAACTTGTGGCGTTTGAAATCGCCGTACAAGATAAAAGCGTTTCGTTGTGCTTGCTTTTCTTTGTTTCGCCCTCCTACACACACAAATGTACATACACACACAAAAAATCAAACACACTTGTGGCTGCTCTCTTATGTGTATTTGCGAATTTATACATGTTGCATTTAACAGGCGCACATGATGACTGATAACTGCTGCCGGTGACTGTGACTGAGCCTGTCATTCACGTCATTTCAAAGCTGGAACAAACTAGGCAAAAAACTTTGTAGGAGGTCAGGACTACAATAATATTATCAAAATACGCAAATATGAGATTCGTAGAAGTACATATGTTCATAAGTGTATATAATAGGGTATTTGCATTTTAAGCAACATAAAACAAAAGCAGCCGCCAGCGAGGTGAACGTTTGGCCTTCAAAAAGTTTAAATCGAAGAAGCAGAAGATACTCCAAGAGACGAAACTCAACCAACGAAGCAGCAGCTCACAGCAAACTGGCAAAAAATCATCCATACATACACAAGTAAATAAAGATACATATACTCACACTACATTACTGTGTATTGTTTAGCAATAAAAAATAAAGTTAAATAATTACTCTTGTATACATATGTATGTATGTATGTAAGTAAATAATGGTATACGAAAATTAACAGAATGCTAAGCTGGTAAATAGTGGGCACCATGTAAACCCCCCAATTTCCCCAACCAACGAGCAACATCAACGTTTTCGACACTGTTGTTGCTCCAAACTTTTTAGTACACACAACAGCGCGCTGTTGACTAAGCAATAACATCGACGTTGCCTTTAACATAAACTCGGTCTCCACACACGATTGTAGCCGAGTTAATAACCAAAAGATAAACACAAAGCGTGCAAGCTAAGGAAGTACATTTGTTCAAATAAATACATGTACATACATACATATGTATTATACGATCTGAGGAATTTTTATAGAAACTTATTATCGGTATTCCTATACCCAGCGGATCTGTTCCGGTTATGACCGCCCGTCTGCTTCCCATTAATCAGCGGTTCCAATGACTGCGACGACTTAAGAGCAATGTTAAAGCACAACGATCGCAAATAAACAAACACATTCACATATACATTCATACATGCATACTTACATTAATGTACAAACTATTCGTGTGGCGAGAAGGCGAATTGAAATTTGAATTTTGTACGTTAAGATTGAGAGCCAAAGCGAATTGGCGATGAAAACAAAGTGAGCGAAGCAAAACAGCAACAACATGATGGAATAACATAAGGTGGTCTCGTCGGCTGCAGAATCGTTCGGTTTTTCTCCTATTTTGGGGTGATTGGGTCTCTTCCCTTCCTTGGGGTTTTTGACCTTTTTTCTCATGGCAACAACGACAAGTCGTTTAAATTGAGAGAGCGACTCGCTGCAAAACTGTTCTTGGGGCCATAGCTCAACTGTGCTATGCTTGTATTATGGCAGGGGGAATGCAGGTGCAGAAATACTAGGAAAAAATTGTACTTTGGAGAGCTGGCGCTGACAACGCTGCTTTGTCGACTGCGGCGAGTTCGGCGGGCAAACGAACGTTACGAATTTGAAATACACGATATCCCATGCTGTTGAGTCGGCAATGTGCTTGTTCTGTGTGTGTGTGTGTGTATGTTTGTGTAACCGGCCGGCACAGCAAAAACTCGCAAAAAAAAAAAACGTAGGCCGCTGTCAATTGTGTTATGTTCTGTTTTGTTAAACAAATACACAAGCACATGTAGGTACATATAAATACGTAAATAGTGCGGAAGTTGATTGTGTATGTACTTACCGCGTATTTACTGAAGAAACCCTCATGTATACTGCTTGAATAATCCTCCAATTCGAACATATTGCAGCCGTTTAATTTGCAAATTTACTGTTGCATATAAGCTTTGTTTTGATCAATTTCCCTTTCCCACCGTTTTACTCCCTTTCGATGTGTGAGTGCGTGCGTTTGTGTTGTGTGAACAAAAAACCGTTGCGCGTAAAATCAACCGTTCTTTGGTCCGCACTTTATATTTTATAATTTTATGTACACTAGCACTTTTTAAGAATATAAAAACATTTGTATACTACTCATGTATTGGCATTTGTTATATTTTTGCATCGGCACATTTTTCTTTCTGTATTTTTTAAATAGCAACAATATTTACAAATCAATCACAAATGCGCGAGCCGCGTAAAACACGTCCGCTTCGTTCGGCTTTGTTGTTGCATTTGACTCGGGATGTTGATATCGAAATATAATATCGATATCTCGATACTCGCAGAGCAAGAAATTATTTTACCATATGTTCTTGTCGATATGCTGCTTGGGCTATCGATACTATCGTTGTCTGTTAGTTTTCAAAAAAAAATTATCCTTTTAATTTAAAGTCCCGTGAGGGAAAAGTGAGCGCACAAAATCAGTTGCTCAGAAAGAAACTGAACAATTTGAGCAGAAATAGCATTAGTTGTTAATAATTTCATCAATGTTTTCCTCATTCTCCTTTTTTTCAGTATCGTATAATAATCGCGTTCTTATCATCCGTACGAATTTATTGGGAGGCTTATATGTATGTGTATCAGCACAATTTATAATTCATAATAAAATATATATATTTTTAACTTTATTTAGTAAAAGATTGAACGAATTGCCTTATATAAAGTACACTGCAAAGTATCAATGGCAACCTCAGCCAGGATTGCAAAAGTTTAGTTGCCCCCAGAATCCGTATAGGAAGTGACTTCAATCCAAAATTTTGTAGTTCTGTCATTATTTCGCCATTTCACGAAGTGCATTTTTTTTTATATTTGCTTTTAATTCAGAAAAAAAACCATTTAAAAAAAAAAAGCCAGCAATTAGTCACAAACAACAAATCTCCACTCGCAAACAACATACAAAATTTGCTTAATTTCTTGACATTTCGTGTTGAAAATAGCCTTTTTTGTTGATAAAAAGTTGGCAGCACTGATCATTCTCATGTTAGTTCAAATTATAGCACTCCCAACTCTACTGTTAACTAACATAATTGCACTCAGCTGTGTCAGTGCTGCCAACATTGCACTGTTAACGCGTACCTGTGCTGGCACTGTTGGGCACTCTCCTCTGTTATAATGCATGTTAGAAACATTTTGGCCTGGCAACGACGTTTTTGTGCGCGCCAAATTTGAAGTGAAAATTTGCAATTTTCAAAAATCAATTAAAAATTACAAAAAAACGCCGGGCGTGCGTTTGTTTTTGTGACAATGACAATGTGAGAGAGGAGGTGAGAGAGAGAGTGACAATGCTTGGCTCGCTTGCTCATCATCGTTTCCCGAGCGGACGAGAAAAACAAACAAGTTCTTTTTTTTATACGCCGGATTTGCAAAAACATGCTGCCCTCCAATACTCGAATGCGGCATTTTTGAAGTAACTTGGCAGGAAGGTTGGCAGAGGGTTTTTGCCAAATGCTGGGCATGTTCCCCGAGACGTCAATACAGAGTTAAACTTAAGCAGATGGGGGAGTTTGCACAATCATGTCAATGTAAGAAAGTGTTAGGAGGTGCAGGGGCCGCATCCATAATAAGTTTTAAATTTCTTGGCTCTTTTTTCGTCAATTTGGCTCATTATTTGTTTGATTTTGGCTCAATCAGACATTTTTAAGTGGCAACCGTGGTTCAATTCATTAAATAATAAAAAAACACGAACAAATCATACGCTTTTGTATAATAAAATTCCTCTTCAAATTTTATTGAGTAACTAGTCTGCTGGCACATTTTAAGCTATCACAACGATTGCTTAGTTAACGCCTCAAATAATTTGCTGCAAAAGTGACAGTTAAATTCAAAATTGTAGCCATTTCGCAGATTCTGGATACAAAAGGAATTAAGATAATTACAGAGCTCATAAACATGCTTACAAGTTAGGTATTTTAGATTACAGTTTTTCTTAATTTTGTATAATTTTTAAACAAATACTTCGAAAGGAGAAATGATTGGATTTTTAAAGCATAACGAAAAGAAAAATTTCAAAAAATAGCGGCAAGAAAATAAAAATGAAAAGATTTCAATTAAACAAATGATGAATTCAATTCCAGTGAATTTTGAAAAATTTAACATTAATAAGAAAAACAGAAACAAAGAGAAAAAAAAACTATGAAAATATTGAAGACATCGGATTGTCCGACTAACGACTAACAAACTAATTAATATGTGTACTTATTTTGATGATCGACCAAATATTTCTCTCTTGAATCGCAGTGCCGACTCCGTGGCTGGATTACGATTGACATTCGACTGTCCCCCAGTTGCCAACTTCTTTTTGGCGGCCTTCGAAGTTGCCGAATGCTCAGCGAAACCTGAGCGACTATATGGCGTTGATGGAACTTCTTTGAAATACTTTTGTTTCGGGGTGCAGGGCTCCGATTTCATAATGCCCGAACGTGTCTTGATCAGCTCAATTCCGTCCGAGTCTAAGTCGGATTCTACAAAATAGCCAGCACTAGTTTTAATCCGTTTCACAGCATGACGATTCTCCTCATCCGAGCTCTTCGCTGGCGACACTTGCACCACTGATACTTGGGGCTTCTTCCGCTTAACGATCTGCTTCTTGGCCTTCGGGTTCTTGGCATTTGCCACCGCCTGCGGTTGAGGCGACAATTTGCGAGCCAGTGATTGAGGCTAAGGAAGAAACGAACATTAAGAATAGCCACAGTTGAAGGTATTGATATGAGCAGCTCACCTCTTTGTTAGCCAAGTCCGGCACAAGAAGCTGCATGGCATGCTTGACAGCCTGCTTGGTGGCCTGCAGTCGCTTCACATCCTTCTTAATCTTGGTCGGCTTCTCGAATTCTGGATTGGCAGCGACTGGGGGCACTGCATCGGATGTGGCGTCGCTGGGAGTTTTCGATTTAGAGCGTACGACAGTTTTTGTCTTCCTGCCCGATGCGACGCGCTAAAAGTAAAACGAAATAAATGATAGAAATTTAAAAACAAGCGGAACAGTCAACTCAAAACCCTAAATAAAAGGCGATTTAAGTTTATAGGAGTCCCCAAGGAGTCAATGTTCGACTTACTTGTTTCTTCTGCTCCAGCATCGCCTCATTGGCCGCCTGCAGAATGGTGTCACAGTAGTCCAAGTAGAAGGCGGTATCCTTGGGAGGATCTGATGGGTTCTTGGCTGGTTCTGGTGCTGTTGCCAGTGCCTTAAGTTCTACCTGGTTGGCTGTGGCAGTGGATGACTTCGCCTGGTCAGCTTGCGCATCATCATCGCATGTCTTCTTTGCCTTCTTGCTCTTAACATCTTCCACGGCATCGGTATCCAAGTCGTCGGCGGTGCCACAGAAGCTCTTGGACATGTTCTTCCGCTTCAACCGTTGAGTCTTCTCCTCGGCCAGGGTTTCGATGAACGATTGCGATGGCTTCACATCGCTGTTTAGCTGCTCACTGCGTCGCTTCATTTTGGGTTTTCTCTCAGTGTCATCGGACATTTCAGGACCCTGATGATAAAGTGTCTGGCGACGCGACTTCTGTAGGGGATTGAACATTTGCTGCAAGTGCGTTAGTTTGCAGGAGGCGAGCTCATCCAGGAGCGCGGCCTCGTCCTCGCGTTTCTCTTTATTATGGAATGATGATGACTTCGAGTTGGATTTAACTGTTTTCTCCACAGCATCTGGAATGGATACCTTATCTTCCTCGGCCATTGGAGTTGCACCGTCTTCTTTCAAAATGGACTTTTCTTTCTCCTGTGAATGCTCTTTGTTTGCTTTAGTGGGTGAAGTATTTTCCGCCGAATTCTCTACGTCGGTCTCACTGGATTCATCGCTAGAATCCGGCACTTCATAAATGCTCTTGTTGTTGTTGATACTCTTCTTATGCTCGTGCTCTTCGCCTTCGTCGGAACTGGAGTGCACCTCTTCGATCTCTGGATCATCGCCTTCAACAGACGCAGCTTTGGTGGGGGAATCCGACATTTCAGGCACGACGTCTTGCGAATCCTTAACGAAGGATTTCTCCTTCGATTTTTTCAGCATCTTTGATTCGTTTCCACCGTCATTTTTACTATTGTTCATTGATTCGCTGTTGTCTTCCTGCTCAGCAGTCACATCGTCGTTCTTATCTTCTTCGTCGCTGGTGTCGTGAACTATAATGCGACGACGCTTCTTGCCGCCCTTGGCGTCGCTGCT
The DNA here is from genome assembly GCA_035047525.1 of Drosophila quinaria. Taxonomy (NCBI): domain Eukaryota; kingdom Metazoa; phylum Arthropoda; class Insecta; order Diptera; family Drosophilidae; genus Drosophila; species Drosophila quinaria. The sequence continues at coordinate 524,903 of JAWNPO010000436.1, forward strand.
GTCCACAGATTCTGGCTCGGGTGAGAAGCACAGCTCCTCAATATCATCATCACCATCATTGCCCTCCTCTTCATCATTGTCGGACACTATAAACGACAGATTGCCATCCTCGCTCTCTTCCGAGTCTTCCTCAATGGTGTCCTGGCTGCCAACAGATTCGCCGTCATGTGGAATCTCATTCTCCAGGATTTCACGCCGCTCGGAGCTGTCCATCGAGTCGCCCGATACGTAGTTTTCAACAACCTCCGCCTCGTTGTCGATGAACTCGCACACACCTGGCTCTCTGTCATCCTCATCCTCCTCCTCGTCTTCCTCATCCTCGCTGACCAGACGACGTGCGAGCTTTTCCTTATTAGACTGCATCTCCGGGACAGTTTTGCTTTCCACATCTTCAAGAGCTTCGATGACATCAATTTGCAGTGGTGGCGGATTCACGACACTGGACTCATCTGACTTGGCCAAAGGCGTGCTGTGGCGTTTCTTTAATAGCACTCCCTTTAGTGGCGTCTCGGTCTTTGTGCCAATATTCTTCGCCTCCCCTGTGACCATTATATTAAGGCTCGTCGGCGTTAGGCGTGCTGGAGTTTTTGGATATATTGGCTTATCATCAGACTGGACTTTAGTATTCCCGCCGAAGTCGACGGTCTTTTTATTGGCATCAACTGGCTTCGGTTCCACTGCTGCTGGAGTTTGTGAATATATTGGCTTATCATCGGACTTTATATTAGCATCTCCAACAATGTCGATGGTTTTTTTCTTGGTAGGTTGGTACGAGTGGGGGGATATATTGACTTATCATCAGACTGGACATTAGCATCTCCACCTAAGTCGATGGTTTTTTTCTTGGTATCAACTGGCTTCGCTTCCATCACGCGTGACATAATCCTTGGCGTGAGGGCCGGCAAACGAATGTCTTCGATGAGCTCGACGATCGGATCGGTTTCTGGCGGCACAACCAGCTCCTCCATGGTTACGTCGTTGTCTTCCACGGGAGGTTCATCATCCTGGGCGATTGCTTCGTTCTCGTTAGTCTCTTCGATGACTGGCGCTTCATTGTTATTGTTGATATTTACTGGTTTTATTTCGTCCACCGACTTTGGAGTTTCGCACGCTGATTCCTTTAGCAACTCTGGTCCCTTCAAGCTGGTGGCCTTATCAGTCTCCACGACAACTTCTTTATTCTGGATCTGCTCCACATTGTTTACAACTGGCTCTTCGTTGAGTTCCGGCTCTGCTTTCTTCGGGCTATTGTCGTCAACCTGCACGGCATCTTCTTTAGCCTTGTCCGGCTCCTCCTGGCTGCCTTTGGCTGCCTTAACCTCTTCAATGGACACATCTGGCGTGTTGTACTCCGTCGGCGTGTCGGAATCCTCCTGCACGGCATCTTTTTCTTTTGGTCTTTGGCTCGACTTTGTCGATGACCGTCTCTTTAATCTTTGACTTTGGAGTTTCAGTCTCTGCTGGCGAGTCGCCAGGTTTATCCACGCTGATTTTCTTAACTTTGACTTGCACCTTATAATTATTATTTTTATTCAAACTGGAAGTAATTGAAGATGTTTTATTCTCGCCGTCGTCGGACTTGGACAATTGTTTCACATTAACTGGCGGCGTATCAACAATTTCAACCATTTCCTTTGTTTGTTTATCTTCCAGCGAACTATTGATATCAAATTGCGGCTGTGGAATAGTGTTCTTCGAGAGCGACAGAACTGGCGGAGTCTTCGACATGGCGCGCGTGACGCGTCTGTCATCTGTGGGCGTTACATTGAGCGAGTCGACAGAGGGTGATGGAGTTGCAGTATTGCGTGTGGTCACCTCAACAACCTCCTTCTTAATATCCTTGACGGACTCCTCGTTGCCCTCCTCCAGCAGTTCCTCCTTCAGTGGAAAGGGCGGCTTGCGCACCGATTTGGCCGGAGTGCGTGTGCCACGTTTGGCCGCCGACACACTGACACTGGGCGTGATGGGCTCCGGAGTCTCGCCACGTGCCACAGATAGTCGCGTGGCACGAGTGGGAGTCCTTAGGTCCATTGTGGCCGAATTCAAGCGAGCTCGGCGCATGGGGCGTGGCGAGGCTGCAACAACAACAACGACTCGAGTTATTGACATACACATTGACATACAAATTATACGCATACACATACACACACACAAATGCAACTGTAACTGTGCAATGCACTTACCTCGGTCAACAGTTGCATCCAGCAGCGGCGTCGACGACCGGCTGTCCGTATCGAGATTGGAGAGGCGGCGTGTTCGTGCACGAGTAACTGCAAAAAGTGCACAAAATAAGCAATTGCAAAATCAATAAACATCATCTCCATTTTCTTTTCGTTCTTCAGCGCGTCTCTTTTGAATTGAAACGGTTGGCGAAATGTGCGTGCGAAGCCGTCAGAAATTAAGAGCTTATTTCGATTGCAACTTACCACGAGGAACATCATTGTTATCTTCATCCATTTGGCTCAGTTTAATTTGATGCCCTCACAGAACTGAACTTAGTTAACTTAACACAAATAATTGAATCAAAAGACAAATTTACAATTATGAATATGTCGCAATCCGGACGACGCTAAACTTAGAAATGAAATAATGAAAAAAATCGGTTCACCAAGCCGCCAAAATTGACATGTGCATGTGTGTGAGTACTAGGTTGAGCTACGGCAGCCCTGTCTTTTCAATGACAGGGTCGTTCGAAAGAGCCTACTTTTAAAAATACAAAATCGGCGCGCAATTTTAATACAGTCGAACTTCCCCACAACTTGAATCACCATTATCAAAAGCAGCGGTGGGCACGAAATCTGAATTCGTTAGAAGCCGCTGGCTCCCGGAGCCATTGCGTGTCCACCGCTGATCCAAAGACTTGAGTTCATTTTCTTTAGTTTATTAATTTTACGGCCACTCATTTAGCTCGAGTTTAAGAGAAATTCGAGTTATAGAAGTTCGTGTTATGAAAGTTAAACTGCACAATATTTTATACTTGAATAGCTGCCTAGTTTTGCAATTAATTTAATTTAAATTACATATTATTTAATGAATGTCGTCACCCATTGGATAGTGAAAAATTAATGTAGAATAAAAATCCACTAAAAAATTTCAAGTCGCTTATTTTAAAATTACTGAAAATGACAAAAAAAAAAAAAAAAAAATTTTAAGAAGCTATCTAAAATTGATGTCTTTTTTTTGAGAACCAGTGTTGCCATGTGCTCAGCGCCCGTAAGTAAAAGCTAGATATTGAGTAAAAATAAGCTAAAATAAGTTAAAAAAGAAAATGCAAGAAAACATACAAAATCATCAGGCTTTTGTTGAAATTAATTAAGTTAACATATCATCGATTTTATTAGTCTCTTCCTCTTTAAATATTAATCTTGTTTTTTTATTAGACTTACATATTTTTGTGATTGAACTATTGGATTTCGCATACTGCCTAATATCAAAAACTTTTTTTACAATTGTAAATTTGCTAGTGGTGCCTTAAACACCATCGATTAAAAAACAAATTCACGATCACGGTAAAAAAGAAAAAGAATATGCTATATGAACTTTAAAATATTATAGGTTTATGGCTATATGCAATCTGCAAATTTTATAAGCTATTCCATTTTCAAATATGCTATATCTAGCCGGAAATATGCTAATCTGGCAACACTGCTGAGAACCAAGGATGTCGCACGTTTTGAATGTACAGCGCCACCTGTTGTTTTTTCCCAAACATGTGAAAGAATGTAAAAAGAACAAGGCAACTGAGCCTGAATAGTGATGCCAAATTTTAGGAACCAATCAAATTTGTTTTTGGTAAATAAAAAGTTGTATGCAGCTAGATTAAAAAAAAATTTGAGATATTCGCGATGTCCTGTTTAAAATTTTTACTTTATTCGTTGCAAGTGCTTTTCAACAGTACTAAATCATATTTTGCTTTGCTAACTCTGGATTAAATTGGCTATTATATTTTTGCACAATTCGTGGCGTGGGCGCTGGCGTCTTTGTTGCACTGACGGGCAGCTCCGATTCCTTTGGTGCAAACAATTGCTCCTGGCGTCGCTGCTCTGCTGCTTCCCGCAGTAGACGTTCCTTTCGCAACTTGTTTAATTTATCACGTTTTGCATTTGCAGCCAACTCTTTGGTTAATTTTTCTACTTTGTGACTTTTGTGCTTGTGTTTCTTATGTTTTTTGTGATGTTTCTTTTCCTTTTTGTGCTTCTTGGATTTTGACTCCGATTGTAATGATTCTGGTTCCGGCGAGGGCTCAGGTTCTGGTTCACGTCGTTTGATTATAGTTTGAGCAGGTTTCTTGTCACCCGAAATCAGAGCGTTTACCAATGTTAGTGGATCTTCGGACAACTTTTGCTTTAAGTGAGTTTCTGTGGAATCGCGCTCGTCGGATTTGACACGTTTTGGGGCCACTTCGTACCAGCTGCGCACTTTGAGTGCTTCGTTTGTGTCCTGTCCCAGATAGGTCAGATAACCGATTTGTTTCTCGTACTTTTCCTGCTCCTCCTTTTTCTCCTTTTCCAAATCCTTGTTCGTTTTCTTCACGTGGCTTTTGTAGTCTGCAAACAGATCCACCGATCGCACTGCGCTCTGTTGTCCGACTTCCTCCGTTGAAGTGGCGCTGGTTTCAACTGCGACCTTTTCGGGCAATCCTGATTGACGACGCAGAAAGTTAATGCGCGCTTCGCTCTCCTTTAAAGGCACACAGTGTTATTAACATTGACATTGTTTATTTCAATGCTCACTACTTACGGCCAATTCCAACTTGTCCAATCGCTTCCTTTCTTCTTCCTGTGCGGCTGCTTCGTCCCGTCGCACGCGAGCAATATTATCTTTAGTCCGCACATGCCAGCTGTAAAATTAATTCAGTTATACTGCACAAGCAATTTTATATTTGTTATTAATTTCCGTATTTACCGTTTCTTGGGCAAAATATTCATCTTGTTACAGTGGCTGTAAAACTAGTCTGGAAATAGTAAACAAAACGCGCCCTAATGTGAATGGCAAACACAGTGCTGTAAAACGATTGTGCTATTTTTCAAAATTAAATAAATCTGTTAATTATTAAATAAATAAAATATAATTGTATTTGTTTCAAATCAAAGTTGCCGTTTTTTTAAGATCGAATTATAAGTTTATTAAATTGAACACAACTCTAAATTGAAGTTTTTGACAATTGTCAAACGTAAATGCGAATGGCAAATCAAATACTCATCTGTCAGAAGGAAGAAAAGGGGACACAAGAAAAACTGCAGCGCAGCAGCAAACGTCCCGACAAAAGTAATTTTAATTGTGAAAAAATTCTTGATCAATTGTGAAATCAATAATACAAAGCATAGGCAAAGTTAGCTGTGCCAATCAATCAAAACGCGCGCACGACGCCCGCATGTGACAGCATGGAACAGCGTATTCTAAAGCACGACGGCTATTTGGATGTGGGCGATGATAGTTGCAACGATGCTGTTTTGCCTGGCGGAGCACCACTGTTTGAAATACGCAACATCGTCTATCATCCGCAACTTAATGTTCTGCTTGCGTTTGGCGTCAATAATCTAGTGAAAGTTCTAGATATCAATTCCGGCGTTACACTGCAGACTTATCAATTGAGTACAAATGGTAAGCATCAGTCCACTACATACATTCATGTGTTCAAAGAAAAAATTTGCTACACAGACGCACAAATACAAATACACACTTAAATGTCAATTTATTGCAATGTATATATTTTGTAAATTTCGTCTGTATTCATCAGATTTTTTATAAACTTACATACATATGTACATACATTTCCTATATACATATTTATGTTTGTATATATTTTAGTTTGTGTTTGGGAAACGGATTCTTTATTTTTAATAATGTGAAATATTTAGCAAATGATGATTTGTTTATTTTTGTGTGCCCTTTGCGATAATAGTTTGTTATTGTTTTTATATTTCACCTATTACGCAGTTACGCATGTGTTGCGGTCAATTGTTTTAGAATCTTTGTATATGTAAGTGTGTGTGTGTGGGTGTTTACATCAAGAACAACTTTGACTCATTCAGATGTTGCATTTGCAAACTATGGCGAAATAATAGTTACATTTGAATATGTTTATTAAATATTGCAGCTGAAAGCTTAATACAAGGACGCTACATGCCATTGCAAGATAAAATCTTGTTCTGGGATGGCCACAATCTGGGATTGCGTGGCGACTACAACGGTGTTTTGCTGTTGGACACAATACTTCAGTCACCGATTGGACAGAATGATGATTACATCAAGCTGGAGCTCATATTGTCCGAGGCGATCATATTTCAGAATTGCATCAATGAACTGGAGGGCGAAGGTCTCGAGTGTCCGTGTGACATTAGCAATGAGCTGACACAGAAGATTAACCAGGCTCAGTTGAATGCCAAGAAGGGCATTAAAGCGCAACGCGTAAGTTATCCAACAATGTACTATTTGTTGTTTTTCAATTTAAGATTGACTATTAAATCTCCAACGTTACAGTGGAACACCATTTGCCTGGAGGTGCCGTATTCCAGCCTGAAATTGGTGGCAAATAATGTGGTCATACTGCTCAAACGTTTGGAACGACACATTCCGGTACTGGCTATAGCATCAGCGATCAATGAGCGACTCACCGACATGCTAATGGGCTCCCGTTTGCCAGATTTTGGCTGGAAGTTTAGCAATTTTCAGCGTGTACTCATGCACTCAGAAGCTGTGCGACGTCAGACATTTGAAAAGTGGCCGCATATGGACTATAAATGGGCGCTGCCCGATCAAATGGCACAGGCTGGCTTCTATCATCAGCCGTCATCGTCGGGCGAGGATCGTGCCATGTGCTTCACATGCAATGTCTGCTTGGTATGCTGGGAGAAAACGGACGAACCTTGGAGCGAACATGAACGTCATTCTCCACTATGTCCATTTGTCAAGGGCGAATACACGCAGAATGTGCCGCTGTCGATCAGTTATGCCACCAATCCCGCAATAACTGCACCAGGCTTAGGCTTTGACATCATTTCGAATAGTGACTATGCCAATGTTCTTTGCACGAGCTGCACACAAACCGGCGAGCTGAGCGTGTGGAGCATTGAGCGTCATCTTAAACTAATGCATACTTTCCATGTCCCCACACTGCTTAAAGAGGTATTCGAGGAGAACTTTGAATGGGCGCGAGTTACGGCAATCTGTGTGCTGCCCAATGCTCGTGCCCGCACCAAAGTCAACTACGTCTACTCGGCCAACTACAGCGGCAGTGGGAACAGCAGCAGCGCTGCTCACGCATCCAGCATGAACAGCAGTAGTAAATTTGGTAGCGTTAATGCTCAACACATAACATCGACATCAACGCTGCGAGCCGGCGTCGTGGGCTCCAAGATAGTGCTCGGCGTGAGTGTACGCCAAAGCAGCGGAGAGATGGCACTGCGCATGGTGGTACTCAACATTGTGGAGCTGGACAGGCACTGTGACAATTCGGCGGTCATTAGCAATGACAGCGGCAGTGTGTCAAGCATTGCAAGCCAGATGAAAAAGACTTCTTCACAGCTGGGCACCAGTAAGTGATTTAATCTTTTTCAAATATTATTTTTAAATTCATTGTAATTCATTCATTTAATTCATATATCAAATCATACCGAATATCAGTTTACTAATTAATTAAATCTTTTCTGTATTAACACAGCTTCTAGTGATTCTAATGTGGTTGCCAGTCAAGCTAGTCTTGAGTCCTCGAAGGATGATGACAACAAAATGCTGACACCATATGAAAAATTTGCCGATGGCTTTGATAGCAATGGTTTTGTGTCCGCATTAATGACATATAATAAGAACAGTGGTAACCAGAGCGGCAACAATCCCTCGGTGCTGTACGATTTTGATTTGTCAACATTGTCGCAAATATTGGATACTAATCTGGACGACTCTTCCTCTGGTCTAATGGTCCCCTCCAATACGGTGAATGTAAGCAACAGTTTGCTGAGCATGGGCAATGAAATGGATAAGCTTATAGACCATACCGAGGTATCACATCAAAACAACAATAACAACAACGATACCAACTCCCTGGGCGTTGGCTCCACCAACAATAACAACAACAGCATCATCATTAATGGCAGCAACGGCTCCAGCGATAAATTGGCCACAAGTGAGGAAATTGATTGTGTAGTGGAAAGCTGGACGAGTGTGAAACGCATGAATGCGTTGGATGGCGCTCATAGTGCTGATGGAGTACCTTTGGATGTGCAGGAGATTGTGGAGATTGCTGAAATTTTGCCCACCAGCCCCAAGTGTAATCAGTTGCTGGTTAAATTGCTGCGCACAAAGGCTCCAGAAACTGAAGCTGCCAAGATAATAATGGCCACGGTATCCAAAGAGGAAGAGGAACAGCACAATGTGACCATGGATATGGGTGAGTTTGACCTTATTTCCAAAATAATATGAATTTAACCAATTGACTGTATTTATTGTCAATTTTTACAGACGAAAATAACGCAGACTGCAATGTGGCTGCACAGATGCTGCTCTTTGACTATGACGACATGCAAATCTCCAATGACTACACACTTGCCATGACCTTCAGTCGTGCCAAATGCCCCAAGCAGCTGTGCATCCTGCCACCTTACATGACATCAGCTTCCTCCGATATCAAGGAGGCCGGCTCCATTTGTGTGGTGTGCGCAGACGGTTGTATTGAAATCTACTCGCTAGCCGATTTCCAGGTGTCTTCTGTCATCGAGGAAGAGGGTGAACACTTTGAGGCTGTGGTATATTGCCGTAACTTGGACAGACTTTGCTGCTGTTCGCGACAGGGCGGCATGTTGTTCTATTCGCTCAACGATGGTGAAAACGATTCTGGCGACGAAATGCTGGAGATGGAGGAAGACTGCAGTACCACATTAACCCATGGAATGGATTTGTGTGTCACTGATGGTGTTCGCAATGTGGCTGGCAGTGACCCTGTCATGCCGGACGGAACGATATCCATCGATGTTGGCAACGAAGCGACAGCTGGCACATCCAGTCAAGGCACACATGTCCAGACCTCACCGTCGACCATTTCCCTAATGGCCAACAATGCAAATCTGCTGGCATATAAAACCGCTGACTTGACGCTCGAAGATTTACGTGTTTTCTATGCCCTAACACATTTCGATGATAAACTGACGATGTATTCCGCTGAAGTACCCAGTTGTTGGAATGACTTGGGTCAGGTTCAGAAGCAGCGAAAGCAGTCGCAGAATATGAGACACGGAGGCGATGAGCGCGATTTTACACGCACTTGGCGTCTGCACAACGATGCGTAAGTCTCACTCGCACTAAAAAATAATGTCCTTAAGCTAATATTAAATTTTGTATTGATTTATGTAGAACCACCTGGGACGAGCACATCATTGAGCTGAACTTGGCACAACCGGTCTCGTTGGGACACATAGATTTGAAGTTTACTGTGTACCAGCAATGCTCCAATCCAGCAGCCATCCAGGTTACCCTGCTCAAGCAGAACACCAATGGTTTTGGTTACCGCATGAAGGGACCGCACGCCAGTTACAAACCCAACGTGATTGACGATAACATTGATCTCTCCTACAGTATGCAAAAGCGTAGCGAATTCTTGAATTATTAATCTATTCTTTCGTTACTTTTAAGTTGCCAATGAGAACCCAGTGCTCAGCGAGGAATATTTGTCGGCCCACAATGCCGAGGTGTTGGCCGGTCCCATCGAGCTCTCCTCGTGCATTGATTTGTGTGATCAGGGAGGCACAGCCACTCTCACATCCCCGAAATTCTTCAAGACGCGCACTCGTAATTTTCTTTTGCATATCAAGACCGTATCAGATCCATCCAAGGAAGGACAAAACAAAACGAGAGGTATGTAAGAATTAATTTATGTGGATGATTGCTTAATTGTGTCGTTATTTTGCTCAGTTTTTATGCTAGTTTAATATAATAGTCAAAATAGGTTCATTTATTTTTAAATAGACGGGGTTAGTTTAAGAAATCAAAAATGAAACAATCCCAAATATCTTATTATGTTTTGTTAGACTATATCGCAAAAGGATAAATCTTGAATATGCTATTATTTTTCAAGTACAATAAAAAAATTTAAAATCACAATTATTTATAATTTAAATTAATAATAAATAAAATGTATCTTTTGTATGCTAGTATTTCAAAATTTTTTAAATTGCTAATAGGACTTTCAAATTGAATCTATATGCAATTTTTGACACTGAATACTTGTGGTGTAGCTAATTTCAGATTTGAAATACCAAAATGAGATTTAATAAAACTTGTTTATCTTCGGAATGTATTTTACTTCAATTTATAATCAATCAATCAATCAAATCTGGCCAATTCGCAAAGAATTAATAATGGAACATTGAACATTTGCAGCATATTCTGCGCGTCACAAGAGTCAGCATCAAGTAGAAAATTGTGTTAATCATAGAAGAAACCCAAGCCCAAGAGTAACTAATCTCATGCTGGCCCAAGCAAATCAGTATTTTCTGACGACTGTAAAAATGAAGATAATTAAAGCCTTGCAAACTCCCATTTCAAATAAATGTACGCACAATTCCGAGCCAACACATGGTCAAGCCATTATCGTGCCTAAGCGCACTTCAAATGGTTCAGATGGTAAAAAGACTGGTCATAAGATAGGTAGTTTCTGCTGTTGCTGTGCTCCTGTAACCACGTTGCAGTCAAAGCATCTGCTTAAATTTTCACTTTTGTTTCTTTACTGAAGGTTGCGATTGGCTGCACGAGATCTCGATAAGTGTGCGTGCTGTCAAGTCACATAGTCGCATTAGCAATGGACGCATACAGCGTATTGCCATGCTGGACAGCAATGGACTCCTGGAACAACTCTTTCGGAGTGCCAGCGATGTTGAATCGACGCCGCTAACCAAGAACCTGGCTCTTGATGTGCTTAACTGGATTTGTTTTATACGCCTGAATCGCTTTCGTTCACCCAAATCGGAGCGCATCAAGGATCAGATAAACAAGCAAACGGCAGCAAATATCAATGACCTGTTGGCCCAGCAATTCGAGTGCATTTGCCTGGCCGAAAAGCATATCGAACAGCTCATCCGTAACTGTCTCATCTATAGTGAGCGAAGCACGGCGCATAAATGCGTCAAACTAATGATTATGCTGACGGAGTAAGTTTCACAGCCATTTCGATGAGACACAATCTAACCAAGTATTTCATTTGCAGGGGCGTAGCCAATTTACCCGCTGAATTGCAGAAGCATGCAACACTGGATACGACCATCAAGACGGCAATTAGCAATACGTTTTATGAGCTGCCTCAAGCACGCTGTGGCAGTGTGGTGCGCTGGTATACGATGCTTGCCTGCGCCACATCCACTGCTGAGTCACACAATAGCATATCTGAATATGCTATCAATTTGCTTAAAGATATTTCCAACGAAATTGATAAACGTTGGGATCCCCACTGTGCCCTTCTCAGCACACGATTCGGACTCTATGGCTTTCCATTTGAACCGGAAATTTTTGACTTTGACTTTCCCAATATCAATCGCCACGGCTCAAGTTCATCCGTGGCGCTCACAAATGTGATACGCAGCAGTGCTACTATTCTGCCCGTTACCGGTCTTGATATTAAGCGTCTGAGTTCAATAGGTGAGTGCTCATCGAATCCTATTCGTAAGAAACCTCTACTTAATACGATCTGTATGCAGATGGGGTTGATTTTCGCACATTTCCTCATTTAATTCGTGGCAAGAGTATAAGCAATCAATTACGTGGACTTCTGGAAGTGGTGCAGTTGCATTTCAATTGCGTTCAAACGTCTGAGGCCACACGCATTGATAATATTGATAGCGTGGTCAATGGAGCCGCCAATGTGGTCATTGAGGATGTGATGATGATGCCAAAGATGGTTGCATCCAAAGGAAAGGATGATGAATTGGTAAGATTACGTTGAATGTTGGACTTTTATACCAAATTGTGTTATTATCAGACCTATAACTAAACTTCACCTATTTTCAGCTGAGCGATCTGGTCAACGATGTCGAGTGTCTGGTGGATGAGATGAAGGATAAAGATATTGTGACGGCTTTTAATTCTTTCGCCACGGTCAATGGCTTTAAGGATAAGGCTTGTACGTTTCCTTTATTTTAGTTCCTAAATGCTTGTCGCGTTTTTTCTAACCATATTTATAAATATTTGTCCTTAGCCGTCTCATCCTTAACTGATCTTGAACATGCATTAAAAGAGGAGGTAAAGAACGAGAAGGATGCGTTTATTGATAAGCTGAAGATTTCAAAGTTTTTGCCACAGATCACACTTTGGAACAGCTACATACAAAAGAAGTTTGGCATTAACGACGAAAACTCATTTGACACTTTTGGAGATCTGGACAACTGGGAGAAGCCGGCATTAAAATCGTGCCTCGATGTCCTTACTGAAGAAACCTCACCATCGCAGACATCCGATCAATCGCCACCAACCTCGCAAACGGGCGCCAACGAAAGTTCACAGAACATCGTAGACGATGAATTGGAGCGAGAGAAAATCACAGAGAATTTGAGTGCAAATCCTTGTCCACCAATTGCTTGGCATAAGTTGCTAACGCCACCGCCCAAGCTGATGATTGTCGTTGATCGTATGCACTCGGGTGCCCGTCGCTTTGTGGTGCTTGATTTTGGTCAACACATACTGCTAACGGATCTGGTGATACCCGCCTGCGATGAGCTGACCTCGCTAAGCATTGACATTTGGTGCTTTGACGAGGAGACTGACTGCACGCGCCTTGTACAGGTCAATGACATACAGACCAAGACACTGGTCCTGAGCGATATGCAACCGCCACCCATTTGTCGCTATTTGAAGCTGACAATCGTTGGTCGTATTGGCATGTCATCCACCAAATGTAAGGTGCCCCTGGGCAGCTTCTTTGGCCATCCAGTTGTGCTGGAACACGATGGCTACGGCGATCAGTTGGTGCGATTTATCAAGCAGCCCGCCCAATCTCTTCAGGCACATCTCAAGTCGCTTAATGCCCTGTACGAAGATGTGCATTGCCGCTATAGTTTGGCCAGCAGCAAATTGATGGAACTGCTGTCGCCTATGCGCAACAGCGAGCTATCCAATGTCGCTCATCTTCAGGCCTTTATTAACAAGCAACGGGATGAGGAGCTTAGCTGTGGAATGGACAACAATAACAAGGTGGTTTCGCTCTATGACGAATGCATGCTCTTGCAATACCAAATCAATGTTATACGAAATGTGGTGCTGCGTCTAGAGCGTGCAATATCACCGAAATCGCATCGCACGCCTGCACCACCGAGTCCTGGGCTCATCGAGAAGTCGCTGCGCAGTGCATCGCGGGATAAGTTGCGTGTGCTGAGCCTCAGTTTAGTCGAGGTGCTGCTGCATTTCTCCATTGAGTATGGCATTAAGAATATTCTGCCGGTGCATCAACGCTTCAATGTGGTGACGGCAAAGGCGCTGTTCAACTCTCTGGTTGTCTATGGCGATGCACAGCTGCAATTGGCGACCTGTTCCCTTTTGGTTCGCATGTGTTGCTTTCAGCCGTGGTGGGGCGACTTTCTGGCCGATACATTCTGCAGCTTATTCTCGGCTCAAAATTGTAAAGCATTTCCCCAAGATCGGTATGTAAATGCAATATTTTAATATTGTCAGTTATTAATTCTCAACTGTTTTGCAGCATCTTCTTTTTGCTGACATATTTGGGACGTCGGAGCATTGCTATGGGCGCTTGTCGTTCAATTGTAATTGATGCCGTTCTCAAGACGCTTGTAAAGTTACTGGCGCCAATTTCTCCGCACTATAAATTCCAATCGGAACAACCAAGCACATCAGCTAGCGCAGCTGAACGCAGTGCTGCCATGGGAAGCACTTCTGATCTCCAGCTCATCACTTGGTTGCTATTGTTCCTATCTGTTTGTCTGGATGACAACAATGATCGCAAGGATAAATGTGAGTACAATCTCCCATGGCAAATAGAAGCAGCATACAAACGAGTTTCTTAATTTATCCATAGCGGCAGCGCGTTGGGATTTTATGAGCTGTGAAAGCGACTTCACAAAGACAAGGCCCAACAATACGCCCAACAGTAAGCAGCTGCGGTGCTTCAAAAAGCGAATCATTCAACAGAACAAATACTCTGTCCAGCCTTACACGGATTGGGGCAAGAAAATTTACATGATACAAAATGAGGTGAAGCTTTTTTAATTTACCTCTCGATGGTATTAATGTCCATTAATGTCCAATTCAAATTATTAGCACCCTGGCATATTCATGGAGCTGTCGACTAAATCAAAGGCCAGCGGTACGAGCAAAGGAACGTCAACTAGTGGAAAAATCAATATGGTAGCTAATACCATGTGCACGCCAAGTGTAGGCGCTACTGGCAGCTCAGTTAAGGCCACAAGCACATCCACAGCATCGCCTAAGCATCTGGATGGCTTGGGAGCCAGTGCTGATGGTGACAGTAACTTTGACAAGGGTTTGAAGGCATTGAGCATGGCGAACATCAAGGTGGTCATTCGAGGATTGTTCGCTCTGCTTCTGGAAATGGACTTTGACTGCAATATGGATCAGTTTCTGCTAACATGCAAGGTGATAGCGCGTCTGGTAGCTGCATGTCGACCCTCCGTGAGATTGTGCAAAATTGTGACGACAGCACAACTCGAGCAACTCATCCGTCTGGCCGTCTGGAACGATCAACAGCAGCCCTGGGCGGTGCATGCAATTACTTGTCTGCTACAGGTAAATTTAGCACATATTTGAAGAGCAGGAAACTCAAATTTAAAATTAATATTTACGAGTTATTTGTTGACTTTTATATTCTTGAGATTTTAGCTATTTTATAAATCTAAACATATTAAATTAACAAAATACCATTTTAATACTACAGGACTTGTTGGATGCGGACAAACAATACAGGGATAATGATGCCACACCCACCAATGATGGAGCCCGTTCCATGGTCACGACAGCTGTGCAGGAGACTCGAGATCTTTTTAGTGATTATTCTTGTAAGTATCTAATTAGAAATAGATTAGCATTCTTAAAAAAAGAAGTACGTTATGAAGCTCATTTCAAAAACCACAAAAGGTCAGACAACTAGAAATGAAGTCTATATATACATATGTATGTCATCTCGAGCCACATGCTCCGATTGTCTTCCTACTATGCATTTGTTTCGTCTTCTTTAAATTGTTGAATTTGAAATTTTATGAAAAACGAGAGAAATATATTCATGAAAGTTGATTTGGAAAATCTAAATTGATGCCTCGACAATCGTTCGAGGGTGCATTTCCTGTTGTGACTTGCCTTGAAGCATGATGCACTATTAACCTTTGTTTGCTGCTAGCTTATGAAAACAAAAACAAAACCATTTCTCATCTTTTTAGCAACCTCCACAACATCTGCCGCACAGGCTGTGTTATATATGCCGACAGCAAGTGAATTTTATCAGGAGGGTAAACAGAAATAAACTCTAATAAAACGACCCTTGGCACGGGCATCGATTCAATTGGATCTTGGTGTCAACTGAATGCTTAACGACATCACTTGTGATCTATTCGAGCCGATGCTCTTGCATTTCCATATGATTTCTTTTATGCTTTTCAATTATTTATATATTATCTAATACTCTTGTAATCCTTGCAGCTGTTAAATATAATTACCTGCCTTCTCTGATCGAGTGTGAGGATACCGAATTCGACGAGATGCTCAACGACATTGATATGATCGAGCGCACCAAACCAATTACTAAAAAGGAAAGCAATGCCCTTTGCAAAAATACATTCAACTTCTTTTGTAAGTCCATATCTGTTGCGATGGATAATCGATTGGATGCTGGTCTGGAACAACATGTGGAAGCGCAGCTGCGACGCCTGACCAATCGCACATCGCTGGACTTGTACTCATCGTTGCCACAGGTGCTGACCAATGAGTTTGTGTCAGCACCACCAGAAGCTGCGCACTGGCCAGAGTATCTGACGCAGCTGTGGTCTGGTCCAGATTACAGTGGTCGCAACACGTACATAATGCTTAAGAATGTTTTTGATTCCATACTGGCCGATCTACACTATGAGGATACGTGGGTGCATCTCGAGCAGGTGTTGCAAATGTGGCTAACACTGAACTGCGAGCTGGCCGATAAACCATACACATCTGGAATCACACAAACGGATATTCCTAAAATACCATTTGGTGCCAATGCTGTGCAGGGACTTCTGTTAGCTTTGGCTTGGCACAACGACATTAAGCTGCGGACTTGGTGTTTAGGCTTTCAGTGTCTATTCCTTGCTTGCAACTCGTTGCCCATTGGCGACGATGTCACCGACTGCACGCGCATCAATGAGGTCATTGTAAATGATGAAAACTTTGAGAAGATGCTGCTGCGCTTCTTCTCCGGCTATGGCATGAGCTCTTCAATAATAACAAATCGTTGTGTAAGTTAAACTTGCCTTTTGAACAACCGTATACACTTGCTTACACACTATTTATCTTTGCCAGGCTGGACCCACCATCTGCAAGCACCTGCATGAACTAATGCTGTGGCTTCATAGCAAGAGCGAGAGTAGCGGCGGTCTCATTCCGTGCAAGCGTCGGTTAAAGGACATTCTTTTGCATGTTGTATTGCAATTGGTACAGCCTGGTGGCGCCATTAGCAACCAGCAGGGTCCAATCGATGCTCAGAACCAGCTGGTACGCGATCTGCTTCTGATGCCCAACGACAAGGGTGATCTGAACATTGCCCTCAAGATTATCGAGAGTGTTTGTAAGTATGACAATTGTGAGTGTTGTACTCACTGCTTGAACTATTTGGTTTTGTAGCTTTTCTAGTCTTTAACAACATTTCCAATGGCGAGAAGCTCCAATGCCAGCGCGGCAATGAGAACAGTAATGCTGGCAACAACTTTAGCAATTTGTTTGCCAATGTCTTGGGTTCGGAGAATCCCACCAAACAGAATGCCAACATTTGTGACAATTCGTTAATCATAAATTTACTCAAATTGTCCTCGCACATGGTTCTCACCGAGATGCCCAGGCAACCCAGCGTAAGTTGTGAAATTGCGATATTATTATTCTATTTAATGGCCATTCTATACTGCAGGAGGTAACCATACCCGAGGAGGAGGAGCTGTCCAATCAAAGCCAAACGGATGAAACCAAAGCTGAGCAACTGAACACAGATGGACACCGCAGCAAAGTTCCCTGCATTGCCGATTGGGGTTCGTTTTTTTTTGTTCAATTTATAAACTTTACAACCTCTAATCATTCCCCTCTCAGTTCTGCGACATTTTCCAACAATGAAACGTCTGTTTGGAGCACTCTCTCAATGCTCTACAAATACGTTTACCATGATGTCCTCGAGCTGTTTCTTTTCGCTCAAAACAAACATGGTACTCGATGAGCCACAGACTATTGCGGATGCCGTCTTCAGTTTGATGATCACTTTAAGTGAGAGGGCATCTAATCCACGACTGGTTGTGGCGCCCATTTGCCAATATCTTGAAGAGAGTAAGTCGTGACATATTATTGTGAGCCAGACTGTAATAAATGGCATTAAATCTTTTTTTCCTTGCAGCCACCATACAACGCAATGCCACGTTGCCCCGTCTGCAATTGTCGGAACCATTTCTCTGGTACATCTCCAAGGTGTTGGAAGTGACTGCGGCTGTCCAGATATTCACTCAATTGGGAGGCATACAAATAATCTGTCACAATTTGGTGCGACTCAACAAAACGATTATCAACATGCAACCGGGATTGGTGAGTTTTGAAACGATGTGAAAATCCCCATTAAAACTAAGCATCAACTAACAGTGGTAGGGAAGATTTTAATAAAATATTTAGTATCACTGAAACTTGCATTATATTTAGAAATTTGTTAGCCTTAGTGGAGAACAAAAAAACTAAGTTTAAATTGATATAATGGCAAATAGTTGATATAACAATTAAACAGATAGTTTAAAATGAATTTAGGGTTTGCTTACAGGCTTAACAAACTCTACCAAATAATTGTGTAGTGCTGGAAGAACTCCAGTAAATACAAAGTTTTTTATTGAGTTAAATGCTTTAAATTTGTTTTTAGTTTACATACAAAACTGATACTATTTTATCTGATTTACAGATTTCGATGATTATGCAACACATGACCCGAAATACGCGCCTCAAGCTCAACAGTCATGTGAGCAATGCGAGTGCCTGTAAAAAGACGACGACCAGCGCAGGACCAGTGACAACAACAACGGCGCAACCATCGAGAAACAGCAGTGCTCAGTACGATGGACTGATCAATTTTGCGCCCTTCTCGCACATTGTGTCGGAGAATGATGCGGCGCAAAGTGCCGAGATGCTAATATCGAATCCCAATGCCACACACAGGCGACCAAGATCGCCAGCTTGGAGTTATATGTTCTATCCGAACGAGACGCACGTTGATTTAACCATTACATTGCCCACCGCAATATTGCTCAAGGAAGTGCAACTGGTGCCGCATACCTCAAGTTTGGCGTCTTGCCCCTCGGCCGTTGCATTGGAATTGTCCAGAGATTATGGTGTTGGGTCCATACCTGTTGGTGCTCCCATGGCCACAACGGGCCTCACCTGCATACGTCTGAAGCTTGCCAAGGCAGAGGTGGCCACTAGCATTGTGCTGAGGCTTTACAAGTAAGCAACAACTTCGGATCACTCTGCCATAATGAATAATGTAATAATCGTTGTTCGTTTTAGACCCAAAGACTGCGGGAATGTTGGACTGGTGCAAATTGCCGTGCTGGGTCAGACCATCTTTGGCAATCGCATGCAGGGACTACGTGGACAGGGAGCCTTTGGAGATTCCTTCATCGCCTGCTCAACACCGTTGCCCACGGCTGCGCTGTCAGCCATGGATGTGGATGCAATGCCGGAGGACGATGCCTTTGCCAAGACAAGCATTGGCTGGGTGCGCATACTCTCTCGCTGCTTTCATGTGGCTGCCTTGCAACCGGATAGCAAGCTATCTGATTTAATTGCCTCGTATCCGGCGGAATATCCCGGATTTTTGGAGGCCTGTTGCTCTCTGCTGAACATTATGCCCATGATACCGAGTCTGGCACAACAGCATCTTGAGACGATACTAATCAAGCTGGGAGCCTACAACCATGAGCTTAGTTTGCAGCTGTTGCGCACTCTGCTGTGGCATACAACACCACAGGGTGAGTTACAATTCAGCGCCTCCATTTAATGTAGGAATCAACTAATATTTGTCCAATTGTTATTGCAGTGTTTAAGCTTTCCAGCGATGCTGTCTGCGATCTCATTTATCAAGTGGTTACCGGCTCCACGGAGCACATGCAGGACAAGCTGCGAGTTCTGCTGGATTGGATCATGCAGCTGCATGACAATTACAGCAAACAGGCGCGCTGCAACAATCCGCAAAGCGGATTTGTTAAAGTGATTGCCTCCATCTTGTGGCAGGTTCAGCTGCAACAACAGGTGCCGGATCTGTCACATCTTATTACGCCTGCATTGTTTGAGACATGTTATCAGTGGATTGCCGAACTGGAGCACGATGAGCCGCTGAAGAGCAGTTTCGATGCGTTGCTCTGTGCTCTCTGTTATATCAAATCCGATCTTTTTAATCAGTTGCTGATGAAGTTGGGTGTCAAATTAGAGCAACAGACGCGTGGTAAAACAGATGATAGCAAGGTGCAAAGCGGCAGTGCTTGGTTCCGTCGCGAGGGCACTGAAAATCTCACCCAGCTGCTGCAACATCCGGCTTTCCTAAAGACGCTCGCTTTGGCTTGCCAGTCGCCGGTAGCCGTTTACCAGATGCTGGACTCGGGTCTGCCCAAGCTGCTTGCACATGCCATCTTCGAGTACTGCACATATATGCTGCCCACCACAGAGAGTCCTTCTTTGGATGCAGCAGCAGCGACAGCCTGTTGCAGTAGTCAAGCAGCTGCCGCCGGGGATTCCTTGCTCACGGACTTCGATAAGGCGGAAGCAAGTGGCGGAAGTGGCAGTCTGCCGCTTCTGAGCTGCGCAAATGTGCCCAAGGTCTTGGACTTCTTCTCGGAATGCTGTGCCGAGGGTCCCATGCGCGACTGGCTGGGCACGCTGCAAGGCTCGATGTTTTGGAAGCCACTTCTGCAGCTGCTGTGCAACACGCACTTGGCCCAGTTCAGCAAAACTCTGCCGATGCAACAGTCATTCATACGTCTGGAACGGGCTACAATTAACTTCTTTACCCGTGTGAGCGCATGTCATCCAGCCAACCAGGAAGTGCTCACCTCGCTGCTCATTGGTGCCATCATTTGCAAACCTCTGCGAACAGCCGCTGGCAATCGACCCACGATATCCGGCTTTACGAGACAATTGGTGCTACAGCTCTTACTGGAGAACGAACACATTACTGTCTCCGTTCGCAGCCAGCAGCCATTGCAGCGTCGTGACACCTTGTCTGCCATCATGGGCGGATCTTGTGCGGGAGGTGCCAGCAACAGTTTGCCCGTCGCATCAGTCAATCACCATCCGGCAAAGCGCAGCAGCGCCCATCAAATGCTCTTTAGTGTGAACACAAACACAACCTGTCAGGAAATTATGCAGAACTGCGTCAGTGGTAAGCAAATCCAATTGCAGTTTTATTGCTATCAAATCCTTACACATTTCATGCCAAATTCAATTTAATTTATAGAAAAAGACTAAAACTCGGGGATTAAAACCGTAACGAATATCGGTTTCGGTTAAGTTCGCATTTAGATTTTCTTTTATCGGTTACGCAAAATCTTTGAATAAAGGTTTCGTAACGGCGAACCGGTTTTTCTATGTTTCGGTTTTGAAATACCGGTATGGTTTCGGTTTAGAAAAACAAATTTCCTTGCAAAAATATAATTATATTAATAACATAATATTAATCATTACAAAAGCATTACTTTCTTAATGTTTCGTTCACACATTTATTTTACACATTCTTTTTAAAACTTGTATTTTTTGGCATATTTTTGGTTTTAAGGTTTCGGTCAAATGAACATTTTTTTTCGGTTACGGTTTTAAATTTCAATCGGTTTTCACCGGTTAAAGATTACGAATTCGGTTAGGGTTTTAATCCCTGCTTAAACCGTATTATTTACTACCATTGATGCCATGTTCGATTGCATACATATCAATTCTTTGTTTTTATATTTCTATTAATTTCCCAATTTTATTTTGTTAATTTCGTTCTTGATACCATAGTGTATAGTAACTTAGTGTATCAACAACCAACAGATCAACGAACTGGCGACGCTTCAGGCAATGTTCCAGCGGCAGCAAAGACAAGCCAAGACTGCAAGCTGGATAAATCGTGCTTCATTAACTTCAACAATATGGAAGCAGGTAGCATGGAGTTCCTCACCGTTGGTGCTGCGGTGGCGGCCAAGGACAAACGCATCAAGGATGCCAAAAATCAGGCTGCCATGAATAAGGACAAGGAGACGCAGACAACGGCATCGCAACTACTGCCCATCAGTGAGTGCAATTATCAGACGAGCATTGAACTCCATTTACTAATCCAATATGTTTACAGATACTTTTAATATTGAGGAATTTCTATTGCAAGCAGCGCATGCAGGCAATGGCAGTCAGTTGATCATAGCGGAGTATCCAGATATTTTGCTGTCGGGAGATGCCACCATCTCACAAGTGCTGGCCACACTGCAGGATGCAGGACACTCGCTGTCTGCGCCCTGTCTCACACTGAATCTTGTGCCGCAGTGCGCGTTGGGTGACGAAGCAGCCGAGTCGAAGAAAGTGAAGGCTGCGTGCACAGAGCCGCTGCCATCGCCCTTGCAGAGATTCTCTAGCAGTGGAGGACTATCGCTGTTAGCTCACTATTTGCCTACTGTGTATCCCGAGCAAATGGGACGCAAGGCTACTGCAGTAGCTACCGAGAAGGAGAAGAGTCCACCGCTCTCCGATTGGGTTAAGCTTGAGCCAAATGATGAGATTTATGAAGACCTGGAGGATACAATTTGTGAGCCGGCGGCCAAGCAGATTACTGTTAGTTCTGTGCCCCAACACTCGTTGGCCGCTTTTGGTCTGTTCCTGCGCCTGCCTGCCTATTCGGATGTGCTGCTCAGGGACAAACAGCGTGCTCAGTGTCTTCTTCGTCTGGTCCTGGGCGTTACCGGCGATGGTGATGGCAGTAAGTACAGCAGTATTGAACAATATTATGATATCTATTTTCAATTCGTACTGTTTCTATTGCAGATGACATCTACAGTCTATCGTTGGCTCCTTCGTTGCCCACGTTGCCCTTCGAGGTATTCCGTCAACTGCTGGACAGTGTATCGTTGTCCACTGATGACGGCGTTCTTCTGCGCCGTGTCGTCATTGAAGTCGGGGCCATGCACCTAGTGCTCAATTGTTTGGGAATCTTCTCACATCAGTCGCATAACAACCAAATTGGCGCAATGCTTAATGAGCCCACTTCCAGTGGCAACAGCAACAATACACTTCCCGGCAACAGCAACGCCAATGGAAACGGAAGTGGAGCTAGTAATGGTAATGGCAATGGAAATGGAAATGGAAACAGCAGCGTAACAGGCGCCAAAAGTAATTCAGCTGAAGAGCCGCTGCCAAGTGCGACCACATCGGATGATAAGAGCCACATATACTGGGCAAAGGGCACTGGCTTTGGCACTGGATCCACGACCCAGTCATGGAACGTAGAGCAAGCGCTCTTGCGCCAAAAGAGCGAAGAGGAGCATGTGACGGTGTTGCTGCTGGTACTATCCAGTTATATCAATCCTGGAGATTGCATTCCCAGCGATATGCAGGGAGAGGATATACTTGCCTTTCATGATGTGCGTGATGTGGCTGGTGAACTGCCGCCCATTTTCCAGACGCTGTTGCAGCAATCGTGTCTCCTACCAGCTCTCAGCTCTTACCTGCGTAACGATTCAGTTTTAGACATTACACGACACATTCCTCTCTATCGTGCCATACTAAAGCTGCTGCGCGCTCTGTCGCTGTCCAAGAATTTGGTTTCGTTGCTGCAACCGACGTCCAGTGCCAACGGGGAGTGTACACCACCAATTGTTGAGCTGCTGAAGAACATGAAGACCTGCGTTGATACCTATGCCAAGCGACTCAAGTACGTCTTAAAGGTTTTCGAAATATATTCACTGCTAACGATTCCTTTCTCCTATGCACAGAGTCAACAAGAAGTCGAACATTAAGGGACAAACCCATCAGTTGACATTCAACATAGATGATGGTGATGACGAAGGCCTTGCGCTCCTCATACCGGATATACACGAGACGTGTGTTCTGGTACAGAAGACCACCGATGCCGATGCTCTGATTAATATGCTGCATACGCATGAAGATGGTATGGGCTCATTGGAGCGTCCGTTGAGCAAATCAGTTGAGCAGCGCTATCTGGAGCTAATGAAAAAGCGTCAGTTCGATACATACGATATGATTGTGGAGTCGGATAACAACAGCTTTCGTTTTGTGGTTGCGCATCATTTTGAGAAGATGGTGCGTCTAGCTGGCGATCGCTATCATCCATCGCGGGTCAAGAGATTGGCACAGGAAGCGGTCACGCTCTCTACCAGCTTGCCCCTGAGTTTTAGCAGTTCTGTATTTGTGCGCTGTGATACGGACAGATTGGACATAATGAAGGTGTGTAAAGTTGCTGACCATAATTTCTAAAACGTTGCAAATTAATATAAATACACTAAAGTTTAAATAGAATGAGGACAGACCATTTTAAATATCAATAGTTCCTTAAAACTAACCAATAATTTTGAAACCAAAGTAAAAATTATACTAGGTTTTCTATATTAGTTATTTTAGTATTTATTTTTAATTTAAATTGCATTCGATATTAATTTATTCAATTTTTCAGGTGCTCATCACCGGCCCGGCGGATACCCCGTATGCAAATGGTTGTTTCGAGTTTGATGTCTTCTTTCCACCCGACTATCCCAACTTGCCGATGCTTATCAATTTGGAGACAACAGGTCGCCATTCGGTGCGCTTCAATCCCAACCTTTACAACGATGGAAAAGTGTGTCTGTCCGTGCTTAACACTTGGCATGGCAGACCCGAGGAAAAGTGGAATGCACAGACGTCCAGTTTTCTGCAAGTTCTCGTCTCCATACAGTCGTTGATATTGGTGCCCGAGCCGTACTTTAATGAGCCAGGCTTTGAACGCAGTCGGGGCACACCCAGCGGCACGAACTCGTCTCGCGAGTACAACAGCAACATCTATCAGGCGTGCGTGCGTTGGGCAATGTTGGAGCAGATACGCAATCCAAGTCCTTGCTTTACAGATGTAAGTGTTTTAGCATGTCGATTGGTGAAGCTCTACTAAGATTGATTTCATTCCAGGTCATTCATAAGCACTTTTGGCTGAAGCGTGAGGAGATTTGCACACAAATTGAGGGCTGGATTGAGGAACTAAGCAAGCCACAGTACACAGAGCGTGCTAGTCGAACTATATCCTTTAACTCGATGGTGTTGCGTCGACACTATCGGCATCTGAGAGAGGAGCTGGCCAAGCTGAAGCCTCCTCGTGGTCTAGAGGATTTGGATGCACCTTTTAATCCAGTGGCCACTCTGCCGCCCATGGATGTGTCCACAACGGCGGCAGCCACAGCAACAACAAATGCTCAGGTGGGCACCGATGACACATTGGTGCCAGAGCTGAATCTGATGGTTGATAATGGTGATAGTGATTTGCCTCTATCAGCGGATTTCTATAAGGAAATGGAGAAGTCTGCAGCATTGCTGGCTGGCGACGAGGATGTGGTGGAAATTCTGAGTGATACGGAGAATGAGAGCAGCGTGTGGCAGGATAAGGAGGAGGATACACCATAAGTTGCTCTTTGATGCCGCTTTCACGCACTAGACAGTTTTATTTATCTTTATAAGTTTTGTTTTATGCTCATTTGTTTTGTTTAATTTTTGTAAGAGAGACTGCAACTGCAACAGAACTTGGTGTGCTTTACATAAAGAAAACGTAATATTTAATGTTATCGATAACACGAAAATGATCCTTTTGAAAAATGAGTTAAATAATATAAAAAAAAATATATGAAATACATATTAATCAAAATCACAAAATATACACTCCTACACCAATGCGTGTTGAAAAGCCAACTTTTCACCAAACAAACATACCCGACTCTATAATAATCTACTATTGTATTGCCATTTTTATAAATGCTTCATCGAATGGATCTATCGGTATAATGAAATTAACCAATGTGTGTATAGCATAAAATATCAGAACTTTAACAACAACACCACCAAAACTAAATTAATGTGTATTAAACTATGTATTTAGAGATTTAGTTAAATATTTACAAATGTGCAGAGTTACTTTTACAATTAAATACGCAATGCAAAATAAATTTTGTTTCTCCAAAATGCAGTTTTTTTCAATACAGCTTCGAAATTATAATAATAATCTTTAAAAGTGTGCTACACTTTTTGACGGTAGGCAGTGTTTGGTTTCCGTTTGCTATCTTTGGTACACTTTCCTTAAGAGTTTACTTTGCGCCATTTTTAAAATGATTTTTGATGTTTAATTTTAAAATGCTTTAAAAATTAAATGGTAGCGTTCTTTGCGCTTAACTTATATTAGCCTATTACGGGGATCTTGGCTTAATAAGACTTGACTTAATTTTGTACACAATGTGCATATGGATATTTTCAGAAAAAGGTTCACCTCACCCAAAACCGTAAAATTGAGCGAAAACTCCCATCTTGTGAAATTTTCTTTCAAAAATGTCTTCAAGTTATTTATTTAAGTAATACGTATATACGCTAGAAGAATTTCAATGGAATGAACATGTCGATTCTACATTGGATTAAATTCACTTTTCCTGTATTTTTGTTTTACAAGCTGTTTTCGATACATCGAATAATATTTGATGAAAAAATTCTTGAAACCAACAAGGTAGAAATCTTGTCATGTTACAAATTACTAATAAAACTTGTAAAATAAATAAAATGATAGTAACATATCAAAATTATTTCTTAATTGGAAAACTATATCATTTTATTATGGTTTAAGAGATTTTTTTTCCAAATTACTCGTCACATTTCGTAGACTTTCGCATTTGTCAAGATGAAGACAAACATGTCTTTTATTATAAAAATAGTGTGGATAAAATGCATTAAACACGTGAGAAAATATTTTGAAAATGTCAACCTTAGCCATTTTTTTTTTTGTTAAAGAAGTACAAATGACGATTTATTAATGAATTTCTTATTTGAATCGACACCTGTATTGGCATTTTAAGTCTACTGAAAAAAGAAGACCATTTTCTAAAATCAAGAACATTCATCTTAAATATTTTGTTCTTAAAATAAGAATATTTTAAGACCAAATTACTACAACTAAAAATGTTATTCTTGAAAATCGTAAGATCTTAACATAAGAATAAAATTCTTAAATTTAAATATTTTGTTCTTAATATAAATAAGACCACATTAAGACCAAATTAATAAAATTAAGAATATTATTTTAACTTCTTATTACAAAAATAATAATCTTAGATCTAAGATCTTTTTCTCTTAAAATGAGAACAAAAAATTAAGATTTTGTCACTTTTTGAGACTTATTAAAAAAGTTAACTAAAAATACTTCATTCGTCTTAAAATGTTAAGAAGCTTAATCTTTAATTGAGATTTTTTGCCTTGAGTATTCAAAACTTTTTGGTCTATAAATAAGAACATATAATCTTAAAAAAAAAAGTTTTATTCTTATACTAAGATTTATGGTCTTGAAAATATAAGAACTTGGTCTTAATTGAAATGTTCTTAGAAACAAGATGTGTTTTCTTACTTCAAGATTTTCATGTTCTCGACGCACTTTTTAGACCAAAGTTCTTAGTTATGAGACCAAAATCTTGATTTTAGATATATGATAATTTATGAGAATTTCTGCATATATTTAATAAATTTAGGTAAGGATTAAGGTTATACAGCTTTGTGCGACATAACCTCGGGCAATATAGCCTTGTATTCATATCGTAGATTTTTCGCAAGCTTAATTAAGAATTTAGTGGATGGTCATTGCTGCCCCTTTCCCCCTGCCTACGCCCTTGATTACCAATAAAGCGAAAAATTTAGTTGTTATTGTTTATCAAGCGGTATCTATATGGCGATCTTTCGACAGTTTTACAGCGCAGCACCCGACTACCTTGAACCGTTTTTATCTTTGGCTATTGTGATTACGAAGTCTTAATATACGCAGAGACTAAAAGCTCTTACTTTCAATTGTTCCTACCCCACTCTGTAATCAAGAGGGTAATTCATCACAAAGACCATCACTCTCTCATTCCCAACATCTGTTCTCTTTTGCTTCGATTCTGACTATTTATTGCTCTCAGAAGTGCGCTCGCACTCTAACTGTATATATTTAATTGAGCCCAATTCGACAGGCTTTCAGCAAAATCTTTCTTTACTTTGTCTGGTTTCTTTTCTCTTTGATCAGTCTCTTCCGAGCAGTCGACAACAGCAGTTCACGGCGATTGTGAAACTGAAACTGACACTGTGAGGATAACATCGTGCTTTAATTGTTTTATGTCAAAGCATAAACCAACAATTTCGATTATAATTATGGAGTTAAATAATGTTGCTATTGGCGATGGCCAAACTGTAAGTGATAATAGTATTTTAACCGTATATAAGTGACACACATACATATGCAGTTCCTTTAAGTGGTTTATGTAAGTGATGAATTTTCAAAGATAATCATCTTGCCAATTGCACTCAATTGAGATTCTCTATTTTGTTTGAAATCAGCTGATTGATTTTGTTCAATATTTTTGATTTCCCCAAGTCACTTAACTCTATTTATGGCGAATACCCCAAGCTATTTTCTAAGAAGAGCAGATCAATTAATTAGCTGTGTGTGTTTTACTCTACCAGGAATAATTGCTATTTGTCACATATTTCAACAAACAATTTATGCGGCTGATTTATTATCTCCACTCAGTACAGTATATTTCGGTCTATAATTTATTACTTAATTAATAATGCAATATTCCCGCATTACATAAATTGTTGCTAGTCTGATACTCACGCTCAATTAATCAGAATGCCGACACGAGTGCTAACGAGTTTGTGGGAAGTTTCAATAAAATAATCGGAGATCTCTGTAACAGTTTGCCCATAGATTAATGCTAATTAATGCAAGTATTAAATATTATATGTAGCTGCAAACAAAAAAAAAAATCCAATTGCACCTTTATAAAACGTGTAATTTTAACATCAACACAATTTTTAATTAGCATAAATTAATACAAATGTTTTATTGTGTGAACCTTTAAATACCCAATAGAAAATAATAATATTGTGTTAATGTATGTGAAGGGTACAAGTGAGTTCGGTTCATGATCTTCCGCATACATATTAACTTGCAAATCAAGCTTATTTTTTAATATAAAAATATAACTATATTATATTATTAAATAAAATATTTAGTTGTACAAAATTGGCTTTGATATTTAGTTTTGCATTCTTTCCATCCACCTTAATTATTTCATCAAATTTGTAACATTCTAAATAAAAATAAAAATTCAAAAAAAGCTGTCTATAGGAATGAGTACAGAGTAGATCATAGTCGGGCTGACTCGACTCCCAACAGTAGAATAAATTAGCAGCTCATTAAATGTGTATAATCTTCCGGTTTAGACTGATCCAGAGAAGCTAAATGAGTCGAACGGCAGACAAGCGCCCCTGGGCGCTGAACCACCGCCCAAAATCGAGAGATCCAAGCCCCAGTTGCTCTATGCCATCAACGAGAATCCTGGTAAGCGAACTATTAATACCTCATATCGGTGGGATCAATACTCTAATGGCCTAATTATTACAGTGTGGTACCTGAGCATATTTCTCGCGTTTCAACATTATCTGACAATGATTGGAGCGATTGTCTCGATACCATTTATATTGACGCCTGCCCTGTGCATGTCCGATGAGGATCCAAATCGTGGCATTATCATATCCACAATGATCTTTATAACCGGCATTGTGACCTATTTTCAAGCCACATGGGGCGTTAGATTGCCCATTGTTCAGGGTGGCACAATATCCTTTCTGGTGCCCACACTGGCCATTCTAGCGTTGCCTCAGTGGAAATGTCCAGCACAGGCTGATCTTGATGGCATGAACGAGACGGAACGCGAAGAGTTGTGGCAGATTCGGATGCGTGAGCTTTCTGGAGCAATTGCGGTGTCAGCCATGGTGCAGGTCGTCTTGGGCTACACCGGTCTTGTTGGCAAGATCTTAAAATATGTTACGCCCCTGACGATTGTGCCCACTGTCTCCTTGGTGGGACTCACACTCTTCGAGCACGCTGCGGACACGGCCTCCAAGCACTGGGGCATTGCCGTGGGGTGAGTATTAAATCAAACACTTGTCCATTCACAGCCCATGCACATGGGTTTTAAGTCTAAAATTTTTGGTAAAAAATTAATTTTTTATGACATAAAAGAAAGTACATTCATATATCTAGCTCAGAAAACAGAAAACACTCCAGCGGTGTTAGAAATTGTAGCTAATAAACTGGTAAACATATCCTAAAAAAGTTATATCTCTTGCTGTAGCTGTCAACACAATATGTTTGTCCTTAAGGTAGAATGTACATATGGGTACACATTCAAAGTGAAATAAAATTTATGCCAAAACATTATTTTGTTGTGACTATAGGCGAAACTTGTAGGTCTTGATTAGCACTATTATTAGTGCAAATGTTGATTTTGGACAATTGTTCGTTTTCAAGATAATTTAAAAAACCGAAGGCATTCGCACGCGACCCAAATAGAAGTAGTTTTTTCGGCGACCAGTTCTAACACTGATTTCGACAAAAAATTCATTTTAATGCATTTCATCTTTAAAATGGTTGTTTGCTTGATTTAAAAATGTTACGCAGTTTATTTTAGTTTAATTTGAATCACTGTTGCACACTACAATTATGTTTCAAGATATATTTCTATTGTTTCTGTCTCTCTTTTTTCAAATCGTATATCGAAACAGCTTGAAAAGCTTGTTTCAAATTAAACTTTCAATATATTTCTATGTATTTAAATAAATTATGTTGAAATCTTACCATCCTACTTAGTGTAATCGTTAGAATACAAACGGTCCATTTTGGAAGTAAATTTTTAAGAAAATGGGCAAAAATATAGGTAAAGTGAATTTATTCCAAAGTAGAATCTATATGTTTATCCTATTGAATTTCTTCTAGCGTATATTGCTCAAATAAAAACTTGAATAATTTTGGAAAAAAATTAGGTGGATTTTTTATTTGTTTTTGAAAGGGTGTTTGGGGTTAAAAAAATAAATTTATTTAAAAAAATATTTTTTTTTTTTTTTTTGTTTTTTTATACATAGTCGGTAAATGCAATTTTCGAATTTCTGCCAAGCATATTTAAATTTATTACCATTGTGGTATGATTAGTCCCATTATTAATTCGCATCTATTTATTCTCTCAGTACCACAGGCATGCTGACACTCTTCTCTCAAATCATGTGCGACGTCACGATTCCAGTGATTGCCTATCGAAAGGGCCACGGACTGGAGGTGCGTCAGTTTCAGCTGTTTCGGCTATTCCCCGTGCTGCTGACCATCATTATAATGTGGGGACTGTGTGGAATTCTCACAGCCACCGATGTGTTCCCGCCATCGCATCCATCTCGCACAGATGTGCGCCTCAATGTGCTGACCAGTGCCAAGTGGTTCTATGTGCCATATCCGTTCCAGTTTGGATTGCCATCAGTGACGTTGTCCGGGGTGCTGGGCATGCTCGCCGGAGTGCTGGCCTGCACGGTCGAGTCCTTGAGCTATTATCCCACAGTTTCGCAAATGTCGGGCGCCCAGCCGCCTCCGTTACATGCCATTAACCGGGGAATCGGCACTGAGGGTCTCGGTACTGTGCTGGCCGGTCTTTGGGGCGCTGGAAATGGCACAAATACTTTTGGCGAGAATGTGGGCGCAATTGGAGTGACCAAGGTAGGAAGATCGATATTCATTTTGATTTTTTGAAATTCGAAAATCATCTTAAATTAGAACTACGGAAACTTATTCTTTAAACGTATTCTCTAAAATATATACAGAAATTTCTCAATTCTAGGTATACGCGAGTATGGAAACGCCCTAAGTTTTAGGAAAATGAAACATTTTAGAAAAAGTAGCCCCAATAATATTGCACTGAGCGTAAATATATGTATATTTAAGGAAAATTTTTTCTTATTTTAAATTTGTACACCGATTTTTAATAGTTCAAGTTATCAAGTTTCTTTCAAAATTTTTCACCGCCACAGCAAATCGCACAGTTTTTGAGACATTAGCATTTTTTTTTGCTATTTATCGTTAACAACTATTATTATTTATTTATTGACAGGCTAAAAGCAGTCCGCACAACAATTAATTTAAAAATAAAACTAAAAATGAAATTAAAATGGGAAATCTAAAATGAAAAAGGAAATTATGGGCCCAACATTTGTAGCTAGAATTGGGAAAAGCCCAGAAAAACCTAATCAGACCAAAATGATATTAATAAGTAGTTAGTTGGTTAAATTAGCTAATCAAGACAGAGATGGGCACGGGACGGGTTGGGCCTTGGGTCTCATGGGCCTTTTACAAAATTTTCGGGTTCGGACCGAAAAATGTCATTTCGGGTCGGGTCGGGCCGGGCTCGGGCCTAACTTCAAAGCCCGAAAGCCCGGAGCACGCCAAATCTATTGCAATATTTTGCTACCCGAATTTGGTCACACTGCAAAAAATTCCGTTATATCCGTGAGTTATTTTATTTAATTTCTGAACAAGCTCGTAAGCTCATTTCGCTTATGAACACCCAGTCAACTGAGCGAAATGAACAATAATGTTCACAAATGACCTAATATTCGTTCAATTTATTTTTTTATTTTGATTTTTCGGGCGGGCTTGGGCCTTTTTTTCATTACGAATTTCGGGCTCGGGTCGGGCCGGGCCTAAAAAATGAGGCCCGTGCCCATCTCTACTCCCATTAGCTATCAATCTACTAAATCATAACAAGATCGGACAAATAGAAAGGTGGTAATGGCTGATTTAAGTTTCTAAGCAATATAACCGCCTAAAAGTATGCAATAATATTATTGACATTTAAATAACTTTCGGGTATCAGACAAACGGAAATTCGACTATAGCCTTTACCGCTTGTTTAAATAAATAAATCAATATTTTCGATTGTCGATAATACCTTTTCCTTTCCACACAGATCGGCTCTAGGCGTGTCATTCAATGGGCTGCAGTGATCATGGTACTACAGGG
The DNA here is from genome assembly GCA_035047525.1 of Drosophila quinaria. Classification (NCBI taxonomy): domain Eukaryota; kingdom Metazoa; phylum Arthropoda; class Insecta; order Diptera; family Drosophilidae; genus Drosophila; species Drosophila quinaria. The sequence continues at coordinate 557,187 of JAWNPO010000436.1, forward strand.
AGTTATTGGAAAGTTTGGCGCTATTTTCATTCTCATTCCCGATTCGGTGGTGGGTGGCATATTCTGTGTCATGTTCGGCATGATCATTGCGTTCGGTCTGTCCACACTGCAGTACGTGGACTTGCGATCTGCAAGGAACCTGTATATACTCGGCCTATCTATATTTTTCCCCATGGTTTTGTGTCCTTGGATGCAACAGAATCCAGGTGCCATCAATACGGGCAATGAAACCGTCGATTCCACATTGACAGTGCTGCTGGGCACGACCATTTTGGTTGGCGGTTTTCTAGGCTGCTTCCTGGATAACATAATACCCGGTAAGTTGATCACCGTTCAAATTTGAACTAATTATACCCGTTACTTATAAAAATAAGTAAAAGGGGATATTGTATTCGTTGCAATGTATGTAACAGGGAGAAGGAAGCATCTCCGACCCTATAAAGTATATATATTCTTGATCAGCATCAACAGCCGAGTCGGTATAGCCATGTCCGTCTGTCTGTCCGTCTGTCTGTCCGTCTGTCTGTCTGTCCGTCTGACCGTCCGTGTGAGCGCCTAGATCTCAGAGACTATAAGAGCTAGAGCAACCAAATTTGGCACACAGACTTCAATAGACCCCACGCAGGTCAAGTTTATTTCAAATTTTTGCCACGCCTTTTTTCGCCTCTGTAAATCGCAAAAAACCACCACACGCATAGTTTTCAAGATATTGTATTTTTTTTTACTAGTTATCGTTAACTACTATTATTACCTATCATCCTACTAAATCGTAACAAGAGCGGACAAACAGAAAGGTGGTAATGGCTAATTAAAGTTTTTAGAAAATATAAGTGCCTAAAAGCATGCAATAAAAAATATTAAAAAATTCATTAAAATAAGTAACGGGTATCCTAGAGTCGGGCGCTCGACTATAGCCTTTCCCACTTGTTTTTTATTTTAATGTGTTCGTAATGTTATTAATAGGTACGCCCGCGGAGCGTGGACTTATCGAGTGGGCAAATGAGATGCCGCTTGGCGATGATAATGTCAACGATGGCACCGCCACAGATTTCGATTTTCCATATGGCATGAATGCCATTCGAAGCTGGAAGTGGACATATTATGTGCCATTCATGCCCACCTACAAGCTAAAGAAACAGAACTAAATGTCTCTCTTAGAACTAATTGCATTCCAGAAGTTATACTATTTTAAAAGTTGATTGTTAATTATTTCTATTATCACAATTATTGGCTATTCGTACTTATCAATAGTTGTCAGCGTTTTTATAGTACTAAATATTTTTTTTGTACATAATGAAACGTTTTGTTTTACCAGTTTTCTTCAAATTTTATCCGCATTGGAAATGAAATAATGCTATTTTAATGACTCAATTCATAAGTATTTTTTATTGACATATTTTTAACATTTGTATTCTCATGTTCTATTATTACATTTTCCAACTTTGAATTTTCTACACACTAGACTGTAAATTCGCTTATTGACATTGCTATATCTTTCGAATCTTTCGTTCACATTACGCATATAATCTATTATTTTGCAATAACATCAATAGTTCTAGTAAACGAAAGAAAATTCTATAAACATTTGTATATTGCATACTTGAAAATCTCAAAGAATCGTTCAGTTCTGTGTATTGTAAAAAATGTAGTTAAAATTATTGATAAAATTTTAACGCATTTTTCGGCGCGAGGTTCTTAAAAATATCATATAAAATATCTCTGAAACATTTGTTAAAAAACTAACATTTTTGCCACTATCATTTGTATCTCTCTTTCTCTCTCTCCCTCTCCCTCTATCTCAATCTATCTTTCACCATCTTACTAATTAAATCAACTTTATGACTAGGACTAAATCTAAAAACGCCGAAGGAACCAAGGCACAATTATTTGAAAATCGTATTATCGATCGAAATGATGGTCGATCTTGAGCCATCATTGGATCATTGAACTACGGTTTCTCATTGCTGAAACTTCAGTATATCAGATATCAGATTTTGGTAATGGTACAACTACAACTACGATCAGGGCTCAGTGGCTGCCTGCACTAAGATTAAACTTTGGCTATGTAAAAAAATATCTGAAATTAGTTACTTCTAAATGTGCTCGGCTCGTGTGTGTATGTATGTATCTTTGGCAGGTTATCTAGAACCGATGCTGACTATGATGATGGGTCTGTGCGGGCTGCAGCAGCTTCTTGATGCCGCCACTGCTGGCACGCGAGGATGAGGCCGAGGCCGACGAGGAGGCAGTCGTATTTGGTGGCGTGCTCATGACCGAGGCATGAGGCGCCTTCTTGCGCTTGGAGTAATAGCAGAAGATGCAGAAACCATTCTGCGGTGTGGAACATCAAATGTTTGTGGGACTGCGCGTGGCCGACGAGGTGCGATAACGAGATCCCGACCTGAAAGATTTTAAATGAACGATTTTTTTATTTACCATCAACAGCACATGTTAAAATTAAAAGAAAATTAAATTATTCTGCAATAATTCAAATGAGAGAATTAATGCCGAATATAAACCCATAAATAATAATTTAAAGTCTATCAAAGTAATTGCAGTCATTTGCACTTAATTAACTGTAAGTTTAAAATTATACAATCATGATAAGAAAATTAAAAATACATAAGATAAAAAATAAATAATGATTTTAATTGCAATCAAATCAGCACAATCAATAGGTGGGCAGTGATTTACATTCATGATGCCAAAATCTTGTGATTTTGATGAAAAGAAAACAAGTTTTGAAATTAATTGTGTTTGCATGAAACAAAATACGGAGAAGACTCTGAACTCTGCCTGTATTAAAGGTAATTGGCTAAGAATTTCCTTACATAAAATATTAAATGCTTTCATCCAATATTGGCCTAATTATTTATTACAACTACTTATTATTTACATTTTAAATATATAATCTATAGCTTCTATACAAACGATCCAAGATAAATGATTGAATTTTAATATTTGGTCACTTAATGAGGGGATTAGTGGAATTTTGTGGGCATAAAATAAAATTTCTGTGGCGCCATCATATTCAGAAGTCCTTGCGCGTCCAAAAATACTTTCTGTAGAACATGGATTATAACACTAACCGAAACCGTAATCTTTAACCGGTAAAAACCTATTGAAATTTAAAACCGCAACCGAAAAAAAAAGTTCATTTGACCAAAACCTAAAAACCGAAACTTTGTAAGCCGAAATACCTGTTTAGTAACCGTTTCATTTATAAGGGTAAGTTTCGGTTTTTTATACATCAACAAAAAAAAAATTGTAAAAAACAAGTTAAAAATAATTTAAAACGAAAAATTTTGATTTTTATTTTCTTATGTTTCATTTTGAATTTTTATTAGTGATATTCATGATCGAATTTTCAAAGCACTGAATAAGAGCAAATAAAATAAATTTGTCGAATTAAATATTAAAATTTTTGAAATGTAATTAAACTACATCAAACTGAAGAATATGTGAAATAAATGTGTGCCTTTTTAATTATTAATATTACGTTATTAATATAATTATATTTGTGCAGACATTTTTTTTGTGAACCAAAACCATACCGGTATTACAAAACCGAAACAGAAAAACCGGTTCGTCGTAACGAAACCTTTATTCATAGATTTTGCATAACCGTTAACCGAAAACCTAAATGCGAACTTAAGCGAAACCGTAACTGGAACCGATATTCGTTTCGGTTTTAATCCCTGCTGTAGAGACTTTAGTTTGATTTATTTTTCTTGTATCTAGATCAACGGTGGGCACGCAGTGGCTCCGGGATCAGAGACTGCTCCCAACTATTTTTCTTCCCATTCTGTTGTTTTTATACCCGTTACTTATAAAAATAAGTAAAAGGGGATATTGTATTCGTTGCAATGTATGTAACAGGGAGAAATAAGCATCTCCGACCCTATAAAGAATATATATATTCTTGATCAGCATCAACAGCCGAGTCGATATAGCCATGTCCGTCTGTCTGTTCGTCTGTCCGTCCGTGTGAGCGCCTAGATCTCAGAGACTATAAGAGCTAGAGCAACCATATTTGGCACACAGACTTCTATAGACCCCACGCAGGTCAAGTTTGTTTCAAATTTTTGCCACGCCCCTTTCCGCCTCCGTAAATCGCAAAAAACCACCACAAGCACAGTTTTCAAGATATTAAAATTTTTTACTAATTATCGTTAACTACTATTATTACCTATCATCCTACTAAATCGTAACAAGAGCGGACAAATAGAAAGGTGGTAATGGCTAATTAAAGTTTTTAAAAAATAGAAGTGCCTAAAAGTATGCAATTTAAAATATTTAAAAATTCATTAAAATAAGTAATGGGTATTCTATAGTCGGGCGCTAGACTATAGCCTTTCCCACTTGTTAATTTTGTAGTTGCTATGCTCCCAAATTCAGTTTGTGTGCCCACCGCTGATCTATATAACTGAAATAATAGAGGATGCCTGATGACTGCAGGGAGGGGGAGGGGACTTGTACTCACCGCGAGATGCTGGAGGTGTAATCCCGCACCGGAGTGCGAGCCTCGCGTCTGTGGTAGCTGCCGCCTGCGCTGCTGCTGCTGGTGTTGCCAGTGGTCGGTGGCTCCAGCAGCGACATGGTGCGATGATCGTACGGTCGAATGGAGCGCCGTCCCAGAGTCGCATACCCATCCAGGTGGGTGCTGCCCGTGGCGATGCTGCCGCTGCCGCTGCCACTGGCCGAGGCCAATGTTCCATTCAAGGTGTACGAGGAGCGACGCTTGGGATTGTAGGTGTTGTAGTAGCCGTTGGTGGCAGTGCTGGGACTGGAGCTGGACGAGCTCTTGTACCGCATGGGCACGGAGCTGTAATCGTGCGTCTCATAGCGCTTGCCCAGGAACGATGGCGATGTATTGCGAATGTCGTTGAGACTCTTGCGAGGCTTACTCGTTGCTCCTGCTCCTGCTCCTGCCCCGGAGGTGGAGTAGTCCAGGGCCGAGCGATAGACGGGCGGCTTGAGTTCCGTGCCCACGGGACTCAGTTTCAGTGGCCGGAAGAACTGCTGGGCAATGTCCGGTGAATGAGCTCGGGGCTCCGGATCCGTGGCATGCAGCTTCTGGCTGGAGCGCGCCTTCACCGCCGCATGCTGCTCCCGGTAGTAATCGCGCACTGCGGACGGACCCACGATGCTGCTGGTGCGTCGCGGCTTCTGCTCGTTGAAGCGGCTGTAGAAGCTGCGCCGCTTGATGCGATCGATGACGCTCTCGTTGGGATCGGAGCTCTCCGAGCAGCGAGTGGGCGACGACAGCTGGGAGGCGCGCGACAGGCGCGACACTGTCGGCGAGGGCGTGGCATGCAGCATATAGTTGTCCTCGGAGCAAATGGACCAGTTGTCAAAGTACAACTCCGGCTCCTCGGTCGGCGACATAAAGGTCGACGTGGAGGCGCAATCATCCTGATAACTGCGCGAATCCGACGAATAGTTGGCAATGTTCTCAAATGACGGAGTCAACAGATTGTTGCGATTGATCTCATGGGCCGACGAGGTGCGATATCCGGATGTCTGGGAGCTGCAATTGTTGTTGGTGTTGATCGAGTTGTTGTTGGTGGCATTGTCCATGGACTGCTGGCTGGAGCTGTTGTTGGAGGAGGCGCTCTTCACGGCACCCGGATACGGCGGCAGATTCGAGTACAAACCGTTGCCATTCAAGAGTGCGGGATTGGTCTTGGATCCGCGATAGCTGCTGCCACTGGTGTTGGTTGTCGTCGTCGTCGTCGTGGTTGTTAGAGATGTTGCTGCTCCACTGCTGACATTGCTCAGATCCAGCATGAGACCCTTGCGCTTCTCCTTGTTGCTGGTTGTGGTTGTGGTTGTAGTTGCAGCTAGAGATGATTGATTCTGCATGCACTCCGGACAGACAGTCTCGCAGTTGCAGTTCACCTCCTTGGCCTTCGTCTTGGCCACATTCTGATAGATGGGCGATGTGGGCAGCTGCTCCTCCTCCGCCTCCTGGCGCACCTCGCGCTCTATGTTGCTGGTGGAGCGCGTGTTGCGCACACGTCTCTGCTCGCTGCTCTCCCGATCGAAGCGTCGCAGGAGTCCACCAAACATCTTGTTGACGGTGCCACTTGGTTTGCCACTCCCGCTGCCACTGCCAGTTCCACTGGCCGTGTCCTGATCCTGGTCCGAGGCATGCAACTGCTCCACGCTCGCGGATCGCTTGGGACTCCGGCTCGTGGCCGACTGTGTGCCACGTGGCACGGATCGTTCTCGCAGCGATCGCAGCATGCTGTCAAAGCGCGATCGCTTGTCCCCCATGGAGCACTTGTCCGCCGTCTCTGGGGTTTTCTTTTTGCGCATTAGCGTTGCCGTCGTTGATTTCTCCGGCGAACTGCGCTCCTCCGGCGATCCTTGTTTCTGGGTGCACACCAGTGCGCCACTGCTGGCATTTGGATGGGCAAGCTTCTTCTCCTTGCTCATGGCAGAGTCGCGCAGCTTCTCAAACTTCTGGCCGATGGCATAGAGCAATCCCTTGCTGGTCTTCTTCTCCGGAGATTTCTCCTTTGCTTTGATCACCGGACTCGACTCCTTGGAGCTCTCCGCTGGTGTTGTTGTTGCCGTGGTTGTTGTTGTTGTTGTGGTCGTGGGCGGGGTCACGGGTGTGGGTGGCACCAACTTGGACTTTTTGGAAACTTTAATCACCTTCTTCAGGGTCGTCGGACGTGATTCCGTCGAGTCCTTGTCCACAGTTGAGAATGATTTCTCCTCCGACGTGGACTTGGAGCTGGATGCAGTGGTGGACGCCGTCTCCGCAATGCTTGGTATTGCGACCCCGCTGCGTGCTATCTTCCGGAGATCCTTGGGCATGGCCAGCTTGGTGGCCGGATAGCTCTTGGGCCGCATCAGACGACTCTCTCGGGGCGCCGAGTCCATAGACGCCTCCGCTGCAGTCGAGGGCAATTTACTGGGCGCAGTTGTCGTCTCCGGCAACGGCAACTCCGCATTGCCTTTGAGACTTAGAGTCAGATCTTTCATGGGATAGGATTTGGGACGCTTCAGTTTGGTTTCCTTTGGCGCTGGCAGCTCGTTGGCCTGGGTCTCCGCTGGCTGAGAGGCGTTGGCTTCTTCGGTTGCCTTCTTGGTTACCTTTTTCACCTTGCGCACAAGTGTCGTTGTTGTGGTTGTCGTCGGTTTAATGGCTTCCGCCTCGTTGTTGACTTCCTTCGACTTGATCTTTTTCAATTTCTTGATGGTGGACGTTTCCTCGGACTTCTCCTCAGCGGCCAGGTCGTGCTCGGTCTGGGTGCGAGCCGCGGACAGCAGCTGCAGTTCCTGCAATATCTTGTTGGCCAACTCATGTTTGCCCAGCTCGGTGTCCACGTCACGGGCACGTGACTGACTGCGTTGCCTCTCTGTGTTTGGATCCCGTTCCATGCTCTTGTTGCGGGCATGATTCGCTTCCGTTTCGGCCTCCACATTGGCAGCATCGCTGGGCTTTTCCCGAATCTCGCGGAGCACACTCTGCGAGTCGCGCGGCTCTCGTGGCTCGTCGAAGAAGTCGGGCCGGAGGAAGCGTGAGATTCGGCGCTGCGAGGATCGTCTACGCAAGGAGCTGCTGCTGTCGGCCACGCCCACGCTGGCAACAGCTGGTTGCGGTGGTTGTTGTGGCGGTGGCGACAGGCAGCCACTTGGTGGACGCCCCAGGGCAGCGCTATAACGCCTCTCCGGCAACTCTTTGGCATTCCCAATCCCATTGCCATTGCTGGACTTGCTCAAATAGGGCGAATAATATTTATACTTGTCGCTAATGTCGCTGGTGTAGTTGCTGCTGCACAGCGAGGATTTGCCGTAGTCATCCCGGCACACGCTGCTGCTGCGACTCTTGCTAGCCAACTTGGAGGCAGTCGCTTCCGTTCCTGGTCCTGCCACTGATCCTGCGACTGATCCTGGTCCCTGGCTGGGTGCTCGACTCAGGCTGCGTCGATAGATGGCCGTGCTGGCCGACGTTGTCTTTGGCGCATCCGTTAGTGACTTCGGTTTGAGCTCCTCCTCTGGCTGCTCGGGCAGGTAGCCACGCCCACTGCTCTGACTCCGTTTGTACACCTTAATGGCGGGCGTATTGCTGGCCGCTCCGCTTTGGACGCTCAGCGTCCGGGACAATTTACGGGCCTGCGTTGGCGGCAATTTGGCCAGCAGCTGCTCCTGGAAGCACTTGGGCAGACCCGGCGTGATGCTGGACAATGTCTCGAGATCCTTTTTGCTCAGACGCAGGCGGGACAAATCCAAGTCGGCCAGATCCAGTGGCTCCTCGCCAGTGGCATCAGTTGATGGCTTTCGGACTCTTCTCAGCCGTATCCTGATCAGATCTAAGCTTACTGCCTGGCGAGTGATGGCCTGAGAATTAAATAACAGAGGCAACAGAGTATGACAATGAGTAACATTTCGTCCTGGCGACAAAACAACACTCGACAAACAGGAGTGAGAAGTTGAAATGCTGTGGAGCCAATTTGCAAGCTACTTACTTGGAAGCTGTCACAAATGTGTCTTACTCATCTTACTCGGTACCTGTGATCCTGGCCAGAGGCACCTGGAAACGTTTTGTATGTTGTTTGCAACCAAAAGAACTTTGCACACTCGGTTCTAGATCTAGATTCTAGAGTAACATATAGCGGGGTAACGGGCGGGGTTAACTCGATGTTAAAGCAATTAGAGAGTCAATAAATCAATCAATATACAACTAACAACAACAATAACAATGTCAATCGTTCCAATCAATATCAATATCAATTATAACAATGATTAACTCACGTGCAGTAGAATAAACATATAATAAGTAAATAACAATTTTTAGATTTTATTTTATGGAATGTATTTCTTGTCTTTTTTTTTTAAATTTAGTTTTCATAAAGTAGTTAGTGTTAAATTGTATGTAAGTTTAGGTATATAAAAAATATATATTGCTTAATTTTAATACTTCAAAAAGAGGTTTCAGCTTAGGTTCGGTAAATGACTTGAAATTGTTATCAATCTTAAATCAAACTCAAATTGAGCACAAGTATATAAATAATTAAAATTCTTTAAAATTAATTTTAAAATCACAATAAGTATCAAGTTTGTGTATGTGTGTGTGGTAAAATTCCATTCTTAATCGAATCTACTTTAAAAATGGTGCTGCGAATTTTGAGAATTTTTATTTGTTTCATTAATTTATTGAATTTATGATAAGAGTTTAACAATTTAGTAAACAGAAATTTCTACTTAAGTTTGTTGCCAAGTTCATTGGCAAACAGGTGAATTCAAAATGGAACATTTAACAGATATGTATGTAAAATATGCAATTTGGAAACATAAGCGTTAATTAATTGCGTGAGTTTGTTGCCACACAAAAACACTGGCATCCCGCATCCTGGGCATATTCGTCCTGCATCGCATTATTTTATGACTTCTTGAGGTTTCTTGTGGTTGTGATTGTGGCTGTCGTGGTGCTAATAGCTTTGGCTTGAGTCTTGAGTGGTGCTGCGGTTGCTCTGGCATCCAGTTTGATCTGGCTTAATTGCGGCACTGTGGCAACGGAGACTTTTGTTGATGCTGATGCTGATGCCGTTACGGCCGTTGCAAGTAAACCCGGTTGCAGTTGCAAATTGGAATGGAACGGACTCTTGTTAATGGTTATAACATGCTTAGTGGGCGTGGTAGTTGTTAATGATAAACCAACTGTGAACGAAATAAGCATGAAATGTGTAAACGGCCAACAAAACTTACAAATTACAAATAAACAATTTAACAAAATATATATAAAAACAACAAAATATTTTATAGAGGTGAGAATGAAAATTGCAAAATGTTAAGGTTAAGGAATAGAGCAGCTTAAGGTTTGTGTATTTTTTTTTGTTTCTTTGTTGTTGTTGTTGCTGATGATGATAAAAAAATATGTTTGCGCTTCAGTAATGACAACAATTAGTAGCTGAACATTTTTTGTACATTATCGTATTCAAAGTTTTGGACATTTTTATTTAGATTTTGTTAAAGTTTCTTCTTAGCTTTGCTATAATTATTAAGACAGCCATTTTCCGTTTTATCGATGAGTATTAACTCATAATTATTATTGTATTATTATTTTAAATATTTTGTACAAATTCATTTTTAATACAATTTAATATGTATTCTTGTTGATTAAAAATAGCCCAGAACTCAGAAACTTGTTTTTGGTTTTGATTTTCGTATGTTTGTGCCAAGTTAGTTATTGTTGTTGTCGTTTTTGGTTGTTGTTGTTGTTGTGTTTGTGATTGAGTGATTGATCAGCTTAAACACAGCATTAAACAGCATGGACAAAATAAACTACATCGATAAGCTTCAAATGCATGTGTGTGCTTATGTATGTATAGATGTATGTGTGTGTTTGTGTGTGTGTGTGTGTGCTTAGTGGTGTTATAAATTAATTTCTTGTACAACACAAATTTGGTTTAATAAGTATTAAACTAAAAAAAACATGAACAAGAACTTTTAAACTCAAACAACTTGCTTGGTTAGCGTTTTTCCATTATTGTTTTTTTTTTTTTATTTTTCGTGTTTTTTTAATGATAAAAAATGTTTGTAAAAACTAAAACAAATTTAAGGTAGCGGGGCCATTTGCAAAACTGTACAACAATAATTGAAATATTATGTAGGTATATAAATATATTCAACAAAATTCTTTTGGTTGCCAAACAAATTGTAATTCGATATAAAATAACCATTGTTTGTTGTCATTTTGCCATCTTTTTTTTTTAACGTTTGTTTTCGAAATTATTAAAACAAAAGTGGTTCGCTTTATTGTCATCAAAATTGTTCACACTGTAAAATGTAATAAAATGATTTATGAATTAAATTTGTTCATTTAGCCGCTTGGATTTATTGCATTGTTATTAAGATTAAGTACATTTTCTTGTTTATTTCCATTTGTTTGTAATCAGAATTTGTTGTTTTCCATTTGTTTAACAATTTTTAATAACATACGAGTAAATTTAAATAATATTTCATGTGTGTGTTCGCCAACTTCAATTTATTTGTTTCGTGTTTTATTTATTGTTGCTCTGGAACATATCGTGGCCAAGCTAAACTTCTATTTATATAAATAAACTAATATAACTGCGCAGATATTCAAAACTTTGAATACGATTTGATTTCATTTCATGTGACCTTCAATTTGACAATTTTTCTATCATCATTGCAATATTACATAACATTTTAATGCTAAATAAATAAAAACTTGTTAAGCAAATTATGAAGAAAAAATAATAATTATATATGTTAAAATTCAAATAAAAAAAGATTGATAAATAAATAATAATCAATTGTGCAAATATTATAAAGAGAACAATTAGAGGCACATTTAACTGAGTCGGTTGGTTTGGGTTCTTTGGGCTACGAGAGCTAAAATATGTCTCTAATAAGAGGTAAGCAGCAAAACATAATAAAATATATATACACATATAAGTTGTATATATATATTGTAAATTGTAAAGCGGCAGCAGCATTAAATGTTAACAACAAAAGTTATTGTGCATTGATAGATAGATAGATAGATAGATGGACAGATAGATAGATAGATGGACAGATAAATAGATAGATAGATAGATAGAGCACTATTTTCGATAGATTCTCGTTTTATTAAGAAGGATATGCTAATAACGAGATAAAAAATCAAATAAAAATTTAATAAAACAAAGTGAAACAGAAAAAGATTTATCAGAGAGTAGTAATTGGCATTTTCACTTGATAATTACAGTAGACACTTAATTAATTGCTTATTTTTGTTGATTTTTGTTGGTTTGTTTTTAAGTTGATTGTTTGTTTAAGGGGGTGTTGTATTCAGGCTGCACAAACATATTTAGACTAAATAAGTAGATATATGTATGTAGTAAATAAATATATGTGTAGGTATTCACTTGATATTGTTTTGTTTTTCTCTGTTTTTTGATTTGTTTTTGTTTCTGTTTTTGTTTTTAGCATACATCAACAACTAATAGAAATGAGTATACAAGTACGAAATAGAAATTCTTATTTACGTAGCATACTTTTGAAGCCGTTTATTACATTGTGTGTGTGTATGTTCGCATTTTCAAATTGCAGTTGCATCACATCGCTTCATTGGACTTCGCTTGGCATCTGTTGCCTGGTCTGCCTACTGATCTAAATATTTACTCTTTAATCTGTGATATTCACCTCTTGGCAACGTGGCGCCCGTGCGCGAGAACACCGACTCCATATCGCTGCCCAAGTCCCGGGACAAACTATGACGCCAGGGTGCACCCATACCGCTGCCAATGCCGCTGCTATTGCTGCTGTTGTTGCTCAGCCGGCTGTCAATAAAACAAGTAAAGAAAACAAAAGCCAATTGCAACATTTGTATAAGTGATTTGATTTCATCTCGCATCCGAGTTGTGTGTCAGACAGTGTTCAGCTAGAGGACTTGCACATTACACAGGCCAACTTACAGACAGCTTTTGATGCCAGGCCAATCGATCAGCCAATGGCGAATGCGGGCCGTAATGCTCAAGCCCCTTAGCAAACTTTGTCTGCACTTTGGACATGGTCGGGTCACGAGTCAAGTTGCGTTTCAATATGCAAGTGCAATAGTAGAATTTTTGGTTAAATCTTTAGCATTTAATAGTCAAACACCGTTGTGATAGTAATTATGATAGATGGATAAGTTGTTGAAATAAGTACGAGTACAGTGTGGTGCAAAATTATAATACGATTTTTTTTTAAATTAAAAAGTTCTAACATTAAATGTTTTTTAATATTAGTTGTTCTTTGGATTAATAGATTTTTGTGGTTTTTGTTTAGAGCCTAATCAGTTAATTTCACTTTTTATCTCTTACTTTCTTTAATTCTTGTAAAAAAAGGTGTATTTTCAATGACCAAAAAAGTGTGCAAAACAAGTCGTCTGAGTGTTTAGCGGTTAGCAAATCTTAAACTTTGTTTCATTTTCTTTTATTTAAGTTAAAAACCATACTGAAAGGACATTTAATGTACATTAATAGTTTGTAGTAAAATTATGATTGAAAATTTTTTATTTAACGAGACTTCTTATCATTATTTTTTAATCTGGATTGATATGGTCATATAATCCACTTAAATTTTTTGTTTTTGGATATTTTTTGTTTATTATGCAAACATCGCGAAAAAATGAATATAATGCACGTTAGCCGTCAAATCGATTTCTAATTTTTGCAATGTCCGCAACGTAACTTTCAGCAAACTTATTTTTTTTTTTCAAAAACACTAAGGCTTTTATCTTAAAATAGGTTTAAAAGTACTTTTAAAGATCTGCATTTTCTAGAAAATTTCATTACAATTAACGGAACTGAACGGGAGCTGTATCAGTTTAAAAATGAAAATTTGCATGAAAATGTAACGTTCGCAACGTTGGATTAGCCCATTTGTTGTTACTGCTTGTTCATTTGCTTACTTTATCTTCTTTTTGTGGGACTTTTATTAATTTTTCGCAAAAGTATCAAAGCTATTTAATCAGCGTTCTCAACGCAGATTTTAAATTTCGGAGTTATAGAATCTTTTTGTTCATTTTGCACCACCTTGAACTTGTGTACCTTTAACTTGTGCTGCTTTAGAAGGCTCTTTTATTTTTTTTTTGGTATTGTACTTACACTTGTTTCTTCTCAACCGTTTCGGTATAGCTATAACTGACTTGAGATCTAAGCGCACTTAATTTGTCAAATTATTAGTTATATGTGTATTTCAAATGCAGCATGTAAAAATGTATAATAAAATGAATGTAATTTTAAAAAAAATTTTTAAATGCGTTTTAGTAAGGACTTATTTAAGCTGATTTGTCATATAAAGATGCTTATTATTTGACGGACTTACCTGCCAAAGTGACTGTTCTGACTCCAGAAAGGCTTGTGGCCCTGGGCCTGTCGCGAGATGTCCGTTAACAGGCGACTAGGATGACTGGGAAAACCGGCTGTAAGGTCACTGTTCACGTTCATGCGATTTGTGAGCGCTCGCACCTGAGAATTGTGGAATGTTTCACGAAATGAGATTGTAATTTACGCCAAGAATCAATTAAACTTACACGTTGCAGCAATGTGGAGAATAGATTTTCCGCTGTAAGTATTTCGAAGCCATCATCGTCATCTTCCTCGCCAGAGCTTTGTGAGTCGTTGTCCTGGCTAATTTTCTTGACGGGCCTCGAGCTCCTGTGAACCGGACAGCACAAAGTTGACATTAAAGTTAAGCATTTCTGTATTATATGAGTTGGGCAACAAACCTGAGCCTGTGCGGAGTGAAAAGCGACTCATCGTCGCCGCCATCACGATTTATTGAGGTTGTGCGCATCTTTTGGAATGGCGAACTCTCATCGAAACCGCTTTCGCTAAGCAGTGAACTGAAAGTTTGAAATATTTAACATTTAAACCCAGAGATAAAGTTTCATCCGACGTCGAACATTTACCCAATGCGATGTGAAGGACGCAGTCGGCTGAAGGTGGTGCGACTGGAGGCGGTTGTGTGACTTGATTCAGATGGCTCAATGCTTCGCTCACGTGGCGTTATGAAGCCGCCTCCCTCAACGGCAATCGGTATAATAAATTCACGTGGACTCTTCTTGATGGGCTGCGAGGTGGTAACCGGTCCGCCAGTAACAGTTGATTGCGACATCGTGGTCGCTGTTTCCGTCTCGGAGTCGGCTGTGGATTGACGAGACAGCGAACCGGAACTGCAAAGAAAATTCGATATATTCGAGAATTATTCAATATATAATATATTTATATTTTCATGAGTATATTTTCTCTATAAAAGTTCACATCTCATTGTCTATATAAGTATATAGCTCGTTGTCTTGAACTATTAACGCACTAGCTCAAACCGTAAGACCTAGAAAGCTGAACTTGCTTGAGCAATGATACAGGATTTTGAAACATTTTTGACAAAATAACGTGTATATTTTTTATAAAACTAGAAAAGTTTATTTATATTATATACATGTTTAACTAGCGTTTTGTTGTGTATTAAAACAATATTTAGAAACATGTATTAAAAAACTTTCAGAGTTTGCCTCCAAATGAATCTAAAAATCTGTCAGAAATTAATCGTGAGGCAACTTTTGAGTTTTTCACGAAAAGTCAATTAATACTTGTCAGACATTTGCTGGACAATTTTCCATGTTGATCGAAGAATCTTTTAAACCTCGTTTGCAGCTCAATTTAATTAAAATTGTTGGGCAACTTTTATTCATTTTCGATTGTTCTCGAATTAATTTTAAGAGCTCATTATGGTTGGAAATTTTAGAAAGTGATATTAGCAATTGTTTTTGGTTTTCGTTAGATCTAATTTTCAATAATTTTTAGCTGCTTCTTAAGCAAATGTATTTAATTTATAAGACTCTTAAAAGTTTGCAGCATTATTTGAAAGCGTTGCTAGTTAGTTAGTTAGTTAGTTTAGTTGTCTGTCACTCACCGTGTTGTGGTGTTGGAGTTGGTGCGTCCATAGGCCTGTTGCGTTGGCGGCCTCTGTACGGTTATGATGTGCTCTTTGGGCTCCAGGCTGGTGGCTCGCGCCTGCAGCGAGGTCTTGATGGGACTGTACGGTATGGGTCCCTCGCGAGGTGGTGCACTGCGCAAATCGGCGACAGGATGCTGCATCTCGGTGCTGAATCGCATCGCTGGCTGTGGCTGCTCTGCAATGCGCGGCTTTATTTCCAGTTGCACCTCGGATTTGGCATTGATTTTACGGCGTGGCAACGTTGCCGATTTGAGCGTAATGGAGGCGGTTGAGGTTTTAACTGCACCGCCTGGTGGAGCATCTGCGCCAGGTGAAGCTGTAGACATAATGGAAGCGGGGAGAACGGAAATAATTGTAACATTTAGTTAATGCAGTTTATTGTTGGAGCCAGAATGGAACAATAACAATTAGGCAAGAAGCATAGAAATGGCAACTTGAGGGTTGGTTGCTTGGAATATTTTTAGGGCTAAAACAGTTTCAGGTGTGAAGCATATGTGTTGATCTGTGTGTGTGTGTGTGGGTGTGTGAAAGTGCAAGTGTTTGTGTGTTGTGGACAGAGTTAAGTTAAGAAGCAGCGTCAGCGACTAGCAGCGGCTAAGACAGCTACGATATACGAGTTCAAACTAGCAGCAACAACGAGCACAACAACATCAACAACAACAGTAAGAACAACAAGAATAAAACAAAAAAAAAAAAACAATTAAAAACAAATTCTACGAGCAGCTAAAGATAAGTAGCGTTGATTTTTGTTGTGAGTGCCATTTATGGTCTAAAGGAAAGCAGAGGAACGACAGTGACAACAACGACAACGAGAACGAGAAGAACAACAACGGGAATGATAGCGACAAGTTTGGTGATATTGTGATATAGTGATGAAAGGATAAATACATATAGAACACTGGCTGCCAAGAGACTGGTTAAACTATTTGATCCATTAATCCATTTCAATATAAAGGTTCTTTAATTCAGTAAAATAAACCAGAATTTAAACCGAACTTTTTTTAAATGTAGTTGCGGAATTGGAACTGAAACATTTTATACCAATACGACTTTAGCTATATGTATTTATGTAAGCATTTTGCATCATATTCCAAAATGTTCTTGAATTTTAAGCTACTTGCAGTTAATCAAGTAATTTTTTTGACAAAATTACAAAATTTACAAAATTTAAAAAATAATACACTTTTGTTATTTTCATGTTTCCTTATTGTTATTAAATAAAATTCCTGTCGCAAAACCCTTACCGAAATGACAAGAAGTAAGGCTTGGTATAAAAAGAAAACAAGTGTAAATTTTATTCGTTGTCTCTTATCTTATTTATTTACGAATTTATGAACGACACAAGTTAGTCAAATTTTGTCACTAACCGAAACTTTGGAGCACATTTATGTATCTAAACATTTTGAAATTTCAAATATTCGTATTGTTTTACGGAAATAGAACCTTTTATCAAAATATTCGAATCGAATTCGGATCGCAATATTTTATTTATTGTTTGGATAAAAATCGCAGATTACATTTGTTAACCAGTCTGATGACAAATGATAAGGAACGCAACGGTGGGCAGGCAATCAGAGAGGCAGGCAGGTGACCAGGTGAACAGCTGGACAGGTGGGCGGGCGGCAGGTGGGGCAGGTGAGCGTCGCATGGCACTGTGGAGCCGCTGCCAAGACTTACATTTCAGCCACATAGCTGCAGGCAAGGCAGATGTATTGAGTGTGTCTTGAGCTTGATTATGAAATGGTCTCGTGCGCGAGCTGACATTGTAATTGACAATAGGCATCGTGTTGTTGTTGTTACAGTTGTTGTTACAGTTGATGCTACAGTTGTTGTTGTTGCTGCTGTTGGCTTGGACGTAGGCGTGGCCGGGGGCGTACTGCGGCGATGGCGGCGGCGTAAACAGCGCACTATTAGCCGATCGCTGTTGTTGTTGTTGCTGTTGTTGTTGCACTGCCTCGTGACACTTTTGCTGGTACTGTTGTTGCAACTGCCTGAAGGGACTGCTTGTGGGCAACGCGGGCTGGAATATGCTGGCTGTGCTGTACGCAGCCTGTGGCTGCCACATCGCCGGTCTCTGCAACACCATCATCGATCCAGGCAAGCTGCCGCCAAAGAGTCGTTGTTGTATCGTTTGCTTAGCAGTCGCCAATGCATTAACTGGTTGTGCAGTGTTCGTTGTTGTTGCTCTGTTGTTGTTGTTGCTGTTCATGTTGCTGCCACATTTTGTGAGCATGCCCCCAACCCCGCCGGCGTCAATGCCGCTGCCGAAGCCGTTGCCGATGCCAAATAATGTTGTTGGCCTTCGTATCACTAAAATTAAGATGATGATTCAATGAATATGATGAGCATGTATGTGTGTGAGTGTGTGTATGCGTGGGACAATGATAGAGAGAGAGAGAGAGAGTGTGTCAAAGAGAGACCGAACGATACACAGGTGAACCTGCAGAGACAATGATGAGTGCAGCACGTGCTCTGTTTACTTTTTGGGACTACGAGTAGATGATCTGTGTGTGGCATGAGGAGATTCTTTCAATTCGTGTTGTGGTTGCTGTGTAGCAGATTATATTCCAAAAAAGCCAAATATAATCCATGCAGCACTCCAGTTTTAAACATACACACATTGCAACAGGGAAAGTGATAATAATAAATAATTATTTTGATTTTAGGGACGCACAAACTGAAAGCTATGCACAAGTCTTCGATCAGTTGGCAGTTTACAACAGAATTAAGTAATCGATAGGCGGATCTTTCTCTTTAATTTTTAATATATTAACTGACTTTACAACAATGATTTTTTTGTTTTTGTCTAAAAAAAAAATTTTCAAAAATCCTTTCCTTTTTTAAAAATACTATCGAAAGGAGTGATAGTTGGATCACTATTAAAATTGTTTAAAGAAAGGAAAAAAGTTTTGAAAGTAGACTTTTTTTAAAATTCTAAAATTTCAATGGGTTCCTAATGGGTTAAGGAAAGTTTTGCATTATTCAAACAGTCCCTAGGCCACCTACGTTTCGCCTCAAAAAACCACTCTTTTATGGTGTTCGGTTTTCTTTGTCTGCAACTGAATTTGACATTACTTTTATTTTAAACCGAGAGAGAATTTTGAAAAATTCAAAACATTTAAATAAACCGCTGAAAGTCAACCTTAAATAAATATTTTAAATTCTATTCTTAAATTAAATGAACCTATCCTTTAACGATATTTAAAATTTCTATGCTTGGCTGGATGTTGAACTTAGGTTCAATCAACCTTGAACTCAAATGTCAAAATAGTCAGTTAAGTTAAGTAAGTTAACTTAGACGTTCAACTCTAATATGTAAAATTTAAACAAAAAATTAATAAATTAGATCTTCATAGAGGGAAATCAAGATTTAAACTTTTTATGAATAAAATGGAAATTTGTAATTTCTAATTGATTTTTTTCGGACGTTTATGAATAACAATTTTTATATGCAAGTGACCTTTCCAGACGTGAATAAAAAAAATCGATATTAGTTAAAGTCGAACTTCAATATCTCGAATAGCCATTATCGAAAGAAAAAGTTCGAATTATGGAGACTTCAATTTATGGAAATATTTTTTCGAAGTTTAGTATAATCTTTTGCCACTCGATTTAGATCGAGTTATAGAGCTATGGAAGTTCGATTGTATTTTTAAAGACATCATATTGGTAAATCTAATAGAAAACTTAAATTTGTATCTGACTATTTTTGGAAATATATCTATCAGACCTGACTGACAGATGTATCAGCATGTAGGTCAAACGGTTAAGCCTAGAAAACTGAAATTTTTACACAATATAGCTAAGACAATTTTAGCGTTAATAAGACATGAAAGTGGGTCTAATTTGGGGCCAAAGTTCAGGGAATAGCTTACTATATAAATCTAGAATATGTTACTGATAATTTTAGAGAATTTTATAAATTGTTTCTTTTTTTTTAATGTTTTTAATTGAAAGAGAGATCTTATGCTTAGGCGACAATAAATTTTAGAACAACTGCTCAACCGCTAGACTTGTGCCAGATGCTATTGCTTGATAATAAGTATAAAGAAATGATATATAAAGAAGTGCGGGTAGTCAACTCGAAAGCGCTGCGGGCTTAGCTTAACTTATGATAATCCAGTAGTCAGTAGTAATAATAACAATATGGACATGCAATTGGATTGAGCACTCACCCGGCTGTATGGCGTTTCCAATTATGGCGCGCGCATTCTTCAACTTACGTTCGCGCTCCTCGGGCGTCGACTCGCTGACACCGATTGTCTCGGTTTGGGCGCACAGTTGATCCAGTTCCTTGTTGGACTCGTTCTGGGCCTGCCGTAACAGGGCAATCGAGTTCTCCATGGAGCGTCGCGCCTCGTCTAGCGAAATCGATGACACTGAGTTCTTTGAATCGCTGGCCTCCAAAGTGCCAGAGACCACTGGCGATGGCGGTGGTGTGGCCAGAATTTCTTGAGCCTCCGCTTCTTGGGCCGCTGCCGCAGCAGCGGCCACCTGCTCTTGGGCCCGACGCTCCCCGGGAGTGGGTCCACTAACTGGTGTGGGATTTGTCGCCTTCCGTTCAAATTCCTTTTTAAAGCTGCCCACACTGACGCCGGGAATGCTGAGCTTCTTCGGCTTTTCGGGAGCAGTTGAGGCGGCACCGGCACCGGCAGCTGCTGCTGGTGGCGGTGGCTGAAACTTTTCCGCTGTTTCCAGAATACGTGACTTGCGACGCTCCGCGTTGAACTTGCTGAGCGTGGACTCGTCCTGCAGGCTGCACTTGCGAACAAAAGGCGCGGCCTGT
The DNA here is from genome assembly GCA_035047525.1 of Drosophila quinaria. NCBI lineage: Eukaryota > Metazoa > Arthropoda > Insecta > Diptera > Drosophilidae > Drosophila > Drosophila quinaria. The sequence continues at coordinate 577,438 of JAWNPO010000436.1, forward strand.
GGCGCCTGCGATGCCGATGAATTGTTGTTGTTGGTTGCAACTTTGACGGTGGCACTTTCATTGATGGCATTGACCAGATCGGCGGTCTTGTGTTTGTTCAAAAACTTTTTGATCACTTTGGTGGCGTCCTTCTCCTCGGGCGTCTCGGCCACAGCATCCAGTTTGGTGCGTGTCGCCTGCCGAGCCACAACATTGGCGGATGGTGCCACCACCGGCTCGTCCATCAGCTGCTCGCACAGATTGCCCACCTGTTGCATGTCCTGTGGCGAGTAGTTGCCACCCTTCGATGACGTTGACTGCTCCCCGCCAGTGGCAACACTCTCAGTCTCCATGGCCTGGGGTGGTGCAATTGTTGCTGGTGCTGTGGCTGTTGTTGCTGCTGCTGTTGTTGCAACTGCTGGTGGTGGTGCAAGTAATGATGTTGTGCCTTCGCTAATGACAAATGAACTGTTAGCCGGCTTTTCCTTCTTTTTGGCGGTGGTGCCAGCGGCATTTTCGGTGGATACGGTGGGTTGCAACTTCCGCTTCGTTTGCACGGGACTCTGAGCAGGTGTTATGGTGCGTGTGGGTGACGGCATCAATGCAGCCTCGCCACCAGCTAGGAAAGTAGCATCAGCACCAAAAGAAAGAAAGAGAGAGAGCGAGAGAGAGAGAGAGAGAGAGAAAGGGAGGCGTGGTTTAATGAGCATGGTTAAATGGATTTGTCTTCAAGTTGTTTAGTGCACTTGAGTGTGGTTCATTTGTTTGTTCGTTCAGTTACGGGGGTTGTTGAGAGAGGGGATCGGACAAGGAGAACGCATGAACACCAAGTTAGTGGGTGGGTGGGTGGTTGGTAGTGTCAGGTGGTCAGGGGCACATTGTGTTGTGTTTGCCAAGTTAGTTCACAGCACTTTACAATATACACATCATATACACATATCTATCAAGGCTGCAAACCGATTTCTGAAAATCTTTAAATGATTGGAAACCGGCTCAAAAATATAATACATTTTTAAGAAAATAATCAGGCCTGTTCCGGTTTTCACTTTTTCTTTTTAGCATTTAGTGATTTGCATTTATTAACTTTGGATTTAGACTAAGTGTTTAAAAATGATCGTTTTTCGCTTTTTCAGACTTAAGCTCATCAACTCAAAGTTATATCAATCCGCTGAATAAAGCCGAAATGGTATTAGAGCAGGTTAAAGAAATTCAATTCCGATAAATCTTTTCGAAACTGAAATTCTTAACAGGCCTGAGTAAGATATTTATTATTATATATTGGGAAAAAAAGTTCAGATTAAACAAATATTATAATAGTATCTGCCTAATATTTTCTAAATTTTACTATGCATAATTATAGTAAAAGTAAGTCTGCTAAATTTGTCAAAATGCTGTTTATTTTATCTAATTTATTTAAGAAAACATAAAAAAGATTCTAACTATGAAAAATTAAATGAAATCTCGAACGAAAACCTTGGATCAAATGTATCTAATTTAATAGAATCTTCGTCAAAAATTTAAGAGGCTTGCAACCTTGATAAAGGGTGTTTTTTTAGACTTGCGGTTTTCAATCTGGCAACACTTTTTTAAGAGTTGTTCTTTTTGACAGCTGTCACTTGATTTATGCTCAGTTTGGTTTGCCATGTTATAATGAATAGACTTACTCCTGAATTTTAATTTTGTTATCGGTTAAAAAATTGTATTTTACATTTTTTCCATATTATGATCAGTTTATTTGACCTTCTGAGGCGGTTATTGGGAATGAAACTTTTTCTTGTCCCAAATGATAGAGCTGGACTTGGCTTACCTGTGGCTTCAGCAAGACGGTGCCACATGCCACACAGCAGACCGAGACTATTGAAGCCTTAGAAAAGAATATTCGGCGTTTTATTGCTGACTTACAGCCCCAATTGCTGCAAAAAATGGTCGAAAATTGGGCATCTCGGCTGGAATTTTTTCGATCCAGGCGGCCAGTTGCCCGAAATCATTTTAAAAACAAAAATGGCAAACCCTTATCTTTATAATAAAGGTAATTTCTTAGTCAAAATATTATATTACATCCGTTTGTTTCTTCTTGAAAAACACAACTCTAAAAAAAACACCCGTTATATACGGAACTGGGCGCGGCGGATCTCTGGGTACATAATGGTCTTTACAAGCATGATATTATCCACAATGTCAATGTGTGTCAACTCACCAGCAACCATGTCCAGAATGCGACGCTCTGCCTCTGTGTTGGGTGCCCCAATATCACGTATGGAACCCACCGAATGCGAGCGTTGAACCCGCTCATTGGCTGCCGCCTTGGCGGCCGCAGCTGCCGCCGCTGCTCCCTCGGCTGATGGGACCACCAGTTGGTCCGCTGTAATCGCAGTCGGCGTGAGGGACAGCAGGACATCGAGCCGGACAGGCGTTTGATTGGCCAAATCCTCGGCCAAGTCAAGGCAGGAAACATTGTCGTTCTCATTGACCCACCAGTGTGAGCAAATCTGTTCGATTGTCGCTCGCTTCCGTGGACACACAGTCAGCATCTCGCGAATAAGTGTGGAGGCACGGGACGGCTTGCGTGGCTCATAGTAATCGCCCTGACTGATCTGCTTCACAAGTCTTTTGAAGTTGGACCCGTCAAAGGGCATGGAACCGTAGACTAGAGTATAGAGCAGCACGCCCAGCGACCAGCAATCCACCTCGGGCCCTTGGTAGGGCGTGCCCTCCACAATTTCCGGCGAGGCGTACAACGGCGAGCCGCAGAAGGTGCCCAGCAGACGATGATCGTCAAACACATTCGACAGTCCAAAATCGGCAATCTGCGTGAATCATAATATAAGATAAAAACATTTAAGTATTCGTTCACTCTGCAAGAAACTTTAATTTTTATTTATTTTATTAAAAAGGCAGTCGGCAAAAAGTAAACTTAATATTAACAATTAAACTAAAACTAAAATTATAAATAAATTAAATTAAGGACACTTTGTAAGTTTGTTAACTTCTGATTCGTTATATTAAAGTAAGTAGTCATACTAAGTTGTTGACCAACTAACAGGTTTTATCCTAATTGATTATCTGTTCACTATTATTAGCAGTAATCATCGGACCAGTTAAAAATTCTGACAGCTAATATAAATAGATGAAAAAGTAAAATATTTTGTTTTCAATAACTCAGAATCTAAAACACTTTTAAAGACTTTCATAGGTGAAAACACAACTACAATATGTAGTTTGAGTTTATCAATTAATATTAATAATGATATTAAGGGTAAATAAACTTTGAAACTGAGCTGGAATTTTATATTCAATTTAATTGAATAAAAGAATAAAGTAAACAATAAGAATGCAAGTAAAATAAATTGTAGAAGTAAAATTGAAAATACCTTGGCATTGCCCTGTTCATCGAGCAGTATGTTCTCAAGCTTCAAATCACGATGGCAAATCTTGTGCTTGTGACAATAGTAGACGGCTGTGGCAACCTGACGAAAGATGCGACGTGCCTCCTCCTCGTTGAGCACCTTACGTTCAGATAGATAGTCATATAGCTCACCGCCAGCGGCAAACTCCATGACTAGCACCATTTTCTCCCGGTTCTCAAATACTATAATGAATTAATCAGAGCATTCAAGTATTTATAAGTAAAATAGAATCCACAATTAATATGAGTGCAATGTGTACCTTCGTATATGTGTATAATGTTGGGATGCTGTACTGAGCTCATGATTTGCACCTCTCGCCTAATGCGCACCAGATCCGCCTCGGCCTCGATTTTGCATTTCTTTATCGTTTTGATGGCCACCTCCTGGCCCGTCTCCTTGTTGATGCCCAGCTGCACCTTGCCATAAGTGCCTTGACCCAGTTTCTTAATAATATCAAATCTGTAAGGAGCAAGATTACACATTAATTATACTGGATAACAAGGTGTTTGACACACGGGTTATGCAAGCTAATTATAAGTTTACTACAGTCTCACATAATTAACCATCAATTTAATTTGTGGCCATCAGTTAAAGTTTTTTTTTGTGACAGAAACTTATAATTAAACTGTGGTTTTATATAGGAAATATTCACAAATTGATAGAATAGAAATCTAATATTTATATAAAACGTTTTCTAGAAAAGTCGTAATGAAAAACAAAACTGATAATAGAACTAAACTGATGTAAAATTCTCTCGAGAGTGGTATTGGAAATTTTAATTTCAAAAATCATATTAATTTAAGTTAAATATTTACTTTAAAATATCAGGTGTCTTTTAGTTATCTATTCTATCTGAGAGAGTCGAGATTAAGTAAAAATTTAAAACACGTGTTCATGGCAAATTAGAAGATTATATTTGTCAAACAGAGTTGGAAAAGATTCGAGATTGCAGACTTACCTTTGTCGCAGCTTCTTGCGATGATTGTTCATTTTGACATCGCCCGTGTTCGCAATGCCGCTCATAATATTGTCTATTTGATCCTGTGGTATGCCCGACCGATGTGCCAGGCTATTGGCGGCAGCATCCATACCAGCAGCTGCTGCAGCTCCACCAGCTCCCGCTGCCGTTCCATTTGGCGTCGATTCTGGTTTGCTTATCACCATTGCTATTGCTATGGATGTGTCTGTGGCTTTGGCTGAGTCTGTGTCTGTTGACGAGGCAAATTACTGCAACGAAAAAGGCCCAGAGAGAGAGAGAGAGAGTTAGTAAATATTTCACTAGACCCAAAAGCAAATATGTAATCTGACGGCAACATGGAACGAGAGCACACACTGCCATTGCATGCACTCATCCATCAAACCTTCAATCAAATGGCCAATCAATTAATTATCCACGAAGCGCGACATGCACATACAGGAGCTCGAAGTTCAGAGCACTAGAGAGCATTTTAGATGGAAACTGGTGCTGTTCATGCTGCCGCCTGCTGTGCTTTTCAGGGCCGTGCGAATTCCACACTCGACCTACTTTTTAATCACGACAAAGCTCGGGGAAAGGCGACAAACAGCAAGCGGGGATCCAGAGACGAAGAGACGCAGAGAAGGACTGATGTTGGATTGCGACATTCGGAAGCACTTTAAGTGGCATTTCGACTACGAAGGATTATGGGTGTTTTTGAGATTCACTTGTCCGTCACATTGCAGCGATTGCGGCTTAAATTACTCGACAAACTTTTGATACTACCACACTTTTTAATAATCATCAGATTAAAGTAAATTTGAAACGTAGATAAATGAAAATAGAACAATGAGTATTGGAAATATTTAAAAAATATTACGCAAAGTAATTAGCATCTATAAATTTATTAAATGCCATATTATAAACACTATTACATACTATTCGAATAGTTAAAATTCAAAAATTTTTGAATAAAGTCAAGTAATAATAATTCACAAATAATATTATTTAATACGAGTGATTCTTTCAAAAGTTGCCAATCTATGTTCCTTTAATGTAATATTATGAGCACTATTACATTCGATTCGAATAGTCAAAATTGATAAATTTTTCAATAAAGTCAAGTAATTATAATTCACAAAAAATATTATTTGATTCGAGTGAAAGAATTACTGCTCTTTCAAAAGTTGCCAATCTATGTTTCTTTAATGTCAAAGTTCATAAGTTTTTGAATAAAGTCAAGTAATAATAATTCACAAAAAATATTATTTAATACGAGTGATTCTTTCAAAAGTTGCCAATCTATGTTCCTTTAATGTAATATTATGAGCACTATTACATTCAATTCGAATAGTCAAAATTGATCAATTTTTCAATAAAGTCAAGTAATTATAATTCACAAAAAATATTATTTGATTCAAGTAAAAGCATTACTGCTTTTTCCACAAGTTGCCAATCTATGTTTGCATATTTGCATACAAAATCTGAGAATCGCTTAAAGAACGATTATTCAGTTTTAATGTCATGACCAGAGAAGCGTCCACAATCACCAAACTTGTGCCATTGAGCTAGTTTGGTTGACTTTTGTGCCCTGTCATGCTCAAAGTTGCAACGACCCAGGCATGGCATGGAAGGGTCAAGGAAGCGGGGGTGGTGGGTGGTGCAGTCAAGTGCCTGACTTGCAATGGTCAGTGGTGTCGTTGCCCCACTGATTGCCCCCATTGTGTTTGTTTCGTCATTGAGAGGGGCGCCACTATTAGAAAACTAATCTATCAACATTGTGCATGAGCGAAGCTAGAAGATATTTTGCAGATATACATGTGTATATAGAGACATACAAATACATTCCTATATGTAAATAGTATTAAGTAAGTAAGCTTGAAACTCTAAAGATTTTGCCAAAGACAGTTTTGAGTTGGAAGCACAGTAGTGAAATAAAGTACCAAGGAATTAAAAGAGATAGAGATGGAAAAAGAATATGATACAAATTGAAAAGATAAGAGAGGGCGAGAGAGCGAGAGAAAGAGATCGACATACTGTGTATCTGGCAATGTTCCAATTATAAATGTGCACTTGATGGCTAGTAAATTAGAGTGTAACCACAACAAACCGATGAAAAAAAAACAGAACTAAGAGTAACTTAAAAGAAAAAAGACAAATAAAAACACTCTAGTCTAATGTTATCGACTACAAAATACCCTGTGCACAGTATGAACAAAGTTTTGTATTATTGTAAATATAATTAGATAATAAGGTAGAGTTATATCAAGGATTGGCATTTAAGATTAAAAAAAAAGACGTGAACTTATCATAAATATTGTATAGTTATAGAATCTGTCAGTTCCATAATCGTATAATTTATAGGGTATAAAAATAAAAGAAACACATTCATCCAAGCCACTTAAAGAGTGCACTCGAAGCCATGTGCAGCGCTTGGCACGAGCCAAAACTCACAAGAAATCTAGGCAAAGAAAGATACACCTACACAGTATATACAGTAGATATGGGTTTAACTTTGAGATACTACTGCCACAAGTATTACAAAATGAGCAATGAGGAAAGGGAAGGGAACGCGTGCTCAATAGGAATAAATAAATTAATCTCGGCACGCAATTGAATTAACGTTCGCCGTCTAAGAGTATCTTTGAGTTTTCTGAAGTTCTTCACTGTTTGTTTTTTTTTTTTTGTGTTATTTTGCGTTTTTGTGGTGCAACGAACAGTCTTTAAAGTGCGCTGAACTCAGCAATTCAATTTGTGTATCTCGGCAAGAAATAATAACAATGTGCCTCGTCCAGTTCTTTCCCCCCTGTTTTCAACATTTTAATTTTTTTTTTTTTTGGCACACAGAACTCAGCACATGTCATTGAGCAGATAGCGTAACAACTAACTATGTGCCAAGTAACGGAGGGCACTGGCACGAGGAGAAACAGTTGGACGGACAGACAGATAGACAGACAGACAGACAGGCAAACAGAGATAAACACGAGCAACGTGTCTTCCCTCCGATTTCCCATCCCAATCTCATCTCCGTCACATTGCAAAGTTGCTGAAATATCTACGCTTGCTTTTCCGTCAGTTTGGAATTTCTTCTTGCATCGTTGTCGTTTACGTCAAGGGAAAATATTCGCCTTGCTTTCGGCTAGTAGATACCTCGTGACAAGAGGGACACTAACAAAAACCAAACCCAAAAACAAAAACGATAACAACAGAAATTATTTTAGATAGGCATTACAGGCGTTCGAATAAATATGCAAATGAAACGTTAAAAGTATCTGGGTCAAGTCGACCACCACATTTACTGATGTACAAGTATTTATGACAAGTTTTTTATACCCATCTCCGTCTTCTTTCTCTCTCTCTCTCTATTTGTATCAAATCCTCGAGTGTTTAAATTGTCATTGCTTCGAATATTCAAAGACATTTCACATTTTGCACTGGTGAGCAGCATATCAATTCAAGCAAACAAATATCCCATATAATCGCATAAATTAATCAATGGCCGTAAACTGTCGATAAAAATGGTTTACAAAAATAAATCTCTTACATCGTGTAATTGAATTTGAAGCTCTGAAAATTTATGTCTACTTTGTGGCATTTATTTATTTATCTGCTTATACTCTTCTGGTAAAGACAGACTTCAAATTTAATAAATAGTTTACTTTGGACAAAGTTTTTAAAATATATTAAATGACACTTTATAATTGCAACTCGAGCTTACAATAGTACACATTATATTTTAATATTGTCTAACAAAACTCGAGATCTCGCAATTACTTCCGCCTTGTCAGCGAATATCGTATACAAATTAAAGATTTTATGCTCCTAATTAAAACCGAGAGAATTTTGTATAAGGTAATTAGATCGAAATGATGTCAAATTATTTGATGTTAGTTTGGAAAAAATTGGAATAAAGACATACATATATATATATTTATAAATTGTACATACGAAAATTGTCTAGAGTTCTCGTTAAATAAATAAAATGTCTCTTGCGACAATTAATCCAAACAACTGGCAATTTTATGAGTCAATAAGTCAAAATATCATGGCCTCGAATTCACGTTCAATGAACGCAAAATAAACCAAATAAACTAAGTAAACCGAATGAACATGGACATTAATTGTGTTATATAAATCAGACAATTTATGGTTTTTATTAATTTGACACTTGTGGTGCTAGATAAAGAAATATCTCAGCAATTTATCAAAATGCAAGAAACTCAAATGGCCAGAGGGACTCTTACCGGGACAGGTACAATGGAGAGTCCTCAAAAACGACAGGATTCAAGATGAAATAAAAGCTCAGAAAACCGCTGAGACCACACTAAAGTTGAGAGTAGAGTAAGCGGAAAAAATAAATAACAACCAAGAAGTAAATAATTAAAATGTTGAACAAAAAAAATGAGAAAAAGAATGTGGTTTGTTAACGCCATTGGGCTAAAAAGCAAACAACGAGAAAAAAAATGTGATAACAAAATAAAATAATATAAGCGAGGAAGCAAAAGGAACAAGACATGTCAAGCATTTCCTTTGCTTATACTAAAGTTGGCGCACACACACACACACTCAGAAGCACGCAGACAGATGAAATGCAATGAGCGGCCGCCATATGCTGAAAAAAGTTTTTCTAGCCCTGAGTGCAACAACAACAGCTAGAGAAAACGCCGTTCTTATGTATGTGGGTGTGGTTGTGTGTTGAGGAAAACAAGAATTTTACGCTCCGCTCTTTATGCCGGTGGAAAAAACAACTGAGAAAAAGTTTTAATTTTTCATGCACTGTTTTGCTGTTGTTGGTGTTGTGTTTTTCATAACCTGTGCTACCAACTAAAAATTAGTAAATGTGGGCATTATAGGTTTGTTCAAATGTACGTAACATATGGGCAATTCCTGCGTGTGGCACGTAACATTCGTACATTTTTGTACATGAAATTAAAAAAATTTGTTCGACTTTTGATAGATGTACTGTCAACTTTTGTATAGTGTTTAGAGTGGCATAAATTGTAATTTCGATACAGTTACTTTATGCGAAATAACTGTTAAGAATGTGGTCTATCGCACGCTTCACAAAATGGAAGTTACTTTTATATTTTCAATTTCACTTGTAGTTTTTAACGAATTATGCATAATAAAGCACACAAAATCCGATATCAAAAAGAAAGCTAAGAATAATAGAATGCAGAAATAACTTATTCGAAGTCAAAAAAGTTTATGGTTTTTTAGCAAACGACGTGAACACATGTGTCGCATTTTGTTCCATAACATACATATTTAAGTTGTTTCCGTCCCTCATATTTTAAAATTATATATCGAAAGCAGCTTCAAAAACGTGCTTTGAATTAAACATTCAATGTATTTCTTTCAACTAAAATGATTCATTCTACAATATTACTATCTTACTTAGTGTAATCGGTAGGACACAAACCGTCCATTTTGGAAGTCAATTTTTAAGAAAATGGCCAAAAAAAGAAAAAAGTGAATTTAATCCAATGTAGAATAGATATGATCATCCAAATGAATTTCCTTTAGCGCTTATTGCTTAAATAAATAACTTGAATGTATTTATTGAAGAAAATTTTACAAAATGTGCATTTTGATCAATTTTACGTTTTTTGGCGAGGTGGACTGTTTCTGGAAATTGTCCATATGTATATAAATATTATAACTACAGCTTATTTAACCCACAACATTTTTTTTTGACTAATTTTATAAAGCAAATATGATTTTTTTTTTTGTTTAAGTTTAAACATTTTATCTTCGAAAATGTGGAAAATTTGGCCAATAAATTTCATACACAGCAAAGTTTAGTTTCATTTTTTTTTAGTATAAGTTGAAATATATACTTATTAGAGTATATCAGATATGCACACAGAGTATCTTGTTGTCGGATCCTCTCGACTGTGAGTGTCTATAGGTTCTTGTTGCTTGTAATTTTAATTGTTCATGTGTTTTTATTTTATAGTTTTGAGTTGATTTCCATTGTTAGTTATAAGCTGTTTACTGGAAATTCGTGAATGAATCAAATAATTCCGCTATTGCAATTCTGAACTATTATGCGTTCTTGGCAAAGTCTCTTTTCACTCAGAATTTCTTAGTATTTAAGCATCAATATTTCTTCCCCTCATTGTTATTGTCTTCGTCATTGCCACGTTGTCTTTTGTTTGACAATTGAGTTGTGACATTGTTGCCATTGCCAACATTGTTGTTGCTACACTTGTTGCAATTGTTATTGTTCTTGCTGTCTATTTTCACGAATATTGCATTTGGCAGTCGTTAGCCAAATAAATGTTGTGCTTAATTGCCGTTTGGAGCATATTTGGATAGTAGATGAAGAGATGGTCAATTGAGGAGCAAGGAAAGGCGAATTTGCGGAAGTAAAGGAGAACTATAAGCATTAATATTCAATGAATCTAATAATCATCTATTCGATTGAAACAAAATACCTTAAATATAATATTGTGGCAACACTGATGATTGGATTCTATTCGATTCATTGGGCACAATGAAATTACTGAGCTAAGGCTAATTTCACAAATACAAAATTTAATATATTATTTAACTGTTGGGTCGACAGATGCAAGAGTTTACCCACATACCCAAATATCATAAACGACAAATCATTAAGACAACGACGCAACAGCTTATCAAGAAGTATACTTATGTACACATAATTACAGAACACATTCCGGAAATGTAACAAAAATTAAATTTTCTTATTATCCCCCAAACTGTGCATTATATTCATATTGATAAATAATGAACATGCATTTTTGTATATTTTTACCAACATTTCACTATTCAACCAAATTTTGGTATTAGTGTAAGCCGCAAAAAAAAAAAAAAACAAGAAACCAGAAAATTAAAGAAAATAAATTCCTATAGAACGGCATCGACGTCGTCTGTATTTAAAATCTCGTATCTCGTAAATGAGAAAAAAAATAAAAGAAATTTTTAAAAATAACTTTTAGCTAACACGCAAGAGGAATTTTTATTTGAGCAAAAGACCCGAGATCGAGACCGAGCAGCAAGCGAAAAGTAAAAGCGCCAGCGACAAAAACAAAAACATACCCAACTAAATAGCACACGAACGAGGAAGCAACTTCGGTCGTCTCTAATAGAAGAACCACCACAACCAGAACTATATAGAACTAGAGAACTACAGAAAAAGATACAGATTGAGAAGAGCAAGCGGCAATTTCTCGGGATAACGCCGATATACATACATAGATATATGTACATATGTATATACATACACATACAATAACATTATTTTGGTTATTTGGCTCGCACGGCAAGTCAGTCTCATTCCCTGTAGTCGGTAGTCTGGGCATGATAAGTATGTACATATGTATGTATGCATTTATGTAAGTAATATGTACTTGTCGTATTTACCTCGAATCTGTTGTGTATATATATTCTTCTTATTTTGATTTCTTCTTTTTCGTTGTTTGTACGAAGGTGTATGCAATTTTCATGACCAGCACACCCACATACACACACACACGCACACCTACACACCGATCTCTCTCTCTCTCACACACACACACTCTCACACGAGCAAACACTACGTCAATTTTCACATTTCACTTTTTGTCAAACCGAGAATTCTTCACTTCAATATTGCTCCATATATAGTATAACACATTTATGTATATCCGTATATATGTCTATAAGTATTTGTATATTTGGATATTATGGGCAATACACTCTATATGTATCTCTAGTTATACATATATGCACATATACTTAAATCTCTCTATGTGCATATATATAAATATATATGTATGTAGGAATATTTCGCGCACTGGCCTTTAGACGCGATTGCCGTTTTTGCCGCCTTGTTCGCGTTGCTCTATGCGGTCGACTGGCTGCAGCTCTGAAAAGATTTCCTCGATTTTCCCCAAATGCTGAAAATGCCGAAATTGTTGCTCCTGCTTTCAATGCTCTTGCGGCATTGTTATACTAAAAATAAACCTCAATATTGCTCTCAACAGCAAATATCTTTACGTTCTTTGAATTTTTCTCTCTCATTTTTCACATCTCTCTCTCTCTCTCTCTCTCTTGCTCTCTCTCTTGCGATCTTAGTCTATTCATGATGTCGTGCGTTCTGCTCACGTGCAACAGGGAGAATCGAAACTGGGAGCAGGGCGCGTGCCATAGTATTATGTGTGAAGAGATCGTGTCGAGATTTGCTTTGGGGTGTCTATAGTCGAGTGCATACATACACGCTTGTATTCCTACAAACACATGTGTGTGTACAGGGTACATAAGCAAGTATATACACTATATAAACATTTGGGAAGGACAGCGGGTGCTTAGATCGTAATAAATGCTGCCAACATTTGCATTATTCAAACGATAAACGATTATTGATTTATTTTGATGTAATTTTCGTAAAGCTGCTCTAATAGTACAGATCACTGAGAGTGTTATGAGGGTATATGTATGTACTGTACATAAGTATGCATTTGGAATGGTAAATAATTCAGCTTATAATGTGTTGAAAACATGCCGAGATCATTTGTAAAAGTGAGAGACAGCTGTGAATGCACATGGAAGATGATGGCAGAACTTTTAAAGCGAATGCAGGAAAACTAATGAGCTAATTACTTAAGATCAGTGACCGCACCGATTTCATTTGAATTTTATGCATTTATTATAATAAAATTAAATTGTGTTTCTGATTTATAACAATGCAAATTAAATGTATACTATACATTTATATTTACATTTATATTTCCAATTTTCTCCTTCTTACTAAATCATAACTATAAGATTTTATTTGTATTTAATTCTTCCTTTTCATTCTAAGTGATTACAAAATTCAAAATATGTACTGTACATATTTTTTTAATCAACACCATCTATCTTCAAAATTGTTATGTTAATAATTTTAACGTAATAGTTTTTGAATTTTGATTTTTTTTTTTTTAAATTTGCAGAATATGGAGATAATTTAATGATAACAATTTACTAAATTAATATGTAAGTATGTAGACGTAATGAGTCCAGTGAATCATTCACAAATTCCATTTCAATGGTTTACCAATTGACATGTGCAATCAATTCCTAGGAGTATTCATAGTCCGAATGCCAATTTGCACACAGACTAGTCATTTGGAAAGTGAATTTCCATGCTAGAATGTAGAATATAAAAACATTTTTTAGTGGGCAATGCAGTAAACTCACAGGCAAACACCTAAACTCCAGCAATTCATCAGGCAAAACAACTTTACATTACTCAACGCCCTGTATCTCCAGCTGAGTGACCTCAGGGCAGCACAGCACAGGGAAGGAACAACATTAATCAACCAAGTCAATCTCGTAAAGCATATAGCCAAGACTCCAACGATAATAGATGTGTTTGTGTGTGCTAGTTTGTCTATCTTTGATTACATTTCAAATGCTCTCTAGCTGAGCTGTGCCCACTGCATAGATACTTATATTGTGTGGCTGAAATTTGCATATATGCAGAAGTGGGCAAAATATTTTAAAGCTTATCATCGCTGGGCAAACACTGAATGATTATGAAGAAGACTACGACGATGATGATGATGAAAATGGTGGTGGTGGCATTCTAAGTATATGTATAGCCTTTAAAATGCTTGTTCAAACACTAAATATTGCATTATGCCAAGTTTATCACCTTTTAGTTGAAGCCAGGGCAAATATTTGCCAGGCAGGCTGCCAAGAATCCGGCTTCGACTATTTATCAAATGCCAGACAGCCGACAACGATGACGGTGACGACGACGACGACGACGACTTGGCTGACTAGTTGCGGCCCATTTCCGTTTGGGACCAACGAGCCTGCCAGGAAGCAGCTCAGAAATGGAGCACGGCATCGAATCATTGCTTATACGTACCATACTCATAGTATATAGTATGTAAGTTATGTACTCGTAATTGGGGCCAAAGCACTAAGTCAACCTTAACGTCATAAAGTAAGCTTATATAATTTCCGCACGCCTTTTGACTGTCAGCGTGCCTGACTTTTATATCAAATTCAAGCACACGCTCAAGCACACGCCCACGTGGACACACATATACACACACACGTGTGTAAAGTACACATCATGTAATGTATCTTTAAAAATGACCCACAGACCAATCGACCTACTTGAGACCTCGCCTACTTCTTGTCCATGCAACAGCGAAAAACCAACGAACGCGTACAAATTGCATGACAAAAGCGTTGCCAACAACAACAAAACAATAACAACATACATATAACATCAACAATATGTGGGCGTAATCATTCAATGGGCGTGGCGTGGCTGCTTGTGAGTCTTTTCAGGTTTCTGTCTCTCTCTCTGCAAGTGGCCCCAAAAATAAAAACGCGACATTGTTGAAATTTTGCGCCAACGTTAAAACCGGAAATGCCATTTTCGGGTTGCGGGTTGCGTTGATCACTTTCTGTTGTTGGTTCGATACAGAACTTGTTTGCATGTATTCCTGTATATATGAGCACGTCACACACATACCCAAATACGTGCATACAGACTAGGTCTGTACTTTCGCCTACCTCTTAATGCACAAATAGTTTTCCATACAAGTGCCCCCAGTCTCCTCTAGAGCCAACGAGCGCGTTCATTAAAAGCCGTGCTTTAATGAATTTTAAAACTTTTCTTTTTTTATCCCCGGAGCAGCTTTACATGCTACTGGAGACTCATCTTTTTGTCTCTCTTTTATTCTGTGGCACTTGCCACACATGCATCCATCCATTCTGTACATTTGCCCCTAGCCTTCATTTCTACACATTTCATTTTGTTTTATTTCATTTCATTTTATCTCATTGCATTGCCTTGCATTGCATGTAGCAAATTTGCTTTAACTATGTGATGTGAATGGCGGCAAGTCAGACTACAAAATGGTGCCCAATGTGTGTGTGTGTGTGTGAGTGTAGTAATGTGTGCGAGCCATTTACTCTCCTCGCTTAATTGACTTTGCATGATGCAGAGAGAGAGAGAGAGAGAGAGCGAGAGATTGAGAGGGAGCGAGGGAGTGTGCGTTAGTTATCTGGTCGCCTGTCTGCAGACAACATTTTTTTATCACAGCTAATTGTTGAACGATAATTAAATTGTTGCTTTTAAAAGCCAATGTTGCATAGCAAAGGACCCAAAAGAAAAATCTTTAAGTAATCCAATTTAAGCAATTTAATTTGTGAAAATATTTTAGTATTTCGAATGTATTATTAATAAAATAAAGTCAATTTAAAACTATAAATATGTTGAAATATATTCATACATATATTTATTTTCCTCCAACTTGTTAGTGAATATATACATCATTACAAATTTCATTGTTAAAATCTCCAATAAATATAAATATTTATAAGAATCACATTTTTTTCAGAACTATTTATGACACTCTGAACATATTGAATAGCATTGTTGATGCCTTGATTGAAATTACAGCAAAGTTGCGTTGACAGTGACAATGATTAATATTGTGACAGAAAGCAGAATGAGTATAATTAATTTCAGTCATGTCTGAATAATTTGCAACAAAAGCTGCGCATTTTTTGTGTTAAAGATGAAAGTGGTAAATGTATACTTCTGTATGTGTATTTAATGGAAAATTATCCTCTGATGCAAATAAATTTCAGAATACTCTGAGCAGCTGACTAGTAGAAAATTTCAGGGACTGTAATAGTTATAAGTTTTATTTAAAAAATATTATGAACCAATGATTAATCTTAATTTTAATTGATTTAATCCACAGTATAATGATTAATTTTGAGTTATATTTTACTACTTAACAAATAATCATTATTTTTGAGCAAAAAAAATTAAGCTTAATCATTATTTCATAAGTTTTTTCTTTGCTCAAAATTAAACTCAAGTTGAAATTTCTACAAAGCTCAATTTTATGATCTCCAGAAGGACTTTTTTATACTTGGATTTTTATGGTTTGTCTTGGCTTACTGACTAGGAATATAAATCATTTTAATCTTTAATGCCTAAGAAAACGTCGAAATTATAAAAAGTAAAACTCATGAAATAATGATTACTTTTTAAGTTTTATTTTTCTGCTAAAAAGGCAATGATTATTCGTTGAGTAGTGAAGTATAACTCAAAATTAATCATTATACTGTGAGCAAATTGAGAAAACTTAAAAATTTTAAATCATGGTGAAAAGGCAAAAATGGGCCTTAAAGATCAATATTGGAATATTTCTCGCTGTCTCAAAGTTATTATAAGTGAATGATTTTTTATTAAACAAAAAAAAAACAAATAACCATTATTTGCAGTCCCTGATAAATTTATTAACATTTAAATCGTATTAATAATCATCCTAAGTAGCTTTCGAGACTTGTCCGACTGACTTTAGCCATATATTAATTATATCAATTATGTGCTTGGCAAGGAGTATAACAACAACAACACAAATTGTTGTAATAGCAATAATAATAACAACAAGAGCTACATCATTATCAACATCAACGCCTGCTTTTCACTCATTTACTTAATTGAGTTGTCGTTGTCGCGCTCCATTTTGTTGCGCTTTGCTTTTCCTCTTTTGTATCCACGTTGCGGCGTCAGTGCGTCCAACTTGTAGGCAGTTAAGCAAAGGGAGGGCGTTGCAAGTAGCGAGGGGCGTGGCAAGGCTTTATAGTGGCGTCTGGCAGTGTCTCCGCAGCGGCCTCTTGTTGGCATAATTTACGGTTGTAATTGTCGCACGTTTGTTTTTGTTTTTGTTGCTGGTTGTTGGTTGTTGGCTTTCGGTGTTCCGCTTTATTTCGTTGTCGTTGTTTTCATTTTGAGCACAGTAATTCGCTCTACTGTGACACATGCTGAAAGTCATGCGCCTCACTTGACGCAAATTGCTTGCGGCAACAACTTAATCAGCAACATTTGTGCACTGGCCAAGGTAGCAGCCTTGTTGCCCAATTGAAAATCTAAAACGGCTCCTACTTGCAAGTACTTCTTGTTTTGATTTCCTGAATTCCCTTCCCACAAGAGGATTTAAACTTAGACATTTTAAAATTGGTCACTTGGCATACATATATGCATATGTACATATATATAATACATTTACAACCGTCTTAATTCTCACTGAAAATAGGTTTTGAGAAATATTTCTGACAGACAAAATATTACTGTGGAACATTATGCTTTAAGCAAACTTTTTTGAAAAAATACAAAAAATATAAAAAATTAAACAAATTATTCCTTTGACAAACTTATACTATACATTTGATCATTATTTCACTATTTATGTGCAACATTAGAATGCTTTTGTACATTTCACAAAGTTGGACAATCAAAATGCAACGCGAAAGCAACTAACAACTAATTTAGAACTAAACACAGGATGTTCTAATCAAGCATTCTCGACTTTTGTGGTAAGTTAAATTCTTTATAAATAAACTTTTTGGTTGAATGGTTGAGTCTCTGAATTTACGGCACAATAAATGAGAGCAACTTGTTTATTTACATGAAATTCATTGCAGACTTGGCGCCAAGTCCGGCAAAAGCGCAACAAACTGAAAACATTTATTAAAAGTTTGCCATAAAAAAAAATGCAGTTGCGGCATTTGATTTTGGTTTTTTATTGGTATAAATTTACGATGCAATAAAATGTTACTCGTTGCCTCGTATTTGCCAACCACGTCCCACGTACTTTTAAGTACAACATACTGACTGTGAAAGAGACGTGAAAACCAACAGAGAGAAAGAGAGAGAGTTGGAAAAATATCAGAACATTTCTATATAATTGAAAAACTTTGATTGAATTCGCATGCATCGGTGCATCATTGATGAAATAGCTTGTTAATTCTAAGGGCACAACTTGAGTTGCCCTGGCGGTCAATTAGTTTGACAAAATTTCGAACTGCGCACATATGTACATTCCTTTGGCTGGCGGAGATTGCGGTTATTCCTTTGACGTTTGGATCCACAAATTGCACGCTGTGTTGTGAATTTATCTCGACATTTTAGTGAATGCGCGCAAATAAAATGACCAACTGTCTATCAGTCCATCTGTCTGTTTGTCTCCCTGTCCATCTGTCAGTCTGTCTCTCTGTCTGTGCGTCCGGGAAGGTCGTCTCTTCAGGGGGGGATTGGCACACTTTTGAGGCGGCACCTTCAACGCCACGCACTGACCGCTATCCGACCAAGTGGGCTGCCCATTTAATTGCGTATTTTAGCTGATTTACTCGTAAGCACATTAAATTAAAGAGCACAATTTTACAGACACGAGGGAGGTAGACACGAGGATGGAGGCGTGTGTTGCCACTGAGACTCACGTAATTAAAATGCATTTTCAAGTTGTTCTACGTTTCTGCTGCTGTTCAAGAGCCGCCCATTGCCAGGTTATGTGAGCGGAGAGGGGTGAGGGGGCTTTGGGGAAGCGTAAATGGCGAATGCGGATTGAAGGGAGGGAAAAGCTGGCTGAGAAATTCGTTAAGGAGCGAATGCGAGCAGTTTTGCAACTGTTGTTGCCATTTAGTTTAGTTTCTGCTTTTTGTTTTTACGCCAAAGTGCCTTTTTTAAAATAAATAACAAAAAAAAAAATAACAAGTGCTGAGTGCTTTCTGTGTTGTTTCAGTTTAGTATAAGCCAGCTGCATGTGTGCAGATCATGCACATGACATTAGAAAGCCAACAATATTAAATATTTTTAAATCTTAAGGTGCTTATGTAAATAATTATAACAATATATATCAGTTTCGAAAAAATTGTTTATATCGGTTACGTAACGGTTACTAGGTTTTCGTATGCATCGGTTTCAAAATACCGGTATGATTTTGGTTCACAACAAAAATTATTTTAAATGTCAAATATTTAAAAATGTAGATTATTTTATTGAGATCTTAAAAATAAAAATCAAATTTACTTCTGAAAACCATTACCAATTACATCTTTGTAAAATAATTAAATTTTAGGCTTGACCGAACCGAAATTAACCGTTATGGATGAATCGGTTTCTTAACGGTTATTTCGGTTTTTGGGTTTCGGAATCAAAAGTTTTGTTTCGGTTACGGTTTCAGTTAGGGCTATCAATTTCAATTGGTAAATGCCTGTTAACGGTTACGGTTATGTTTACGGGTTTAATCCCATTTAACAATCATATTCTAAAAAAGATTGAAATGAATTTAATCTGAAAACCATTTGCAATTTAAAAAAGTTTTTGAGTATAAAATTTTATAAAACTTTGTTTAAATGACAAATATAATAATTAGCTTTTAAAAAACAAATTGTTTGATAAGCACTTTAACCGCTAGTTGATTTGGAATTTAGAATTGCTCACACGAACTTCGTATGCCACAAATGGCTGCAAGTGCAAATGGTGCGAATTGCATGTAAAATAAATAACTACTAATTAAATACACAAAAACCAACGAGCATGTCAAGCGAATACCAGAAACTGAAGCGGCAACAACAATATTGAGTATGTACGAGTATGTGTACTTGATGTGCAACAACAAGAGTAATTTTACAAATAAATTAGACAAATTAATGGCAGTGAAAATGCACCGAAATAAATACAGTGCGTGTGGGCGGAACAAACATACATATAACATAACATACACATAAATGTACATAAATGTATTTTATTATTTTTATTTATTTAAAGAAAACATGACAAATAAGCAATACTAACAAGATTACAAACAAGCAACAATTGAATCTAAAAATCAATGAACAAAATTTAATTTGATAAGCATTTTGATTATGTTGAGTTCTGAGTTTTTTTTTTCAAGTTTAGTTCTCTGCGCAGCTCAAACATGAAGACGAGGTGGCCGAGAGGTTAAGGCGTTGGACTGCTAATCCAATGTGCTCTGCACGCGTGGGTTCGAATCCCATCCTCGTCGAGTGAATATTTCTTTCTTTTTTTTAAATAGTTTATGGATGTATTCATATTTGGTCTTGTGTTTCAATAAACGAAATGAGCCGTAAAATAAAACACGTCGCCCATCTGCTTATACAAATCTCATACAAGTAAGTGAACACTTGAGTAAAAACTGCTGTGTAAATACATTTTAAGCCCATTTGCAAAATCACGTAAACAAAATTCATGTTAAAAATTCATCCATAGAATCATACATTGCTTCTAAGTTTTTTTTAACATTAAAGTAACAGTGTAAATTCAAACCACAAATTGTTAATTGTTCAAATAAATAACTTTTTTCATTTTTAAGCACAACTTGATATTGTTTATTATTTTATTTATTGTTCAGATAATATTTTTCAATAAAGAACAAATATTGATATTCCTCTTTAATTAGTGAAATGTATGTACATTGGTTGAATTGTGGCTGCAACGTTTGGGGTAATATGAATGCATTTAATGGAGCCTCTTTGCATAAATTTATTAACAGATACAGAATTAATTTACCCTGTCAAGCTAAAAATGAAGCAAATTAAGGTATATTTGTCAATATTCTACGACGATGCAATATTATAATAATGAAGTTATGCTTAATGGAATGTATTATAGAAAAGTGTATAATTTTGATCACTTGTTAAATGTGACTTTATAAAATAAAGTTTGTAATGTGTGAAATAATTGAATCAGTATCCACCCTTCCAAAATTTGGGTACAGGTATTAAAACCAGCATGAGCATTTATTTAATGATATTATATTAAATTTAATTGTATCGTAAGGCGGGACCAATAGCTGAGTTATTATTATTTTCGCTGTCAAAATATTGCTGTAAATTACGAGATTTCAATAACTACACAATAATACAAATTCTATCAATTTATCAAAATCAACATTTTTTTTTAGCATAATTGAATGATATATGTATTGATGACAGTTTTTTGTACTCTTTTGGATGCATAAAGTTTAAATATACATTGTAATAAATGAGCGCAGAGTATTTTCATATTTTTGTTTAATTTTAGTAATTTGAACTTAAGAATTTCTAATTTATTACATGTTAAACAAATAACAGACAATTTTTAAAGTAAAAATCTAACAAATTATGTTTTCTATATTTAGCAAATGTAAGCATAACCAGTTCAAAGCAAGTAAACGTATATAATTATTTTAATTAGTTTGAAAACGTGCTTACACTCAGTCTATTTTGAATTGGCATCTTTTAGTATAACGATGCAATACAGCTGAGTGGAGTAGTAAATATCTTTCAATTATTTTATGAAGTCAAATTGACAAAGCCGGCAAAATGCCATTACAACAGTTTTAACAAGCTCTCTCGTTCTTTTGCCAGTTTGTATACGTACAAGAAGACGTCCTTGATGTTATCGTTGGAAGTGCCTGTTGTGCAAAATGAAATGTAAAATATTTACACATCTACATACAAGCATAAATATTTATGTTAATTACCAAGAATGTGCTTCAAAAGCATTGCAAAGAGTAGATCAGATCGGCAGACTCGTTGTCAAATCAAAGGAAAAGACAATGTCATAAAACTATTTCAACAACCATAAAGACAAACACAACAACTTAATGTACAGCATTTAGCACACAAAAGGAAAAACAGAAGCTGAAACCAAATTGATGGGGCTAACAACTCTGCTAGAAATTGTCTTTGTTGTTGGCTCAGAGAAACGCCATATAAAACAGAAAGGCAATTTTCATATTTTTGGCGCAGTCGAACACGGGAAGTTCAATGCAGTGGGAGACAGAAGATAGAACTGAAAAATACAGAACAGAGAACAAAAGGCCGAAAAAAACTAAAACAAAAACAATTGCCTAAGCGGAAGAGAGTGGCATTAGCTGGCATAGAATAGTGGGTGTCTAGTCGGAACATTGTCCAAGGAGTTCACAGGCGTATTTATGTTGTATGTAAATGTGTATATTTGATATACAAGCGAGTGTGCGCAAACTTTTGTTGCCCAATCTGAGATGTTCGACAGTTTTTCAGCTTTTCAGCTATGCACTCTTTCATTTTTAGCTGTCAAGCATTTCAAATTATGTTCTATTGTTCTCTGCGTAGACAAATGGAGCTAAACAAAGGCAAAATAAACGATAGGAAATCTTTCTCTGGCAGCAGCAGCAGCTGCTAGATCCATCGAGTCATTGACGTTATAATCAAAAATCATATGACGTTCTATACCACCTCAAACGGCAACAACAACAGCAGCTGAAGAGGCGACAACAACAAACGCAAATCTGAAGGCTAAGAAGAAGACACCATCAATGTAGGTCAGTCCGAAAATAAATTTCAAAAACCAATTCAAGTAAATATATTCTAAATGAAAAAATAAAGCAAAATTAAGAACGCTTTCAGTTGAGTATACTCGACTATAAG